>OY776276.1:104137288-104617288 GCA_963675445.1 Linnaemya vulpina
TAGGGGGGGGTTGGTTGGGGGAAGTTGGGGGGTTTTATGTTTGGTTGGCCGGTTTTGTCCTTGTCAATCCTTTTTCTTTAAGGACTTTTATTAGAAACAAATCGATTGTTGTAGTAGTAGTTGGGATGTTTTTGGTTTAAGCTAAAAATAAAAGGACACAAGGAGTTTAAATTAAAAATGTATGGACGTAAATGTGTTGAATGTATTTGACAAACTATTTTTGAAGAAATTTATTTTCAGAGAAATAAAATTGGGTGGTATGAAGCCTTCAAAAATTCAGGCGTAAGTGCTCCATAAATGGAATATTTCAAAGTCTGTGCGCAGCACAATTTCAGTTCTCGGAAAATAAGTTTCTTAAAATAGATTTAATCAAAGACTCGTGGGGTGCAAAATAAAATATTTCCAAAAGTCAAGACTCATTTAGCCGACGGAGATGGAGCTCTGCCGCTCTTTATATTTTTTCAATTAAATTTTAATGTCAAAATAAGTGCTCACACAGTGTAACAAAATGAGGTGAAAGTGCTGCGGCAGATAGCAATTTTGTCTCTACTCATTGTGTACACTTTTCGTAAGATTTTTTGTGCAACAAATCCTCGAATAAATTCTTTTATTTCGGCTTCTAGAGAGTCAACCGCTGCGGGCTCGTCCCTATAGATATGAGCCTTTACAAAGCGCCACGAAAAATATTTTAAAATCGTTAAATAGCACGATATAAGTGACCGACCCCTAAACGTGATATAAATTTTTCACCGAACTCGCCCCTCGATTGGGTCATTGCTTCACTTACAGTGCGGCACCATCTTGTGAAAACAACACATCAGCCAAGTTCAGCTGCTCCATTTTGAGAATAATAAAATAAAATAAATAAGCGGACAGTTAATTCTCATAATTCACAATAACCATCCCCTGCCCTCGTTGTCTTTGAAAAAGTAGGTGAGAATGATGCCACCCGCCCATAATTCATACTAAACAGTGCATGTTTCATCATGCTTTGGGAGTTCTTGCAATGCTGCTGACTGATCTGCACACTAAATCAATCGGAAATTTGCGTTATCGCTGAACCCGATTTTGCTCGCGATGCACGCTCTTAACCAGGCATCAATTTTGATAATAAAATTTAAAAATTTGCAATAGTTTTGCTTTTGTAAATCAAATTAAATTATTGATCCAAAATGAGCATGTTTGAAAGTATCACCATGCTCGGAAACTGTTGACGTGCCGAAGTCAGTGTTGCTACGAAGAGGTTTGCTGGGAAATCACTATTTATCAGTTTTGCATTGATATGCTTCTCGTATAGTATTTTGTAGCAAACCTTCTTTCAACAACAAGCAAAAGTGCCGACGCTAGTCTGCTACTTTTATGTAGCAAAAAAAAGGTTCAGTGTTCCAGCCCTGGAAAATTGAGTTTTCTATTATTTTTTTATTTTTAAAGCCAATTTAATTATTGCAGTGAATAGTTTTAACGAAAATAATAAACAAAAATTAGTTTTGGCTAATTAATTGCAGTCTATACCAAAAATAAGTCCAGATTATCCAGCTCTGGAAGCCTATTGTGTTGATTTTCAATAGCAATTTGTTTAGGACTACATCTGGAGGTTTCGAAAATCCCATTTCACTTGCAGACAAACGGTCATCGCTTGTTCGACTTTTCTATTTTTAAGGAGTTGATTGTTAATTGTGGAAATAATACCAGAAAAATTGTTAATAATTTTTTTTCGCATTTTTGTAAGCTTTTAGCTAAAAAGATAACTAAATTTTATTATAATAATAATTAAAACATATTTAATTGAAATTTATTTCATTAAAAAAAAACAGTTTATGGCAAATTATTATTTCATATCATTTAAATTGTACGTACGGTTTATGTAAATACGCGTACGTTCATACGTAATAATTCATATTATGCGTAATTATATGCCTGTTATTATCGGTCACAGTTGCTGCGTTATGCGTCAAGGCCACAAGTGCTACATATCTGGCCTGAACATCTTATCAACAATTTCATCTAAAATCCAAACTATTTGCACAGCCTTGACAAATTAACGATAAACAAAAACATATTTGGAAAATATTTCATAAGAAAATATTATAAACAGACCAAAAGTCTGTTGACCTTTTTTTTTTTTGAATTTTGTTTGAGAAGTCTGTACTTCAGGTCTACAAACAAAAATATGTATTTTTAATCACTCCCTTGATTATTTACGTTTTTTCTTTCGTTATCTGTTGTAAAGGCAGACACACACTCTCGCATACAGACATACCACACACACACACACGTTCATTTGAACACAAACAAGTGTGTGTATGTGAGTGTGTGCTTGTAGTAAATGTATCACGGTTGAATGTTAGTTAAAAATATAACAACATTTTTGAAACATAAACATAAATTAATAGGTTTTTTTTTTGTTTAAATAATAAAAATCCAACTTCCTTCACTCATTGACGTCAATTCTTTTGAATTCTCTTAAGCTGAATAAAAAGAATCGCGACATTTTGTTTTGCCCCCCCCCCCCCACCAAATCAAATTGTTAGCGTTTTATGGCATTTTTATTTCAGCGGCCTTAAAATGTTTTGCAAATACAAACAAAAAATTCAAAGAAAAAAAAAAAACAATAAATAAAATAATAACAAACACTGTTCTTGAAAAAAAAAATTCATTCAAAAACTTCGGCCAAGTAGGCAAATGGTGTGCGACAAAGTGATAAGGCTGGTTATTGAAATATACAAAAATATAACGCGAAAAAATTTTATTTTAATGAAAACGTAAATATTGAATGTTTAAAGTTAAAACCTTAAATTATTAAGCAACGTTTTATATGTTTAATAGTGTGTTCACATTTTAAATTAAAACAGCTGGACTTAACCATTAACAGCTGATTTGATTGGAAATATATTATATCTGATATGTTGATCTGGGAGTAAGCATTTATGAAATTTAGAAATCTATGTATTGAATGTTACTTAAGATTTTATAATAATTATATAAAGTTTATACAAAAATGTATTGAACGTTACCTGGGAAAATATTATATCCGATTTGTTGATCTGGGAGTAAGCATTTATGGAATTTAGAAATCTATGTATTGAGCGTTACTTAAGATTTGATAATAATATATGAAATGTATGCAAAAATGTAATGAACGTTACTTGGAATAATATTATATCCGATTTGTTGATCTGGGAGAATGCGTTTATGGAATTTAGAAATCTATGTATTGAGCGTTACTTAAGATATGATAATAATTGTAATGAACGTTACATAGAATAATATTATATCAGATTTGTTGATCTGGAAGAATGCATTTATGAAATTTAGAAATCTATGTATTGAACGTTACTTAAGATTTGATAATAATATATGAAATTTATACAAACATGTATTGAACGTTACCTGAACAAATATTTTATCCGATTTATGATCTGAGAGTAAGCATTTATGGCATTTAGAAATCTAAATATGTATTGAAAATTATATGAAATTTATACAAAAATGTGTTGAACGTTACCTGGAAAAATATTATATCTGATTTATTGCACATTCAGAATAAGGGTGTGCTGTGGAAGTATACATTTATGAAGTTTAAAATATATGTATTGAACGTTACTGAAGATTTGATTATAACATATGCAATTTTTACAAAAATGTATTGAACGTTACTTGGAAAAATATTTTATCTGATTTCTTGCGCCATCAGTATATGGATAAACTCTGGGAGTATGCGTTAATGAAATTCAAAAAATATATGTATTGAGCGTTACTTAAGATTTGTTTGTTAGTTAAATTTAAAATAAATCTCATAGAATTTACAAATATTTTCTGTTTTCAATATGAGCTGTAGAACATGTGCTGGGGTAATATATGACAGTTTTACACAAATATAATGAACGTTACTTTGGAAAAATACAGATATATTTTAGTTTTTTTTTTTGAGGGCTAAATAAACTACACAAGAGGTTTGTCAAATCTCCTTTTTTTTAATTCAACACAGACTTCTCAAAATTCATATGCCTAAATTTAATGTGTCTCCCAAAATATTCAAAATATTTGATGGTTCTCCAAGCCGCTTGTCAAACACGTCAACGCTGCCACTTACTATGCAACAGGACTGTGCAAACCACTTGTGTGTTTATTCGGGCCTTTTTTCGTTCGTTTTTTTTTGTGCTATTGATTTGACATTACAAAAAGCATAAGAATGTTGTTGTTGCAGCGTTTTTTTAAACTTTAAATTTTCGGCAGTCATTCTTTCAACGATGTTGCCATATTTCAATTTAATCTCATACACTTTGTAAACAGAATCATAACAACGAAAGAAAATGAAACTATACGAGGGAGATTATTCCAGCCGTAGATTTATTTATGGGATTCATTTATCTGATAGAGTTTTTACTTAACGTGTTTAAGCGTTTAAGCTGAGAACGCACCTGCTACAAGCCGGACAATGTGTACTGGTGGCAACGTTTGCAATTTTCTTTGTGCAAAATTATCTTGCAAATTGTAAACTTCTAAATGACAACATAAAATGACAGCATACGAGGTGTCAAATGTATTTGCAGCGCAGAAAAAATATTTAAAAACACGCTATTTTGTAAAATTAATCGCCAAGAGCTTTTTAATTTTTTATTTGTTGGATTTTTGTAATTTAAGTGCTTTTCCTAATTTAAATATTTTCTCAAAGCGGCTAAAAATCAATTGTGCGTTGTGTCAAGTCCGGCGTAATTCTGCACAAATTCAAGAAATCTGCCGGCGGTGCCACCACGCTGTCACAGACCACAAATCTAATGATTTTGGCGATTTTTTAGCGTCATTTTGAAATTATTGTGACAAACGTCTACATTGAAAGCTAAAACAGTTTCAAAGACAATCACACACAATCAAATTTATCCAAACTGGCAAGCGTTGCCACCAGTACAAACTATGGCGTTTGCTGGCCATGCCACAAAATGGCATAAAAAGTAAAAAGCTGAATTCTAAAACGATCAAATAAAATGTATCAAACACATTCTTAAATTGTTGCTAAAATTATTGAAGAAACAATAAAAAGTGCAACATGATTGTTCATGAAGCAGCGAAAGTGGCCATATTTTTATGACGCTGACCTGACGTTGATAAACAGGTTGATGTACAATTTTTTTTATTTTTTTATTTTAGAGAAATCAAACTGATAGGAAATTTTCTTACTTTGTATTTACTACGCTGTACTATTTTTACTTTTATTTCTTTTTTATTTTTATTTGGCTTGAAATGCTTAAATGTTATCGCCAGCGTTCCCGCTTCAGGCGACTTGTTACCAAATGAGGGATTGATTATTTTCAATTGGGAATTTTGTAGGGATAAGTTATCTCTTGTTTAATAAAATTTTTTTTGTACTCTTTTTTATCAGTTTAATCAGATTGAAAGAAATGGATCGTGGGTTATTTTGCTGAGAATTTTGTTTTCTGACCGCGAGTATGTCGGTTCCAGTATATTGGAATTAAATGAAATTAATCAGTTACTAACTCGAGAACCCGGCAAAAATGATACGTAATAAAAATGTTCGATTTAAAATATAAAAATGATTTTCGCATTTGCAACGAGTTGTATGTGGGCGTGGCGAGAGTTTAGTCACTCGATCGGAAGATATTATAAATGACGTCATACGTCATTGACATTTTATATTTCTAAAGTAAAAAACAAAAGGACACAAACAGACAAGCAAAGAAGCGCTGTAGTCTACAGGAGCATTTTTGAACGTCCCGCTACGAAAATGGAAAATTTTAAAATATCGGGAAGAGGTTGGTTTTACCCAGTTTTGAAAAGAAAAATCGAGTTCTCATCAGATCTTGGCGTTTTGGGGTCCTAAAAAGCTTCCCTGATTAATTTTAAGAAACCGTCACTATGTCTTATGTATTTGTGTGTGTGTGTGTGTGTGTGTGTGGGACCAGTTTATAACTTTGCAATGGCCTTGAGCCGATTCGAATTGGTGGAGTCCAAAAAATTTCTAAAAACTTGGAAAAAAAAAACTTTTTCAAATTGTTTTTTCTTATTAACCCTTAAAGGACTTCACCAATCGAAGCCAGAAACTGATCAGTTCTCAAGATTGAAAAACCACGTGGGCCACTGCGAAGTGGGTCAATTTAGGCTAATCCGTTTGTGAGATACCGTGGACGAAAAAGCTTGAAAAAAGTGATTTTTAAACTCTATTTCAACTCTTATTTTCAAAAAAACAAAAAAATCAAAAACTAATTTTAAGAAATAAAGGAGATTTTGGGGGGAAAGGGAAAACGATTGTTAGGGATAAGGCATGACATAAAACTGGGGGAACTTTAATTATCACTCACACTCTTTCAAAACATATCGAGCGCGTTAATGTTTGTTTTACTTGATTTCGCTGGTGTGTGTTTGTAATATTTTGGCCATGCCCTAGAAGGAATGAATTCTTCAAACGCAAAAGCTACTGTTTTTTATTATCAGTTTCCAATAACACATTTTTTTTTAATTAATTATTTACTATCATATTTTTTTATTTTTCCCCCTTTAACCCTGGATGGTTACTGTTCGTCGAACAGACGAAGCTCATTTACACTTTACTCATGTTTTCTCAAATTTGTAACGAATTTTAAGGGAGAAAAAGTTTTTATGTTAATTTTTTTATTATTTTTTTTAAATAATAGTTGAGTAAAAATATTATATAAATCAGATATATTTTTCCAAGTAACGTTCAATACATTTTTGTAAAAACTTTCATATTTTATCTTTAAAATTTATGTAACGTTCAATACAGATTTTTTAAATTTCATAAATGTATACTCCCAGAACACACCCATATACTGAACAGATCGGATATAATATTTTTCCAAGTAACGTTCAATACATTTTTGTAAAAACTTTCATATTTTATCATCAAAATTTATGTAACGTTCAATACAGATATTTTGAGTTTCATAAATGTAGACTTGCAGTTTTCCCAAGTAACGTTCAATACGTTTTTGTAAAAACTTTTATAGTTTATCATCAAAATTTCTGTAACGTTCAATACAGATTTTTTGAATTTCATAAGTGCGTACTCAGAGCACACTCACATACTGAACAGCTATTAAAACAGATGTATTATTTTTCCAAGTAACGTTCAATACATTTTTGTATAAATTTCATATATTATTATCAAATCTTAAGTAACGCACAATTTAAATTCCATAAATGCTTACTCCCAGATCAACGAATCGGATGTAATATTTTTCCAGGTAACGTTCAATACATTTTTGTATAACTTTCATATACTTTCCAAATGTATTTATCCTATCAATTCTAAATGTTATCCAAGGCCATAGCAAATTTAGCACCAACTGCGAAGTTTCATGTTCACCTGCGTCAATGATTGCATTACTTTACAGCTCTGCCGAATTCCTAGCCATTTGCAATACTTGCTAAGATTTGTGTAATTTGTTTGTTTAAGGCTTAAAAACAATACAAAGTTTCTATCTAATCACTTATTTGCTATTTTTGAAAATAAAACAGAAACTAGAAAATAGTAAAATATTTCAGATAATACAGAACGTAGAATTTATAAAATTATTGTTTGTTTTATTTTCGACTAATTCGCCATTGAAAACAATTAAATAAACGCCATCGCCATCGCCATCGACATCGCCAACGCTTTTGCTCAAATTATTCAAAATTTTAACAAAAAGCAAAACCATTAAAGGCCTTTTGTCTTCTCGATTGTATATCATTAACTGATTTTGTTTTTGTTGTTGTTTTTGTTTTCTTTTTAATTTTCGATTTTTGGCATGACACGTGGCATTCGCTGTAACTGTTTTCATGGAATTTAAAAGAATTGTAAAATTTTATTGTTTAAAATGTCATAAAAACTATTGTTTTTTGGGGCGGGCATAAAAAATTTGTCATAAAAAGAAAATAAATAATTTCAATTAATTTTTCTGTATGTTCGCAACTCAAAGTCCAATTATAGGCTGAATATTTCCACCGAAAGACCCACAGCGAGACCGAAACATTAAAAGTTCTGGAGAATAATTTATCAAATTGATTTGGAAATATTTTAATAATTTCATTAAAAAAACAATAAAAAGAAATTAAATAACATGATGTGACTGCAATCAAATCAAAACAATTACAAATTTAAAAACGATTACAAATCATTTTTGGAAAAAATCAAAACCACCTTAATGAGGCGTTAATTGCCGGTCAACATTCTCAAATTAGCCATTTGAAAATATCAATTCAGCAAAAAAGAACTTCGTGGGGTGTGATTAGATTTTTGTTGAGTGCTCGTAAAGTACATAAAATTTATGCAAGAATGTATTGAACGTTACTTGGAAAAAATATTATATCCGATTTGTTGATCTGGGAGTATGCATTTATGAAATTTAATATACTTGAACGTTACTTAAGATTTGATAATAAAAATATATGAAATTTATAAAAAAATGTATTGAACGTTACCTGGGAAAATAATATATCTGATTTTTGGCTAAATCAGAATATGGATATGCTGTGGAAGTATATATTTATGACATTTAAAATATATGTGTAGAGTATTACATAAATTTTGAGAATAGTATACGAAATTTATACAAAATTGTATTGAACGTTATTTGAAAAAATTTTATATCTGATTTGTGGCTTATTCAGAATGAAAGTGTGCTGTGAAAGTATACATTTATTAAGTTGAAATCCATGTATTGAACGTTACTTAAGATTTGATAATAATATATGAAATTTATACGAAAATGTATTGAACGTTACTTAGGCAAATATTATATATGATTTGTGGCTCATTCAGAATAAAGGTGTGCTGTGGAAGTATACATTTATGAAGTTTAAAATATATGTATTGAACGTTACTTAAGATGTGATAATAATCTATGAAATTTTTACAAAAATGTATTGAGCGTTACTTGGAAAAACATTTTATCTGGTTTGTTGCTCCATCAGTGTATGGATAAGCTCTGGGAGTATGCGTTAATGAAATTTAAAATATATGTATTGAGCGTTACTTAAAATTTGTTTGTTAGTTAAATTTAAAATAAATCTCATAGGATTTACAAATATTTTCTGTTTGCAATATGAGCTGTAGAACATGTGCTTGGGTAATATATGACAGCTTTACAAAAATGTAATGAGCGTTACTTTGGAAAAATGCAGATACCATTTAGTTTTCATTTCGATTTGCGGCGCGCTTGGAAGGTATATCAAATTTGCTTTACAAAAATGTATTGAACGTTACTTTATATTCAAGAATGTATAAGATGTAAGATTAGAGTTTTAATACAATTCGAAATGTTGGCATAGCCTAAATGTGCATACGAAATTTAAACTAGCTTGTATTGAACGTTACTTTAAACAAATAGTTACTCATACATTTTTTGCTGACATTTTAATCTGTAGTGAGTTCTTGGAAAATATATACGCTCGGATAATTCATGAAATATCTACAAATCTGTATTGAACGTTACTTTAAACAAATAATAACACATGATTGCTTTCATTTCAATCTGTAGTGAACATATACGAAATTTATAGTTGACCAGGATAATATAAGAAGTCTCCACAAAAATGTATTGAACGTTACTTGAAATATACCATGTATAAGATATAATATTTGATTGATTTTTAATACAATTTGTAATGTGCGCACGATTTTTTATGTATGCAGAGCTTAGCCATGTATTGAACGTTACTTTAGTAATGGTTGTCTACTTTTTGGTCAACATTTCAAGTGAATGATTTAAAAATATCTGTTTGGATAATATATATAGTTTTTACAAAACTGTATTGAACGTTACTTTGATAATAAAGCAGGATATGATTTCTGTTCAAATGTCAGTGAAAGTACCCACATTTAGAAAATATGAAACGATTAGATTTAGAAATTTTAAGCATGAAAGGAAATGTCAATATGACAGTCGTTGCCACTAGTACACACTTCTGTGTTTGCTTGCGATGGCACACAATGTCATGTTTTCGACTTAACGTTTCTAAATTTTACTAGTTCCATTGAAATTATTTATTTTTTTACTTTTTCATTTTTTTAAGGATTCAAAGTCCGAACAACATCAAAACACACTTAAAATTTTGTACAAATTAATTGTCATTTAATAAATTTTTTTTATTTTTATTTCAGACTCTGCTGTTAACAAAAATATTTTGACGTCACTGTAAGTTTTTATATCTATTCTTATTTTATTTGATTATTTTTTTTTTACTGAAGAAGAGAGTCGTTTTCATTTTATGTTTCATTATTTTCTTAAAAAGTTTTTTTTTATGTTTTACGAAACTCATCTCTCATTTATTTTATTGCATACAAATTTCTATTTATTTCGAAGAGATTTATAAGTTTTTTAATTAGTTGGAAAGAATTTTATGCGAAATTCATTGAGTAACAAGTTTTTTGTTAATAAAAAAATTAATTTGAATATTTATTGATAAAGTGAAACTCAAGTCCTGGGGTTATATTACAGCGTTCGATATTAAACGGAATTTAAATTCAAATTGTATTGAAGGTTTCTACGATATTGGATGCCATGATTTAGCCTCTGATGATAAAATACCCCAGCATTAACGTTCCAAAAAAAAAAAAAAAACACTTCAGTTTTAATGTTTCACTTTGAGCTAAATTTAACTAAAATAAAATATTTTAAAGCACAATATTTTGCAATAAAATATTTTTAAATTAAATATTTTACAACAAAATTTTTTGCAATAAACTAATTTGCAATGAAACATTTTGCGTGTCAAATGCGGCTTTTGCGGATAAAAAAAGAAGGCAGGCCAACATGTGAAAAGTTAAGCAGCAAAGAATTACAAAATCAGCTGCCGCGGTCAGCTGTTATTAATTCGCCTTGCTCGCAGGCAACTGTTGTAAATTCGCTTTGAGTTTTTCATATAAATAAGACTACTGTTATTAATATTTTTAATTATATTTTATAAAAATTTAGAACATTTAGAGAAAAAAATATGAGGAATTTAAGAGATTCAAATTATTTTGCACACATTTGTTAGACAAACTGTGTGTTACAGCCTGCATTTATTTAATTAGTGTGATGAACGCAGAAGCAGCGATTGAAAATTAAACCAGCAACTCGCTTCCGTAACTGATTTCAGAACTTCACGCACCAAAAAAAAAATCGTCATCATTCTGTGAAACAACGCACTATGCCCTCCTTTCTAGTTGTGGCACAATGCAGGGGTCGTCCTTTGAGTGCTAGTCCAGGACAAAAAAAAGTTTTTAAAACATTCTACATCGACACGCCGTCTTATTAACGGAATTGAATTCGAGGAGCACAAGTGAGAGAATAATAAAGTGGAAAAGTAAATAAGAAAAGTGATCACTTTCATATTTACTTCAACTTCTCATTCACTTTAAGTGAAAGTTTAAAATAATATTTTATTATTATTATTGTTATTCCAAGATATTTTGAAATTGCAACGATCTGAAAAATCTCTCAATGATCAGTTTGAATACTTGAGAAAATTTTAGAACAAAGAAAACAGCACGATTAATATTGAACTGAAGATTAAGGGCGCCTTTTAGATTTTTTTATAAATTTTTTCTTCCGGCAAAATGTGATATTTTTAAAGACCATAATTTTAAGCAAATTTTTATTTACAAACTTGGGCATGGCAGCACAATTTTTTGTGCAGATGAACTAAGCCCCAGATTAACTGAGATCTCAAAAACTGACCCTCAACGTAAACAGCTTTTTTTTTCATTAACGCGGTATATTCGTTTCGAATAACATATTTCGAATAACATACTCGCGTCACTAGTCGATTAATACAAAAGCCCGATTAAATAAATAAAAGTATCTGAATATAACTAATAAAACTATTGGAGAAATTATTGGCCATTTTTATTAAAACTACAATTAATTACACCTTTAAATTTCCAGCTATAATACGACATATTTGGACATTGAGAAAGGCAATGATATACAATATTGGCACAATTAATCAATTGTAGATTAAGCGAACTTTCAACGGTGAATTGGCGAAAAAAATCAAAAATATATGTATAAATATTTTTCAACTTTATTAGCTTTGTGTGGCAACACTGTATATCAAAACTCACTAAATATTACTTTGATAAAAAGTTTAACTTATAGCCATTAAAATAAGCTCAGATATATGAAAATCTATAGGAAACTCACGAAGTTACAAAGTTTTTTATGCGAAATTTCATTTACAAAATCGTACAAAGTTGTGAAAATTTGTGGAAGAAAATCTCTGAATTTGAAAATACGGAAAAAAATTAACAGAAAACAAAATATCATACAAAAGTTCTCAAGTTTATGCTCTTCAGAGAGAGTTTCTGATCCACTCCAATAACTTTAGACGTGGTCATCTCTAATTGAGATACTTCAAATGCCCATCATCAAAATATGATTTTTTTAAAGACCCTCATACTAATAAACTCTTCCGTATTTTTTTTACAAACTTGGAAATTACGACACAATTTTGTTTGCAGATTAACTAAACCCAGTTTAACTGATATCTTAAAAACTGACCCTCAACGTAAAAACTGTTTCTTTTTTTAAATTAACGCGGTACATTCGAAGGAAATATTTGAAAATGATGAAATTGATTTTGAAAAAGTACTGAAATTTTCAAACGCAAAAATATTTTTCACTTTTTGCCAAACACTTTTAAAACAATCTATTTTAAAATAAATTTTTTTTATAAATAATCTTTTTTCTTTCCCAAAAAGTTTAAGATTCTGAATTTCTTAAAATTTCTTTTAAACGGTTTCTAACACACTCCACTGTTTATTGAATGACTCGGCATTTTTATTATTTATTTTAAAGCAGATCCATCGCATTGTTTTGACTATTTTATTCTGAATCAGCCAAGTTGTCTGAAGATTTTACTTTTAATTATTATTTAATAAATCTTTTTTATATGCCGCAGTTGACAATTCAATATTATTTTGCAACATCCATTTTTTAAAACCCGCTTTATTTTGTTGCATTTTGTTTGAAATCACTTAAATTTCATATTTTCTTTCAACAAAATTTCTTTAAATTTGTTAACGCCTCAAACAATTTGTATCATTTCGAAATGTGTTTTTAAATATTTACAATTTTCCATTTCATTTTTTTTTTGTATCTGCAATCCCGACCATACAATTTTCTTTGTTTTTTATTATTTTTATTTAACACAAATAAAGAGGCAGCAAGAAAATTCCACCACAGAGGCAAAAGCAATTGAAAAATTAATTACATTTAGAAAACACAATATCATTAACACTTAAAAAAAACCAAAGGCCAACAAGTAAACCCAACAACAATAAATAATTTTATTACCAACAGTAGTTGTTGTTGTTGTTGTTGTTGTTTGTGCACATGTGAGTTTCTTTATTTTTTATTTTTATTTTTTTATTATTTTGTATTTACGGCGGAAGAAGGAAATGAAATTCAAACGACACTTCAAGAAAAATCGCACATTTATAACACACGAACAGCCGCAACCGCCAAAAGCGGCAGCAACAACAACAGCAACCAACTACACGCTACAAATTTAAGCGCCAAAACTTTTTAATTTTTTTTTTTGTGTTGTTTGTTTATTTCTTTTCATAAATGATATAAATTTAATTACCTACACTTTTTCTTTTTTTTTTTTTTGTTTTTGTTATGGAAAAGTACACTCTCATCTATGACGTTGTACACTTTTCAATATATTTTTAATTTGTAGTTTCTTATTTTTAGTTCAATTGGAAAAATTTAGATATTTTTTTCAATTTAATTTACAAAAAAAGTTCTTTAGCTGTTTCTTGCGCCCACACGAGACTGTCTCGTGCTGGTTTGTTTTTAAAAATTCTCTAGTTTTATTTTTATTATTATTTTATTTTTAATTTGTTTTCATTGTTGCATGCAAAAATTCATTTCTTTCGCTTTTATAATTCGTAACACACAAAACGTAGAGGGAAAAAAATAACGAAAAAGAATGTTGCGACCGTCGGCGACAAACAGCGTAAAACACTACCAAACCTGATGAAATCGATTTGTAACTAAAAATGCTCGCAATTGAAATGTGAATTTCTCAAAAACAATTCTTTTTGTTTTCGTTTTTGTTTGTATTCAGTTTTTGCTGTTGCTGCTTTGCTGTTTTCACGCAGCAGACGTCGGCGTCTCAGCGGCGTAGGCTCAGTTAGTTGGCAGCGTTGTTGTTCACACACAAAACATTTTATTTAGTCCATAGAATTTGTGAGCGTGTGTGTTGGTGTTGCTGACTCACACGTTGTCGTCGTCGCCAGCGTCGTCGTTGATGTCGGATGCCTGCAGTTGTTGATGTTTTTCGAATTTTTGTTTCATTGTTGGGCGAATTGTTGTTGTTGTTATCATGTTGCCATAAAATATATACACGTAAATGATGTCGGTCGGGTGATGAAGATGCTGATGATGAAGAAAACTATCATGATGTTGGAAATTGCAAAGATGTTGCTGTAAAAGGCTGCTGCAACGTCGCAAATACAAGTAAAACAAAATTGAATAAAAGTTTTACATCAACAATTGAGAATCATTTGCATCAGCATCGTCAACATGACAAACTAATCGGCTGAAAGTGATGATGATGTCGAAAATGATGAAGCAAAAATTGTGTGTGAGATATTTACATGCACACACACACACACATACACATATTTATTTCTTTGTGTGCTTTACTTGCGTTAATATGTATTTGCTTATTGTTGCTGCATTTACCGACAGTCGGTCAGTCACTTTGCAGGGGCTAGTGGTGCGCTACCAGTCACTCAGTGCTGCGAATGAAAATATTGAAGATAAAATATATTTGAATATCTTTAGAAATTCGGCGGCAGTTTCACTTCTTTTTTGGTGGAATCAGGGGTTTGTTCTTTTATTTGGACGATAGGCCGAAGCTCTTGTTAGCAAAAACGTAGTAAGTCTGTGATTTATCTGGGGATAAAGTTTATTATAACGGATTTTTTATCGGAAAAGCTTTAGCGATCTTGCCAAGCTTGTAATTTACTTTCGGGCCCACATTAAATCTCTTATTAATTAAAATGGAGGTTTCAAATAATATCCTCTGATAGATTAGACCCAGCGAAATGTGTATTGGAACTAGACCCTTCAATTATTACCTGGAGACTTTCTTGAGAATTTCTTCCCCAGAAATGGGAACGGTTATTTCCCCGATTAATTGTGGGAATAGTTAAAAGTTGAGTATTTTCGTTTCGAATAACATATTCCGAATAACATACTTGCGTTACTAGTCGCTTAATATAAAAGCCCGATTAATTAAATGCTCCAGTTACTATATTATCATATAATTTTCATGAATAATAAAACTATCTGAATATGAATAATAAAACTATTGGAGAAATTATTGGCCCTTTTTGGAAATACAATTAATTATACCTGAAATTCGAAATTTCCCCGGTATAATACGATATTTTTGGACATTGTGGACAATATTAGCACAGTTAATCAATTGTAGATTAAGCGAAGTTTTAATGGTGAATTAACGATAAAATTCAAAAATATATGTATAAATATTTTTCAACTTTATTAACTTTGTCTGGCAACACTGTATCTCAAACCTCACTTTTATTACTTTGATAAAAAGTTTAACTTATCGCCATTAAAATAAGCCCAGATATACGAAAATCTATTAGAAACTCACGAAGTTACAAAGTTTTTTAGGCAAAATTTCATTTGCCGAATCGTACAAAGTAGTGAAAAGTTAAGGAAGAAAGTCTCTGAATTTGAAAATACAAAAAAAAAACTTAACGGAAATGTGTGTCCGACAGATCTTCAAATAAACAAAATATCATTCAAAAGGTCTCAAGCAAAGACTCTATAATATATATAATAGAGTCTATCTCAAGTTTATTCTCTTCAGAGAGACTTGGGCAAAGTTTCTGATCCACTCAAATCTCTATAGACGTGCTCATCTCTAATTGAGATACTTCAAATGCCCGTCATCATGTTGTTGTTGTTGTTTTCTTTTTTTAATGAATCATTTTATTTGAAGTTATTTTTCTGTATTTTATGTACATTTTTATTTATTTTTTTTTTATGGCTTAAGTCTGTCATTCTGTTATGATGGCTAAAGTTTGTCATTGCTGCTGCTGCTGCTGTTGTTGTTGTTGCTGTTTTCAGTTGTGATCTGTTTTGTTTAGTTGTCTTCTTCTTTTCACATTGTTTGCACTTCTTCTAAATGCAGTTGTCGTTGTTGTTGTTGTTTTATTTTATGTATAAAATTAATGTAAACAACTTTATGCATGGCAAAAAATTAAAAAAAAAGAAAAACAACAAATTATATTAAAAAAATGCAATTAAAAACATCAAAACAACGAACAGTGGAGTCGAAAAAGTTGAGTTGTTATTTTTAGATAAGGAAAGAAGATTATTTGATGCGTGAGATCATTTTGCACTCCGACGACCACTACGGGATTATTATATCATCACAAACACATTTGACTCTTGTCAACGATGGTTTTGTGTTTTGTTTCAACGTTGTTGTTACTTCAAAATTCGTTTTTATCACGTTGGAAGTAGGATTGGAGTTCGCGGTCTTGACACAGTTTTCTCGTTTGAAATGATAAATTCAATCGTCCGCTCCGGTCGCGAAAGATTCTTCTACAACTGAAAATGCGTATCTCATATATACCAACTTCTTCAAGACGCAACAAGTCCGAAAGTCGGTATATACAAATGAATAATAATAAATTCCTATTGGCAAATTTTGAAAATCGATTGCAGTAAACTGCATTCCCCAACATGCTCCACAGTGCAGCAGTGCTTATCTGCTATTTTGTGTTGCTTTACAACAAAATATCGTTTGTTGTACACCATTTTTCCCCAAACCAAAACGTTAACAGAATAAAAAAACGAAAGCAGCAGCTTAACTCAATCTGCAAGCAGCCTTCGCGATGCCAGCAGAGCTGTCAACCTCGCCAAAGCACACAATATACAAGAATTTACAAAACATAAAATAGAAAGAAAAAAAATAACGTAATAATTAAGTTTAATTGTGAAATTTATTTTAAACACAAAGCAACAACAGCACATACACACAAACGGGCTCTTAACAGAATGAAGTTGTTGTTGTTTGTTTTTCACATATTTGTTTTGTTTGGATCTTTGTTTACATTTCCTTGAATAAAAACAAACTAAATAAACAGTGGAAACAACAACAACAAAAACTTATATAAAAAGTTCTTAAGCACAAAGCAAAAACAACTGAACAAAAACAACAACCAGCAGGAGTGAGTATCGTGCTTATGTTTTTTGCAACAAATAACTCTCTCTTTCAGTGAGCTTAGAAACTCTCTAAACGCAACATCGTTATGCTAATCAAGCACATCATCATCGTCATCATCATTATCATCGGTAGCAGTCATCATGGTGTTATGCTTATACACGGATGCATGCGTGCGTACAGGCACATACACAAACACAGAAACGTATTTACGAACGTATGTAAATGCGTTTTATTTCTAAAATATATTTATTTGCATGTTTATTTATTTCTATAGTTTTAACTTTCTACAAGGAAAGGAAAATAACTCAAATCCAGTGATTTTAAAAGCAATAACAATCTGCCCACCTCCCCCCAACTTTTTTAAAGCATCACAATCAACCCGAAATGATGACTCGTCATCAAAAACCCACAACATATTTAATACTTCTTAAAATTAGCAATAATAAAACAAACCAACAACAACAGCAACAGAAAACGCAATTATAAACAGCAAACAACAGACTGTCTTACAGCCAGTCAGTCAGTTAGTCAGTCACACAGTCAGTTTAAACATCCAACCAACCAAACAAACAAGCAACCGAACTAACCCACAAGCAAACTGCCAGTCAGCTCCATACACCATCACAGCCAGCCGCTACTGAAATCACTGGCAAAATGTTTGTGTGAGTTGTATTGTGTGTGTGAGTTTGTGTGTATGGCGTATATATTTAATTTTTTTTGTAATTCTTTTTCTGGTTGTTGCTGTTGTTATGTATTTTGGAAACAAACAAATGAAATGTGTAAAGGAATTGGAGAAAAATATAAAAACAACCTGCACTGGCGTACATCAAACATTCAAGGGGTGGGAGGCGGACGACGACGACGATGATGATGATGATGATGTTTTGTATCACATAAAAAGAAAGTTATTTGTTGGACTTTTTTTTATATATGGAAAATGATGTTTAGAATAATATTGATTGGATAATATTAGAGGTGGTTTAAAGGAAGAACAGCACAAGTCGATTAATAATAATTTTTTGTGTTTTAAGGTGTATTAAAAATTTTTTCAGTGAAACGATATATCTTTATTACAGACGGCACAAAATGTTTGGCAAACAGCATTCAACATGTGGACCAACCATCAAAAATTGTTGATTTTCGTAAAAAATTTGTCAAATATCTGGACAAACAACCAAACATCTCCCTGAACATCGCAAAAGTTTAGCATGAATACAAAATTCACGTTTGTTTGTCAAGCCGCTTGTGTGGTTTAAATCGTTGTTAATTTAAATTTTTTTCTAGCGTTCAAATTATGAAAACATCTACTTTGTGTTTAAAATTTTTTTTGTAATCTTGAGAATTTACTGATCTGCATTTATCAATTTTTCTTATAGTTTTTTTTAACATCCGCTTCGTTGCAAAATTAAAATAAAAAAATTTATAATTTTAATTTTTATAATTTAGCAGAATTTTAAATTTTTATAATATAATAAAATTTTATATTGTAATCGCTTCGTAACGATCAACCCTTGACATGATTTTCATAGTTGTTTCAAAATAGATGAATTACAATTAGCCAATCCAACAGTTAGCCAATACAACAACCTTTAAGGACGTTATAATTGAAAGCTAAAGAGCAGCAATTTAAGATGATGGTGAAAATAAAGAAGAGAAATAATTTTGGCACATTGACCCGTTTGTTTAGCAAATAATTTCAGTATCTATGCGGACTTTAAACGGAGCGCTCGAAATAGTAGTGCAGGTGAAATAAAGTGTTTTCGAAATTAAAATTAAGTATGTATTTACATATGAACATGTTCATACATGCACTCATACAGTGTATGTGTGTGGGTGTGGGGAAATAAGTGAAACAAAATGACTTTCACAAGAATAAATATATTATTTTGTAAGTTGTTCGAGAAAAGATCAACGATAAAATGATTTTCAAAAAGTCATCAGGATTTGGGAGCATAATAAGGAAGATTTTAAAGAAAGCATATAATAAAAACAGGTGAGTGTAATGATCATTACATACATACAATTTATGCTCCACATTTCCATATCTCGGCTGGTTGTATTAATGAACAAAAAAAGCCGTCGCTTTGAATAGCAACCACATACACAACCACAAACGTAATACAAATACAATGCAATTGTTTTCTACACATAATACACCTCCATACACACACACACACACACACACACATCCATAATATTAAATTCATATTTATCATAATGATGATAATCGTCAGTCAGTCAGTCAGTGAGTTAGTCTGCCAAACTTTCTTGAGGGTTATAATGCAAGTTTTTGTGTGTCTGCTGTTTCTTGTTTTTTTTTCTCTCTACTTGATTTCTATTTTGTTTACAATTTTACTTACCACCACAATGCACTTCTTCGTTCCCACCATCATATCAATTGAACTACATACTTTAAATTATTAGTCACTTACCTACCTCTCACTCACTCCCGCTCTTTTTTGTTTTGTTTTTTTATTTTTGTTGTGCTCTTTTAATAACATTTGCCGTTGTTTTGATGTATGACTGCAATTGTGTTTAGGGTTTTTGTTATTGTTTTTTCTTTCATATGTCTTGTTGTTGTTGTTGTTTTGTGAGCTTTATCTAAAATGTCCGTGTTAATATGCAACACTACTAGACTGGCACACACAAAAATATGAACTTAAACGACAGTATTGCCATAGAGTTATTTTTTACAAGTATGTATTGCAGAATTATTGGTAAATATTTGCATTTGATTGTTGAAATTTAGTAATACATTATTATTAATATCGTGAATAATAGATTATTCATAATGAATAATAGAAGGATTAAAACTTAACACTAGAAAGTCTTTCTTAGTCTTATATGTATTATTATATAAAAAATTATTTGTTTGACATATATTTTCTTCCAAATTGTTCATGCACAACTTAATCCCATTTTTATGGAAAGTTCTAAAAATAAGGAAAGTTTTTCCGTATTATGAAATAAAATGATCCCATCAACTTCAGATAATTAAGAATTGTAAAGACTGCATGAAAATGTTAATAAAAAATTTAGTGAAGAATTATTACAAAACTGAAGCAACTGCTTAAAGTATTCTAAAATCAAAACGCACAAAATATGTTTAGTACTTAAATTAAAGAAAGAAACGGAAAAAGTATTTTGTGACTCGAAAGATTTGGTCATCTAAAGATTTCAAAAACTAAGAAAATTGTAACAAAAACATCTTGAAATATGTTAAATTTTTCAAAGATTTAAAATTTGTTTTAAATTGTTGCTGTTTATCATTTTGTGTGGTGTTTCACAAAATGTTATTTCAATTCCAGTTTATTTCATTTAAATTGCGACCTATCACAACAAGACAAATTATTTTACAACTGATAGTGCTACTGATAACACAAGCAGATAAGCCGTAATATGAATATTAAATTTAATTGAAAAACAAAAGAATATATTATGTGTGTATGTGTAGCAAAAATTACGCATTACATTTAGGCAACAATTTAAAACAATTTAGACTCAAAAATATATTTAAAAAAAGGAAATATATATTTAAATAAAGTAAAAAGCTTCTTACACAAGCTACTTGAATAACTCCTTGAAAAGTGTTTGAATACAATAATATTTTTTATCAGGTTTCTCTCTAGCAAATATAATTCTACTAAAAATGTTTAACGGCTGCTGCAATAGAATAGCTTTATTCCGAAATATTAGACAATTACGTTCTACAAACTTTTAAACTTTATTTCGATAATTTAGTAGGCAGGTGAGGAAATTATTACAAAAACGTGTGTTATATAAAGTGTAACAGCCCACGTTCTTTTGTTATTGTATGTGACATATACGTAAGTCAAAAGCATTTGTTTTGGAATAAAGCGAAATTGGGAATAACTTTTTCAGAATATTGGCGTAATTCATTTTATTTAAAATTACGCGAATTAATACTGGAGATCCGTTTCTGAAAACTACAAATTACAAGTCTTTCAATAAAAAACCTACAAATCAGCAATACATTTTGTAAAGTTTTTATTGTTTTAGGGACCTTCTATTTATAGATTTGTAACTTGTAGTTTTGGGAAACGGGGCCCAGGTTTATTAATTTTAATTTGCATTCGCCATCGTACGAATCAGCTAAAAAGGCAAAATGTTAGTATATATCTTATCAATTTTTCTCTTTTGAAGTGAAAATATTGTACACTTTTGAAATAAAGAATTAATTAAATTGAATATATAGACAAAAAACTACGCGAACGAACGCTGGAGAGATGGTATGTCCAGCGTAGAAACTCGTATTGCTCTCTTCTATCAGTGGAAATAATTACAAAAATATATTAATAATAAAAAATATATAAGAATCATAATACTGTAAGTCAAACTCGAAACTTTTTAATGACCTGCAATTAAAGTAAACAGTGAGAAAAATAGTCCGTTAAACAGAAATAAAAATGCTTTAATCAATTTTAATTCCAAAAAATCGTCTAGTTGTGGCAACACTGCAGTGCATGCAATGATATAACGAGGAGAATAAGGAATCGTTTTGTTGTTTACTACACAATAATAACAACAGCAACAACAACAACTAAACCAACAATCATATTTTTTTTTTTTTTTTGTTTTGTTAATATTTTTCCATTAGTTGTTATTTATTTTTTAAGGTAAGAAAACCTATTTGTAAAGGGAAGAGAGAGGGTGGTGGTGGTGGGATGGTGGGATGGTGAATTTTCATATGCTTTTGTTTTGTTTTAAAAATTTCGCTGCTGCTACCGACGACTGACTGTTCTTATTGTTGTTGTTGAAGTTGATTTCTTTTAAGAATAAAAACGGTGTTGGTATTTGTTTCGCTGGTGGGTTGTTAAATGTTGTACTACCACTGGCGCTTATTTTAGTTTGGGGTGTATTTCTCTTATTTGTTGCTGTTGTTGTTTATTTGCTTTCATAAAAGTCGTCGTCTGCAATGACGATGTCTACAACTACATACATACAGTATTGCAACTACTCACATAAATACATTGTTGCATGCATGGGTGTGTATGAGTGTGTGTGTAAGTAAGTAAGCAAGTAAGTGAATGTGAGTGATGATGATGAGTTTGTTAGTTGTTGTTTCATTTTCTTTTGTTCAAGCGCGCTCAGGCCAAAGTGCAATTTGCCGTAATTTCACGCGTTTGTTGATTTATTTTCTTATTCGTTTGTTATTGCGTTTGAGTAAATTGTATGATTGTATGCATATTTGTGAGTATGTTTGCTTGTTCTACCCCTCCACCTTAAAGCAAGTGTGTGTATGTGTGTGTGTTGGCTGGTGAAATGCCTTGTATTTTGTTTGTTTAGTTATTAGTTGACTGCTCCACACTCGTACATACAAAATTTGTTTCCTTGTATTTATTTGCATAGTTTTTTATATGTATACTTATATTAAATTGCATTGGAGGTATGTCAGTATGTGTGCGTGCATATGCTGAAGGAAAACCAAGTGCGTATTAGAATATTATTGAAATTGTATTTTATTTTAAAGGTTATTTATTTAGTGTGCAATTGCGTTCTTTTTTCGATGATCTATAAACGAATAAGAATTAGTAACCATAAGTTGAATGAATTATTGAAAATAATTCAGGTATGTGTGTGTGTGTGTGCTTTAGTTTCTTCATATCTGCTGTTGATAAGAAACAAACAGTATCGCAAATAATAACCACAATTTTGAATTTATCTTGGATATAAAATTAGAAGATCCTGGAAAATTATTTCTTTCTTTTTTATTTACTTAATATTAATTATTTTAAATAAAATGATTTTGACTGTTGCTAAAGTCTCTTATCTGATTTTTGAGTTAAAATATTCGAAATAAATTTGATCTAAATAACTCTTAACCTTAAAAAAATTTAGATTTTGCAAATTAAATATTGTTTTCTTAAATGCATTTTTTTAAGTTCTTCTCCAAATTTATGAGCTTTACAAGGTCACTCATTATAAATTGAAACATTGTCAAGAGATTAAAAAAAATTTATAATACTTTTATTGTAAATGTAAAAATTATATAAAGGAAAAGTTATGAGAAATTAATAACCCCTAATTGGTAAATAAGTATATAATTAAAAATTATATCAGAACTTAATTAACCGTGAAGAGTAACAAAATACTTCTGGCCCACGCTATCGCTAGACATCGTTCTGTCGCACAAAACGATTTCGACTATTTTATTTTTGTTTAAAATGTAATTTTTAAAAATTATTCTATTAGTGATCTAAATTTGTGCAAACTTAACCGCCGAATAAACATTATTTGCAATTCAAGTTACCAAATAACGTTCGAAATTTTTTAAATTTTCCTAAATTCCTGTCCTCGGACTATTTTTTCATATAATATTTTTAAAAATAAGAATTATGATTTCAGCTCAAGTTCAAATCTGTGCGTTTACAATGAATGATTTTAAGGTTTTAATAATTCCGACTATTTTTTGGTAATGAAATATTCAGAACACAAGTATTTCTTAAAATCGCCATGTCAACTGAACAGATCGGTGACGATTTCGTGAAAGCTACACCCATCTTTTTAACGAAATAGGATATGAGAATTAATTATTTTCACACTCTCAAAAAATTAATAAAGTAAAATTAAAAATACATAAAAAAATAAAAAAATACAATATGAAAAATATTAATTTTAAATTCGCGGGTTTGAACTCGAGCCTAAATAATAATTCTTAGTTCAACAATTAATCCTAAAATCCGATTAAAGAGACACAAATTCGGTTTTTTTCAACTCTTTCCAACGCTTTTCTAACCGCCAACTGCATAAATAACAAACCTGTTGGTTTTAAATCTGTCCACTTCCATTTACACGTGCTCGATTCTGATTCGCAAAATGTGACTACAATTTCAGCGATTAAGCAACTGAATAACGATTCAGATTTTGCTGACGGCACTAGATAAGGAAATAAATTGCTGTTCTTAAAATTTGTTGTTTTATTTTTTTTATATATTTTCTGTTTATTTTGTTTTAATGAACTCACACAGACGCACATGCAGAACGAGAATAAAAGCGGAAATGAAAAATAATATGCAGAGGCATTTATGTTTTGTTTGCCACAATCAACAACAAAACAAAACAAAACAACAAAAAATGAATAGAAAAAAGAAACCTCTGACTAACACTATAAATATAAAACAACAACAACAAAGGAAATTGTCTATGAATGTGTGAGCACAAGACGTCAGCCGCCGCACAGGTGTGTTAGTTAATGCTGTTTGTTTACCAGCCGTGGTGAAGAGTGCAATTCCTGCACGCCTCTCGTAGTCGTCGATGGCAGCTAAAATAAGGGGGTAAAACGCGTTGAAATTGAAAATGTTTGAGGGCAAATAAATAACAAAAACAAACAAAACAAAATAAATAAATAAATGCAAACAAGTATGAAATGAAAAAACAACAACAACAACAACAATAACAATAACAGCGGGGAAAACATCAAAAACTATTGTAAATGGCTGAACAAACAAAATGCGCGCGCTTGACAAATACCAACGAGCATGAAAATTAAACAGAAAATAACAATGCAAACACGGGGGAACAAAGTTTTGCAAACATAACCACGCACACACACACACACACACACACACATCTTTGCACACAACCAGGAGAGTTGTTTTGCTCTGCTCGTCCCCATCGTGTTTGTTGACGAATAAAACAAAGTTGCGAAGTTTGTTTTTGGTTTCAAGTAATTTTTCATATTTTTCAGCTTTAAAAATACAGTGGGACGTTAGAATAAAATTGCTAATCCCATTCTTAACAACATTTAAGGCAGGCAGCATTATTTTTCGTATAATTTCTTAATACGTCTTGGCTTGTTTTACTACGATTTCGCCGCTGGCTTTAATGCGCAGTCTTTTCCTTCCCTTGTTAAGCGTATTTAGAGGCTGAAAAGTGTCACTTTTTGTCCTGTCGGGGTAGTATTCTTTCCCAGCATTCTAGAGAGCTAATATTACATCTTACTTGCACGCGCTCCACTTTCACTACCACAAGACGTCATTGTCTAAATCCTTGTGTTGCCTTTGAAAACTTTTGATCCCCACTTTAACTTCGTTGTAGTGCACTGTTGTCGCTCTGTTGCAAGGCGCATTACAGCGCGAAGAAAAATACTAAAATGGCAACTTCAAACTCCCTCCTATTTACATAACCGGCTCTAAATTTGTTTGTTAAGCATTAAACACAATAACGACAGCAGACTACAGACTACAGACTACAACTTGTCAACAATACGTATATACGAATGATTATTTTTACTACTACCGACAACACGGCTACTGCTTGTTGCCCCTGCTGTTCTTGTGGTTGTAGCCAAACTAAACTAATTTCTATTTTGGTGAGCGACAATGAGTAGATGCAGTGTTGCCGAAATCATATAAATAAATTCAATTGTTGTATACTTAAAAATATACTGTTTTATTTCACAAAAAGAAATAACAAACTTTATTTCCAAGCTAATGAAATGATGTATTGTCATGTACTGTGGACTTTATATACATATATATATATATATATATATATATATATATATATTTTATTGGAGTAACACTATTTAAGAGTATTTCATATATGAAAGCGGCTACACTGGCGTATGAAGAGAATTCTACTACAAACAACAACACATGGTTATTGATTTGGTGGTGTCGTTCTAAAAATAATTAAGTAGCTGACTACAAGGCGACGATTGTAGCCAACGTCGGTGTTCGTGTAGCCTGCTGTCGTCATTGTGTTTAATGTCTTACATATTCTTCTTTTCAACTGCAAGGCCTGTTACACTCCTTCTTTTGTAATTCTCAATTGGTTTTTGCGAGTTTGTGCAAGAGTTTTGCGATTTTGAAATTATGGGAAGTCTACTGCTGATTTGGTGTTAGAATCAATTGAATGCAGGCATATAAACGAGCTTAAAATCAATGAAAATCGATTTCATAAAAACTATACGAGGTCTGTTTGATAATTACGTGAATATTTGAATAGCATACATATATTTTTGAGTTTGTCTAGTTTGTTTATTCCATCCAAAAATTTTTTTGCCTCAAGGTTCTCAAAATAAGCGTTTGTTTGGATTAGGAACTCTTCATTCGATCCAATTTTTTTACCACCCATAAATTTTTTCCAGTTTAGAAAAAGGAAATTTAA
Organism: Linnaemya vulpina; assembly: GCA_963675445.1. Lineage (NCBI taxonomy): Eukaryota > Metazoa > Arthropoda > Insecta > Diptera > Tachinidae > Linnaemya > Linnaemya vulpina. The sequence goes on from OY776276.1 coordinate 104,163,641, forward strand.
AATACGGGGATAAATTTTGAAACAGTCACCAGTGAAGTAACACTTAAAATGGCTGCAACAACTTCTCTATCTCTTTACCACCCTTTATCAGCCCTTTTAGCGCCATTCCCTTCTCTTTAGTCCCCACATAATCCACTGAGTGCTGGTCCCCTACAAATATATAAGTTGGGACTAATTGTTTAGGGCGCTGTGCCGCTACTCTGAGGTTTCTTCTTGTAAAAGATCGTAGAAACACACAACCTCTACTCCTTCACGCCAAAGTCCAACATAATCAAGCCCATTAACCTCAAATTATCGCTTCATTAACTGGGTACTACTGCCAGCTGAAATAGTTGTTGCGTAGACAACAAAATATATTCTCCAATAAATTTTGAAACTGAAACGAATACGCACACGTCCATAAAAACATCCACGTGCAGGTATACACACTCGCTCGCATCTACATTTTGCAAATTAAAATGTGATCCGATAATTTCTTCTCTGCCCCAATTGAAAATAAAAAGTAGAATAGCAACGGAATACAGACAAGTCCTTGGATTTTTTGCATAAATTCATAAAAAATACCTCAAAACTATTCTATTTTTAAATTGATCACGTAAAACTGTCAATTGTTTAACTCGAAAAGATAAAAAAAGAATAACAACAAAACTGTTACGGATTTGTTGTTGCACAGAAAATGTTTCGATTTGCATAGAAATCTGCTCGATTTTGTTTATTTTTCTATTTCTTTTTCGTGGATACGCGTATGAATTTATTTGATTATTAATTTGTCTCAGTTTGATCGACAACACCAACAACAGCCACAATTACCCAGAGGGTACAAATTACCGTTATAGTTGCGCCATGCTCTGTAATACATTCTTCTTCTGCTGCCTTCTTCTTATTCTTCTTCTCATTTCACTAAACTACAAATCATAATACTCACATCAGAGACAAGCACCGCGCTGCCGACATTTACGTCTCGCGAACGGCGCTTTAACTGCTCTGCTAACAGCGCTGACTGAAGGTCATTATACAGCGTTTTTTTTTTGCTTCAAGTTTTTGCCCATTGTTTTGTTATTGAATTGAAATGAAGAAAGAAGAAAAATAAAAAAACAATAATTTACAAACAAACAAACCTACACACACACGCACTGATAATTTAACACCCAGTCGTAGTAGTAGAAGCTTCGCAGTTGTTCTATGGCGGGGTCAGCATTGCCAGACTAATAACTTTCAGTCTCCATAGAAATTAATATCATGCGTGAATGTGTATATTCAATATGATTTCGGCCATGTGGCCGCCACGGCTGGCGCGTACAAGGCGCAATCTGGAACACCAATTTTCACAAACAGTAACATTCTGACCATCATCGTTTTTAAAGGTATATGGGCCAATGACTCCGCCAGCCCATAAAGCGCAACAAATAGTAGTTTTCTTTAGATTCTCCTGACTCCGAATGCGACAATTCCGTTTAATTAAGTACCCATTCACCCAAAAATGGGCTTCATCGGAAAATAAAATTTTGAATGGATGAAGTGCACGATAAGTTTGACGAACAGAACCATTATTTTGTTAAAAAATTTCCTCCATTTGCACGCGTTGCTCTGGTGTAAGTAGATCCATAATGAAATGTCAAGGCAAACTAAACAAAAAACCACTATCAGCTGTCAAATGGGTGGGCAAATAAAGCAGTGATGTCAAGTCAAAGTTGTATCACTCTATAGAAAAAACACCCTATGTGTTATTAAACATTCAAAAAATTAGTTTTGCATGAGTTCAATTAATAAAAGATTTAATTGGCTTGTAATAAATCGTTCAACTGTTAATTACCAACCGCTGTTGAAGAGAATATATTGAAGTTTGCAAGGGGTCAGAATGGAACTGATATGGCAACACCTGGTTTGTAGTTGTTTTCAAATCGTAATTTTGCTCTCACATTCGTTTCTTTAATCGTTTCGATTCGTTAAGAGAATATTACAGGTTTTCTAAGATGCTGTTGTTGTTGTTGCCTCATTCGCTTTTCTTGGTTTGCCGAGTAAACAAGAGTACGTTGTATCTGCTGTTTTGATGTTATTGTTTTGACAAGTTTAATGCGTTGCTACAGAACGCGTACGTAAAGGCAATGAGTTTGCAATTTTGCCACATGTATATGTGTATGTAAATGTGTGTGTGCCCATTAAACACTACTTTGCTCTTAGTTGTTGTAAAGTTTTGCTAACGTGGTTTTTATTGTATCAACTCACTTATTACAATTTAAAACTTCCCACTTTTTAATCGGCCCCACCAATTTCAGTTGCATATTCATCAGCAGCAGTCAAACAAACAACAACAACATTCGCTAGTTTTTGTGTTTGCGTCAAGTTAAAAAATAATAAAGCACACGAACAATGCAAAGAAAACAACAACGTGCATGCATTTGACTTATTGTTGTTGCTGCTGCTGCAGCTGGTAAATTCACTGTTCTACACACAAAGTAAAATGTAGTTGTTTTTCATGTTGTTATTGTCATTCTTTTTTGTGTTGGTGATTCGAAATCAACTGCAGTTTCTAGGAGATGGCAAGAAAAACAACAACAATTTTGCACTCGACCAAACAACAGACAGTCGCGTATTTTTCACTGATATGCCAGAACTTCTAAGGAATTTCAATACAATACGAATGATGAAACAAAAATGGCATAAAAGAGAAGAGAAAAAAGCATGAAATTAAAAATGTTACGTCGTCAACGCACTGCGATGCGAATCAAACAAAACAATGTCACATATACAGTGGCACACACATGCAGCCAAAGTGCCACACAGAGGCTTGCTTGCACAAAAGCTTATTGTCCACACTTGACGATCTTAAGGGAACAGTGGGCTGGAAGTGTGCGCAGGCATATACTTCAAAGAAAAAACTTGATGATATTTAAATTTGGCAGGCCACTTGAAAAGAAATTGTGGGATTGGGGCAGCACTTTGGAAACTTTTTAACATGCGCTGGACTGGGTAAGCCTTTTCAACTTGAAAGTGACGGGAAAGGCTTCTGTAGTTTGTTCCACATGTCTGTTTGGCCAAAACACAAACTCTTTTTGTAATGCGTATTGCGATTCACTGGAATATCGACCACAAAAGCATGTGCTTTTGCTGACAAATGCGTTTGCTGTACAAAGGAATGGGTATCGGGAACAAGTTCCCTGATTTCATTAGAGCTCATTCCATTGTAGTGACAATAAAACAGCTAATCCACCAAACGATGCTCAAAGATTTATACTGATTTCTTTTCTAGAAAAGAATGCAACATATTTCACACTTTTTAACAGAAAATTGTCGAATTCTGTTATTTGAAAATAAGAAATTTATTAGAAATCAGTCCAATTTCATACACGAAATATAATTTCTATTTTAAAACTCTTCCAAACGGCCACATTTTAGTAAACAAGTGAAAAAATTTTGCATGTTTTCTAGAAAAGAAAAAGCCATTAGTAGAATTAGTTACCCCATTGTCTCTGACGAGCTTCTTCGCCCTCTACTATAACCGGTCAAGTAACTTCAAAATATACTTCGAAACACCGGCCCCCACTTGAGAGTTGTATTCCATGTTTGAGTTAGGGAATCACCTGGTACGTACGGTCAACATATAAAGCCGATGTTGCAACTGTCAGGAAGCAGGACGAAACACTTGAGGATTACTTGTGCCACAGTCCTGTTTTCATTTAAGTGAGTAAAAAGAATTTGATTGTGAAATCATGCCAGATTTAGAATATCTTCGGGACTCGAATTGGGAGGACTCCAGAAAATATATTGAGGAAATCAGATTGTTAACCTAACCAAGAACGAGGGGTTTTTGGTTTTCATTGCGGAAACTTTTCCCAATTTTTTTTCTAAATTTTTAAGGAATTTTCTTAGGGCTGTGACTGATAACGCGCCTCCTGGAACCCTGTTACTATTCCACAACCAATGAAAATAATAAGAAAGTGAAGAAAATTCGTTTGAAGAATTATTGGATCCCTATTAGCAAAGTTTCTGAAGATGTTAGTATAACGTTTGGCTCAGGCCATGTTATATTTTTGTGAAGTTTTAGGCATGAACGTAGCAAAAGCTCTTCTGGCGATTATGCCGCGATATCAAGTAGACACCAGTGAATTGTTTGTATTCGCATTGAATTTTTTTTTTAAATTATCTAACATATTGTATGCGAAATGATGGAAACATAAAGTAGTTAAAATGATTTAAATTTAAAATTGTATGAAACATGTTAAATGTAGTTTAATTGTGCCTATACAACATATCATCTTACAACATATCATCAGTAGACTTAAATCTGTAGCAAACCCTTTCAACTTATTCACAAACTTTCTCAAACCAATTGGGAATTACTATAGAACACCATAGCGGGCTTCGGTATTAAAAACAACACAACAAGCGAAATTGCGTTCGCTTTAAATCTAATAATAATAATATAAAAACATAATAATAAAAACAAAAAAATTTATATATTTTCTGAAGTACAACCACAATTCACTTTCATCCCACTGTGCCTGACAAAAACCGTTGACAATTGCGTTCAAATTTGCAATATAAAAATCAACAAGAAATTGTTTGTTTTTTTCTCTCTCTATGGTTCGGTACTCTGCGGGGAATTTGTTGTTGTGTTGTGTTTATTAGTTTTATTTTGTTGATTTCTTTTGAAAATATAAAAGAAGATGACGGATGCTGCATAAGAAAAGGAGGCTACGCAAATGTTGGAGACACCGAGCTGGGTAACCAAATAACCAAACAACTTTTTTTCTTAAGAGTAAAAAATAAAATAAAACTAGACTGTAAGCAAACAGCAGCAACAACGACAACGGGACGGAAAAATTTATTGTATGTTAATGAAGGCGGCTGCTGTTGCGAGAGTGGTGTTGTGTGTGTGTGTGTGTGTGTGTGTGTGTGTATAGGAATGACTTTGTTGCGTTGCGATGTTGTTTCATGTTATTTCTTTTATTTTCTTTTGCAATTGACGTACGAACATGGCGTTTTACTCAGTAAAATTTACTGTTGCTTTTCTTCGTATATTTTTTTAAAATTTAAGTTGTTGTATTTCTTTATACGAGTGCCGAATAACTACGCGGTGGTTGTTGTTGTTGTTTACAGTTAAAGGTTGCCTGCCATTACTAACTGTTAATCAGAATAATGATGCTGTTGATGTTGTTGACGCACAAGTGAAACGAAGTGCATACCAAACGGTGAAGAGCACAAGAAGAAGGCCCTTGTAGAAGGCCTTTTGTAACTGGGAGGTCTTCCCATTGAAGGCATTTAATGTTGTTCTCTTTTGAACTGACAAAATAAAATAATAATTCAGCTGCCAAAATTGGAAGGGCAACTTTTCAACGGCAGAACAGCTGTTTAGGCAGGCAAGTCCCAATAGTACATGATTATGTCAATGTGCGTAGCCTTCTTTTTCTTTTATACAAATAAAAAAAATTAAGAAAATAAAACAAGAAAACATTCGCTGTGGAGTACCGAAAAATAGAGTAAAAAATTGTTGTTGTTTTATATAGCAAATTTTAACGCAGTTGTCAATGGTTTTTGCAATGCACAGTGGGATGAAAATAAATTGTAGCCGTGCTTCATCGTTGTCTGGTGGGGAATGTTGCTGAAGCTTTACCGAGAAGGCAGTAGAGAACTACCAACAGATTTTAAAGAAATTCTAAGTAGTTTTTTTCAAAGTGCCCCTTTTTCTGAAGGCCTCGTGATTTTCTTTTCTTGCTGTATCCTGATTTTCTTTTCTTGCTGTATCCTGATTTTGATGCAGTTTCTTTTCTAGTTTTGGTGTTGATGTTGCTACTGCTGCTGTTGCTGCGCTGCTTCTCGCTGTTGTTTTTCAAATACATGACGAAGAAAGAAAACTACGAGTAGTGGAATTGTTGTTTATAGGAAAGTGTGCTTGTTTGTGCGTCCATATTGCCCAGGAATAGTTTTGGGTAACGTTAAATCCACACCCCCATATTCATAATATAAAAAATTAGTTTCAATTGTGTTTTAATAAAAATTTATTTTCAAATATATATCAAATAAATTTGCTATTTTATGAGTATGGGGGACAGTGTTTTAGAAGAGTTGATGGCCACTTTTTATTAGAGTTGCATTCGATAATCTTACCAATAGCTGTCAGAAAATGATACGGAAGTTGTGTTAAAGCATTCGAAATGGATGGAAACTTTCCTTAATATTGTATTGCAATTTCGACCGGTCTCTAATTTTTAAATTCTCATGTCACATTTTGGAGCGCGAGGCCAGACAGAATTCTAAGTCGACGTTTCTGTCAGTTATTTTACAAACGTCAGTGCAATATGCTCGCTGGGTATAAACTCACAAACACATACACCCGTAAATATTTTTTTTTTTAATTTTTAGCATTTATTTCTTCTTCTTCTTCTTCTTTTTGTGTTGTTTGAAATATTTGTTTTTGATGTTTATTATTTTCTGTTTCTGAAAGGAGTCCAGATCCTTGTTTATTATTATTTTTAGTTGTTGTTTTTCTATAAAATTGTTTACACTTAAAAAATAATAAGAATTATGGAATTTTTTGTTAATTAAAATGAAATTGTTTGACTAGAAGGACCCACACATACACACACGCACATACACACACACATACAAGCTCATGTACGTAAATACATACATAATTATCGTCTTAATTAGACGCAACAGAAACGAGTTGCTGATATTTTTGTACACAATGAAAATTTTAATTAAGATTTTTTCGCTGTACGCACTTCTATTTACTTGTTACACCTACGAGTTGTTAAATATTTTGCATACATAAAAATTTATAGTGGGGTGTTCCATCTGTTAATTGTTAATTGGTTAAGCGGTTAATTGTTTGATTATTATAAAATTGGTTATATTCGGTTAATGATTGTTTGATTAATTTAATTAATTGTTTAATTTAATAAATTAATATAATTAATTAATTTAATATAATTGCGAAACTATTTGTATTTTTAAGATTCTGAGAAAATTAAATGCAAGATTTTAATTTTTCTAGAAAATCCTAGAACAGAATTTTGACTGCTGCCGACTTCTTCAACATTTGCTCAAGTTTTATTAAAACTTAGGAAAAACTCGTTAAGTCCTCCACCTTTTCTAAAAGTACTTTTCCTAAAAGATTAATTTAGCAGATCTCTGATCTGACATGATTTTTATTCAAAATATTTATTAATTTACTGGTTATTTCTTTACTAAAAAGTATAAATATAGTGAATATAATATCCAATATTTTATAAAGAAAATAATTATTTAATCAAACATTTTTATTAATCGATTAGTTCAACGTTAATCGATTAACTACCGATTAAATCTTAACCTCGATTAATTAATAGAATCATAGAAAAGTTTTTGAATATATAAGAGTCACAGATTTAAAAGTAAAATCAGGAAGAATATCTTATAAGCACCACATTTTAGTATGATTCGCTCTACAGTGCAGGTAAAATGTTGCGCATGTGAAACCGGATGTAAAAGAATTCGACTATTTTTCTAGAACTTTTGGCGCTTAAGCGAATTATGTTTTACGAAAATCTTATATGAAACATTAATTATCCGCAATCAAATATGACAATGCACAGTGGGACATTAAAAAAAATTCGGAAATAATTTTGGTTTGGTAATCTTCTAGTTTATATTGAACAGTTATTAATAACTTATCCGCGATCAAATATATATGTATGTAGTTTGTAACAAGGCACAGTGGGTCATTTTAGAAAAAAAAATCGTGGGAGAGATATATTTGCCTGGAAATCTACTGATGTAAGTATGTGAAACAATAATTATTAAGTTATCAACGATGATATATGTATCTTGCACAATGCACAATGGGACATATACAAAAATATTCGGAAAAAATGTTTCCCTGGTAATCTTTTGATTTATAAGGAAAAACTATAAATAACCTATCAGCGATCAAATATGTAGCTTATAACAAGGTACAGTGGGGCATTTTAGAAAAAAAAAACAACGCGGAAACAATTTTTGCCTGGAAGACTTCTGATTTATGTGAGACAATAATTAATAACTTATCAGCTATCAAATATGTACCTTATAACAATGCACAGTAAGGCATTGTACAGAAACATTTTGAAGTAATTCTGCGGTAACTCGAATATAATAAAATTTTGTAATATATTTCAGAAACTAAGGCTGGGCTTAGTTTGGAGTTTGAATTCTGTGTATTGAGGGCCTAAAGAACTTAAAATGGGGATCCCCTAGTTGAATTTCAAGCCTATATAAAATAATGTAAAACTTTTACAGGCTGCAAAATATTTACTTCAAAGATCAACTGGATGAATTATAATTTAAAGATCATCACCTCGTGTACTCTGTAAAATGATTTACAGATTTAATTAAAATGTACACACATTTTTGCCAGTTTTTTTAATATATTTTTTTTAAGTGTGTCATGATAAAAATAATAAAATGCGCAAACAATTTGTCATAAAGGCTGACTAACAAAAGATCGCAAACAATGTTGGCGATCTTTTGTTTAAATTAATTGTAAAGAAATTAATTAAACTTGTTTCTTGTCTGTCTGCTCTCTTCTGTATTAACTTCTTTATTGGCTTTTGTTTGATCACACGATTTATTTTTAAATTTTAGCGCAACCAACCAACCAACCGACCAACCGACCAATCAGTTTGTTTAATAAATATCGCAATTTCATCGCAAGAATTCTTTCATTTAAATAAATACAGACCCAACAATAAAAAGAAAACAACATCATCATCAGCGTCACCGTCATCATCATCATCATTGAAATTTTTATCAAACGGAAATTCCACAAGACAAAAAACAAACACATTTTTGATGTTAAAGACCTGTTCTTTTTTATTAAGTTCTTTTTGCTCTCTCTCTCTCTCTCTCTCTCTCTTTCCGTCTGCCTTCTTTCCTCTTTCTTAGTTCCGGTTTGTTAGAGTATTCTGGGAAAATCAGATATGCATTGGGGCAGCAGTAATCGGAAATGGAATTATATATTTTTAGCAACTCGTTGCACATTGACGACTCCCAAAATAGGGACGAAATGTATTCGTAACTCTCGCATCGATAGCTATTCATGCAGGTCTCTGGTGCCCAACATTCCTTTAATTTTAGTGAAAGAAGGAAAATCTCACTACTCATGAGATGATTTCGAAAAAGATAATCCGTAACAGTGTTACCCTGTTGAAGTTTATTTTATTTATTCAATTGATTCATTTTGTTATTTCTAAAAGGACCGCACGGGTCCCCACCATATTCATATCTCATTTATATGAAATTGATCAAAGATAGCGAAGTTTTAAAATATTATCCTGAAAAGTTTTTGCATATTTTACTATTAAAAAAGCTCTTGAAATTTCACCCTTTTTATTCAATTCTAATATGTTGTTGGCAAAAGAGATCCCTAAATTTCTTAAAATTGTTGGAAAAATTTTTTTAATTTACTTGGCTCGTTTTACCATCGTTTTCGTTATAAACTTTACCCTTTTTTATCCATATTTCCCTACAAAGTTGAGATTTTTCTTCAGTTCAGGAATGGCAACACTGATACGCAACGAAGATATCAAGTGCTGTGATAAAATTAAGGATATAAATAAATAAATATGAGATATTTATATAAATCTAAGCAAAAAAGTGGAATTTTGACATGTTCCTATACATGCATTTTTTGCACTTCTTACCCTTTTTAAAAAAATGCAGCGAAACTTTTCCACCTTTTACTCTCTTGCTACATATCATTTCCTATTAGAAATATTGGCTCGTATTTTATAGCTCTTAGCCCCCCCATTTTCGTAATACAGTTCATCCCTTTAACTACTCTTGCATTTTTTCTAGTATGGCAACACTGATTAACTCCATATCAAGAACTTTAATGAAATTTATTTCACTTTAAGCAAAAAGGCGAAACTTCAACATATTTTTATACATAAAATATCTGTAATCTGTACACTTTTTGAAAAATCTGGTAAATATTTCACACTTTTTACTCTCTTCGTAACATAGTTTACCTTTTTAAACTATTTTACTGTTTTTTTCTTAAATGGCAGTGTTGATCAGCATCCATCAAATTCTTCAATAAAATCTATGTCACATTAAGTAAATAAAGAGAAATCTTAACACGTTTTTAGGCATACTGTTCGGTACTTTTTACCCCTTTATAAGAACTGCACTGAAAATTTTACACTTTTTATTGTTTTCTAAAAATTTATTAGCACAAAAAGTCATTACTTATTTTAAATTCTTGCTAAGATTCTGTTTTGTATCTTTAGACACGTCTTTCCTAATTTCAGTTACTTCTTTTGCCACTTTTTATGACACAGTTCAGATTGCTGAAATGGCAACACTCACACGCTTCAGTATTTATATAACGTGTATAAAGTGTATGTGTATAAAGTTCTCATTAAGCATACAAAGCAAAGCCTAAACATATTTTTTTACATTAAATATCTGTAATTCTTACCCTATTTTTAAAAATGTGCGAAATATTTTACACCTTTTACTCTCTTCGTAACATAATTTACCTTTTTAAACTATTTTACAGTTGTTTTCCTTGAACAAGCTTTAATAAACAAGCTTTCGTATTCTCTATTTCAAAAATTTTACTCAAAATAATGCACTTTTAAAATTTGTTATCGATAAAATGCAAAATATAGAATCTAAATGCAACACAGTCTCTGGCAATTGAGTTGTCTCAAAACTCATCTGATATTTTGGAAAATTTCTATATTTTAATTAATTGTAAATACTTAAAATTTCCCATATCTATTTGACTTACAACAAACGACAATGTAAAAATTAATATCTGATACTATTTTGGCCAACATCATTATTGACAATAACAATAATAGACATCTTCATTTTAAGAAGTGAATTATTGATTGCAGCAACATCATCATCATCATTATCATCCAGCATTTGTAATGAAGATGTAGTGGTTTTATACACAAACAGAATCGCATCTGTACGACTGTGTGTGTGTGTGTGCGAGCATCTTATCTTCGAATTGTTACTAAAAACAATACACTCGTACCAAGAATATAAAACAAAAATGTCAACAACAATAAAAGCAGAAAACAAAACGCTCGAATACAGTTTGTTAACCCTTATAAATATCTACAAATACCAATTTAAACAAAAGTTATTTGAACAACAACTCAATCTTTTATTTACAATTCATTTCAACAAACACACTCTTCCCATGCTGACACGCACACACACACACACACACACGTACACAATCTTATTCGCCCAGAGTTTCTTGAGCATTCATACACCCCTTTCAGCTTTTATCAACAACAACAGCAGTAGCAGCAGCAAAAGCAACAGCAACAACGGCGTCATCATCATTATCTTAAAATCCTCCAAAATAAACAACAATACATTTGCAGCAGCAACAGCAACTGCAATACGCTACAATTCATATTTACTAACACAACAACAACAATAACAAAAACAGCAACAGGAATAACGAAAAAAGCCATTAAAAATGAAACAAACCTTTTGAATTGAAAAACACAAAACAGGCAAAAATAGATGAATGAAATGAAAGAAAAAACAAAACAAAACAAAACACAAAAAGTTTCTCTCTGTTGTGTTTGATGACACACCAAAATACACAAAAACATTCATTCCAAAACCAACAAAACCGAATCAAACCAAACGAAACCGAAAAAGCAACAAAAACAAAACAAAACAAAATAAAAAACACGAACAGCAACAGCAACTGAAACAGAGTAACAATAGTCAACAACATAACGACATGACGACATGACGACACAACGTTAACGACGACAACTAATGATTGTTGTTGCTGCTGCTGGTTGTTATTGTTTGTTTGTGTATAAAAATAAAACCATTAATATGAAGTTCAAAGGAATGCATTCTTCAATCTCTATTAATATCGCTGTTTTTTATAGAGTGATACAACTTTGAGTTGGTATCACTGCTTTATTTGACCACCCATTGAACAGCTGATAGTTGCTTTTTGTTTAGTCCGCCTTGACATTTCATTATGTATCGACTTACACCAGCGCAACGCGTGCAAATTGTGGAAATTTTTAATCAATAATGGTTCTGTTCGTCAAACTCATCCATTCAAAATTTTATTTGCCACTGAAGGCCATTTCTGATTGAATGGGCACGTAAAGAACCAGAATTGTCGCATTTGGAGTCAGGAGAATCAGCAAAAAATTACTGTTTGGTGCGCTTTATGGGCTGACGGAGTGATTGGCCCATATGCCTTCAAAAAACAATGATGTTCGGAATATTACTCTTTGTGAAAATTGGTGTTCCAGATTGCGCCTTGTACGCGCCAGCCGTGGCGGCCACATGGCCAAAGTCATATTAAAACATTAATGTCATAAAATTTTCTATCCAATAAAGACCGTTTTATTGATAACAAAAATATTTCACTATGTTTTATTCTGATTTAAACTTGTATCACTCTATAAAAAACACCCGATATATCGACTTTTTAATTACAGTGGAGCATTAAAGCTACGGATTTGTCCAGCGCGTGAAACGAATTTTCGATATGCTGTGGGAGAAGGACTAGATATTAAACTGGATGTCGTGTAAAGTGGACTTGGGTTCATCCACTGGACTTCGACAAAAATCTGGGACCAAAACGATTTAAAATTACCGAGTAAACGTGTTCGATCCAAATCTAGTGTGAGCCTCACCTGGAGCTTTAATGGAACATTTCGTGCCCATTCCAAATTGATTATCTTCGCCGTATTCCCTCATCTCATCCATTCTATGGCTGATATATCAGCCTGTAACACTTCAAATCGATTTAATAGCTGAAGCGTTCAACTCATTTGGTAGACAAGGGGCCTCTTCCCGCACCAGAGCTCGATTTAGATCCGATGTTATCCGGTTTTAGAGAACCAATTTTTTCCAGATAACCTTTTGCAATACCAAAATATTATCATGACCCTTTATGTGTCTTAAAGACATAAAAATAGGAGCAGCTGTTTAGTCTAGTAGAGCAGTACGTGGTCCAAAACGTACCGAAAATTTTTTTTCATCTTGAAGACTTCATTCCTTTAAGCACCTGGTCATGCTTGAGGTATTGCAAGCACAGTTTATGTTGATGAAGAGTTGTTTAAATAAAAACTCGAAAATATACAACAATACAACAGTACTGCCGTACTTTTCCAAAACTAAATAGAAAACCAACTTTGCAAATAAACAACGTCTGTGTGTGAGTGTGCAACAAAGTAAAGAAGCTTAAGAAACTACAAGCAAAAGAGATTTTGAGACTTCTAGCAGAGTGAGAGAGAGAGAGGGGCTGGAAACTACATTAATTTGGGTTTTTTTTTAAAGTGAAGCACATAAACAGGCGTGAGTGTGTGTTCATGTGGGGGTGTTCACTAATTACGTAACTCATTTTAGTAGAGGGGGGAACTGTTTCTTTTCTTTCGAAGTTGTTTGTGTCCCTCAAGAAGAGGAATAGATGGATTGAAAACTTTACAACAAATAACGGCCGTCTCATGTTTACCGCTGTAGGTGATCGTAAGTGCACGAGGCGTATATAGAACAGAGGGCGCACGTTGCCACATGTTGTTGACTTCATAGCGACTACGACAATCGGAATAGGGTTAAATATTTGTACGTACGAGAATTTTTTGAGAAAAAAAAATTGAAAAAAATAAATAAAAATAACAAAATTTAGTAAAAAAAACGAAAAAATATTATAAAAACAAACAAACAGCCGTGTAATGAAATTTTGTTATATAAATTCTGTTTGTCTGTATTGCCCGTTCTTCACTGTCTACAATTTCAATAATAGTAAGTAAATAGAAATTTATTTTTTTAAATCAAAAACCCTAAAAGTTTACTCCACAACATGCATACGAAAATTCATGCACGCACACATCCATACAATTAAACATAATTTTGAAAATATAAAACAAACAAACAAGCAAACAAATCCTTATGCAACAACAAGCAGCAACAATAACAATTGAGGAAAATAAACTAAATGAAAAATTATAACATATTTCTCTGGCAGAGATGGAAAGTTGGCTGCCATGGAGTTAGTCTTACAATGAGTGCTCTTGTGTTTTAAACGTTCTTGTGAATTATAAAAAGGAAATAAATATTTTTAACTGTTAATAAATATCAGATTGAAATATTTTTAATATTTTCTTTTTCCCACGTACAGTTTGTAATAGTTTTAATGAAAAGAATAGATTTGAATGGGCAGCCCTGGTATTGTCTCTTTGATTTCGTTTGACTTTTAGTAACAATTTAATAAATAGATTTTAATAAAGTAAAACCCCAAAATTAGTTTTTGCCGATTTGTTTGATATAAAAAAATATTAAATATAATTACCCGTTGTCCATGCCTGATCAGCCGTATGAGCGTGTCACATTTGCACAATTGATTCGAATTGTTGGACTATTTGATGGCATTTTATTGTTAAAATAAATTCGAAATTTCCTATCAAAATTTATTAACAATAAAGCATTAAACACAATAACGACTGCAGGCTACACGAACACCGACTACAAAGCCGTTGGCTACAATCGTCGCTTTGTAGTCAGCTAATTAACTATTTTTAGAACGACACCACCAAATCAATAACCATGTGTTGTTGTTTGTAGTAGAAGTCTCTTCATACGCCAGTGTAGCCGCTTTCTTGTATGTAACATTCTCAAATAGTGTTATTCCAATAAAATATATTTAAAGTCCACAGTATATGACAAGAAATCATTTCAATAGCTTGGAAATATAGTTTGTTGTTTCTTTTTAAGTTTACAATGATTGAATTTATTTATATTATACTGGCAACACTGCATCTACTCATTGTCGCCCATCAAAATGGAAATTAGTTTAAATTGGCTACAACCACAAAAACAGCTGGGACAACAACCAGTAGCCGTGTCGTCTGTAGTAGTAAAAATAATCATTCGTATATACGCACACGGATTCTATTTTTGACAAGTTGTAGTCTGTAGTCTGCTGTCGTTATTGTGTTTAATGCTTAACACAGAAAACTATCCAGAGTCGGTCACACCACTCGTAATTTCTAAAAATTTTTTTTATTGTTTATAATTAACTGAGAGGTTTATAAATAATTTTCTGAGCCTTCTCTTTGACTCGTTAACCATGTCCTGGTTATTATTTTATTTGCCAAATCGGTCTATATATTTTTCATAGATGAGGGAATAAAAAAATTTTTAATACACGGCGAGAAAATTAAATTGGAACTTGGGAATATGGATCTGCCTTTTGTTGTTGTTTCTAATAGTGTTTACCAAAATATATATAAATAAATGAAAAATTTGTAATTGGGTTATGCGTTTCTACAGAGCAGTTAATGGGTTAATCTTATGTTTAACCCATTTGTCCCCCAGTGTTTCAAAATAGAAAAAAATTAATAATTTTGATCTTGCAACAACCGCTGACCACTTTAACGAAAAATTACTAAAAATTTTATTTAAGAAAACAAATCCATTCCGGCTGAAATGGGTTAAATTAAGCAGTCATCTTGTGTTTATCGCCTACCTCAAGGGGCAGTTGTTAATTTTATTTTATAAGTTCTATTCCATAATAAATATTCGGTTGTAATTTTTTGCCCACGAATAGTGACAACAAAAAACAATAAAAAATTTTATGATTTTACTTTAAGAGTGTGTGCGTGCGTGTGTTGCTGTTGTATATGTGTTTGCGTAAAATTTATATTAAAAATTAGAAAAATACTCCTGCTTGTTGTTTGTATTCATTCAATCCTATTTGTTTTCTGCTACTCGTACTTTTTATTTTAGATTAAAATATTTTTGCTCCTTCTCCACATTTCGTGAGTGCGTTCGCTCCGGCTGCACTTCAATCATTCAGACGAAATTTCACCCACTTGTTTAGGTTATTTTCTTAGTTTCGGTATGGTACTCTCGTATTTTATTTATTTCTAATATTTCCTTTTTTATTGTTTTTATTTAAAAAGGAAAATTTCCAAAAATTGTTGTTGCCATGAAACATCGTACAAAACAATAGGAAATTTTACAAAATAATACGCAAACGAGTGGGTACTCCTCGTGCATGGACTAAAACATTTTGTACTCTGATGATGACGCTGGGGCGGGTGAGGGAAAGGCCAGTTGGCCTGGTGGGCTGGTTAGCGGGCTGCTTAGTTGGTTGGTGGATTGGTTAGATGGTTGGATGGTTGGATGGATGGATGGATGGTTAGATTGTTGTTTGTTTGTTTGTTTGGATGAATGAAGGACTGAATAAATGAATGAATGAACAAGTGAATGGATGGATGTTGTCGATGATGAAGGCAAACAAAAGCAAACAAGCAAAAATTGTTGAAACAAAACAGCAACAAAAACAATGAATTTTTAGAAATAACAAATAAATAAATAAAAATTTGCGAGTGCACATAAACGCATCTGGAAAAGGCCAATAGGAATTTTTTGCAACTAGAAACTATTAGACCACTTTTCATTAATTATTTGATCAGCTGAAATATGAAAAGTTTAAAAATTTATTTAATCTTCGGATTCTTATATTTTATTGCGCTGAGCAAAGTATAGAAATGGTACGCATGCGCAAACTGTGAGTGTGCAGTGTGTGTAAGGAAATT
This sequence comes from Linnaemya vulpina, assembly GCA_963675445.1. Lineage (NCBI taxonomy): Eukaryota > Metazoa > Arthropoda > Insecta > Diptera > Tachinidae > Linnaemya > Linnaemya vulpina. Next base: position 104,180,212 of record OY776276.1, read on the forward strand.
ATTAAGCTCTGGCGATCCTTATAAGGACAATGAGAGAAACTTATCGATTGATGATATCGCGTCACCGCTTCTAGAGAAGTGAAAAAAGCTCGAAGTAAATCTGTCTGGTTAAAGTGGGCCAAAGCCGAGCATAAAGGAGTGGGTTACAAGCAAATAAATAAATTAAAATCGCGATAAACTGCTACATGTGGCAAAAACACACCAATTAGTTGAATCAACAGCTATTAAGTAGACGCAGAAGTCCGTTTTGTGCTCCCAAGCCTTAAAGTAAAAATCTCCAAAATCCCAGAAGTTGACCGGGGCTTCGCTGGAAAAACTAGGGCGGCGCAAGTGTTCTTGAAAAGCACAACAACAACCATTAAGTAGAGTCGCAAACCTATTTTGTACTACCAAAATTTTAAGTAAAAATCTCCAAAATCTCAGAAGCTCCCCGGGAGTTTCTCGGAAAAACTAAGGGTAACGCAAGAGTTCTTGAAAATCACCACAACAACTATTAAGAAGAGGTGTAAACCCGTTTTTTCTCCTAAAATTTTAAATAAAAATCTGAAAAAACCCAGAAGTTGACCGAGGCTTCCCCGGAAAAACTAAGATGCTGCAATTATTTCTTAAAATCTAGCCATAGCATAAGTTACCCGCCACTTTCCCGGGAAAGCAACGCTTCGTATAATTCCGCGTTGGCAATACTGACCAATCTTATAAAATTTTTGTACTGTCACCAATTCTTGATAGATATAGAAAGTCAAAATTAAAGTTTGATAATGAATCAATATCGAGTCTAAAGAAGTCGGGTGCAAGCACACAAACAAATTAAAATCGCAATAAAACGCCATAATAGTCATGGAAACATCGACCTAATACCTCCTACTTAATAAAGTCAACAACCACTAAGTGGGAGCCATTGCGTTTTCGATTCCCAAAAACCTGTGTTGAAATCCCCGAAATCCCATAGGAGAATACGGGCACTAGGGCAACGCTATATACCATAGAAATTATTTGTGGTGGAAGTTAACCCTTCATTTCAACGGAAAAACAACGGCAAGAACCTTCTTCTTGAAAATTCGGCACGGCAACACTGATCAAAAATATCAAATTGCTCTATTATCAACGATCCTTGATAACTGGGCAAATTCTAAAGCAAATTTTTATTATTAAATATTATAAAAATCGAGTCGCAAGGAGACGGTTACAAACACACACACACAAACGTACAGGTGAAGGTAATAAAAGCTACTTAAAAAACAAAACATAACAACATAAAATTCTAAAGGTTAAAGGCAATTTCAAAATACAGACTATCATCCTTTCCTGGAATCGAACCAAATCCACCACTGGCTGCGACAAAATATTATTCTGATCGCAGGGAAAATATCGTTTTTCCAAAATTTTTATAAATGTTTCAAATCACTCGTTTTGCAATTAAAGATTTAAATAATTCCCAAAAAAATATTTCAAGCCCAAAAGTATGCCCCAACTAACAGGTGATTAGATTCCAAGCGGGCTGAGTCACACACTTGCGAAAACAAGCGAGCAAACAAATACAGTACACACACACACAGATGCACACACACTTGCACATAAACTCCTACAAATTCCCAGTAATAATACAAACAAAACAAAACAAAACAAGAGAGGAAAAAAAATAATAATAATAACAAATAAATACTCTAGTCCCAACAAAAATAACAGCAGGCAGCAGCCAGCTAAATAATAATAATAACAATAGCAACAACTACAGCAACAAGAGAGTACTCATATTGTCGAATTTATGCAGTTTGAGTAGAGAATACAAGAGTTTGTGTTTGTGTTCGTACGCTTCACAGAATATAAAATATTAAAGCACACAAGCAAACACACACACACACACACATGCACACAATATGTGTGCATTGCATACATTTAGGAGTACAGCAGTGTGTGAGTGTGCGTTTGTATGTCAGCAAATACTCGTCTATGTACGAGTATGCGTGGATGTATGAAATGTTGTAGCCTTGTGTAGCAGTTATTTTGTTGTTTAAACATTTCAAGTTTTATTTTCGTTTCTGTTATTTTTCTTTAATTTTATTTAACTTTTTTTTTCTATTTTTGTTAATTTTTATTTCTATTTTACTTTTTTTGTTGCTTATTTTTATTGATGTTGTTGGTCGGTTGTTATTGTTGTTATTTGTAGTTTATACACGTCACACACACACACACACCGACGTTTTTACATACAAACTACTAGCAAATAAACAAACCCTGAGTTGAATTGAGCTGGAGCTTCGTTGTATTTGTATTAGTATTTGTACGTGTAAAGTGGAGGTACTTGTGATTTATACATGTATTTAATACACATGCGAGCGAGTGTGGGTGCATGTGTGCGTGTGTGTGTGTCTGTGCTTATGTTCAGCTGTAAGAACTCTGTGAATGAAGGCAAATGTTTGTTTAGCTTCGTTTATTCGTTTGTTTTTGTTTGTTTGGTTTATATTTGTTTTGTTTCTTTGTAAAAATAAAACAAAAATAAAAATTGTAATAAAACAACTGAAATAAAACTGAGGAAAAAAAATGTATAAATAATTATAAATAAATGTGAAAATATTAAATAATTCTAAACAAGAGAATTTTTAGTTGGATCATTGCCTGGTTGGTTGGACGGATGGTTGATGAGTCTGTTTCGAAATATATTTTTACTATCAGTCGAATACTTCTCTGCACAACAAAATCCTGCCGTTTTGTTTCAGTATTATTTTCATATATTTTTATTTGTTTACCTACTTTTTTCCACAACTATTCTCTGCAACACAAAAATTATACAAACTGAAATAGAATTATTTGGACAAGAGATTTTTAAAATTAGATTTTCTTTCTTATGTGGCCCAAATGGAAATGAACATTCTTAAAATTAAGATGGAGAAGTTCGTCACAACGATTTTCTTAAATAAATTTTGAGAAGTCAAGTAATCGAAAATTTATTGAATGTAAATCAAAATACTCTTGGACTGACAAACAAAGTGGGCGTTGACACGCCCTCACAAAATTATCACACTTTTTCAACAAGTTGTATATCTTCGAGTGTCATACAGAAACGCCAACAGTTTGGAATACCATTCCATGCATATAAAAGTAGGCGGTGACACGCCCATACATACTAAGAACCCTTAATAAATATATTATAGCAAATTAAGTACTATAAAATTATTGACACCCTTATAAAATGAGTCCTACAATATAATGATATTAGTTAGAAAAGTGGGCTGTGCCACGCCTATTTTTAGTAAAAACTTCCCCAACTTATTACACCAAATCAATCGATACCAAATAATGCAAATTAATTTAACTGTCCTTGAAACACAATATAATTTTTATAAGAAAAGTGGGCAGTGCCACGCCCTTGTAAAATAAACACGTAAACAATTTTTGATAACAAATTAACTGTCTTAAAATTACATCCGCGTTTAGTTTGTAATAAAAATTATTCAATTAATTTAAAAAGTGGGCGCGGACACGCCTATCTCTAACCAATCTTCATGTGTATTACAACAAATTAACTGCCTTAAAATTATGCCAACACGTTTAACTTGTTCCAAAGTAAACTAGAAATCGAATAGAAGAGAAAAGTGGGTGGTGCCACGCCCATAAGAATTGAGCGCTAAATCAAATGATTAGAGGAAGTTAATTGTCTTGAAACTGTTCACATACGTGGAACTCATCTCACAATGTAATACAATTAATTAAAAAAGTGGGCAGTGCCACGCCCATATAATGGGCAGTGCCACGCCCATATAATGGGAGTGTTATATATTAACGATTCACTGCAAGGAAATTATACACATACAAAGAATTTGTCTGACAGTATAAAATAATTAATTCGAAAAGTGGGCAGCGCCACGCCCATCTTCAGTAAAGAATTAATTAATTAGTTACAACATATTAACTATGCAAACAAGCAGAATCGACTTTAAAATACAATAAAATTTATTTAAATAATAGGCAGTGCCACGCCCACATAAACTGAACTCCTTGTATATCTATTATAGAAATTTCATTGGCACGAAATCATACCCATGCAAGGAATTTGTGTGACAGTACAAAATAAATAACTCGAAAAATGGGAAGTGCCACGCCCATCTTCTTAATCAGTTTATTACAACACATTATAAAGTCGTAAATTAGTGTAAACAAGTAGAAGTCGCTTTCAACATAATAAAATTTATAACAAAAATAGCCAATGCCACGCCCATTAGCTGCATTAAACCCATCATCTATTTGTTATACAAAATACGGATCCAAGAAATTGAAAGTGCAGGTGAAATAGAGATAATAGAAAAGTAGGGCGTGCCACGTCCATATAGAGTAGACGCTTAATAAATTTATTATAACAAAATCGTCTTACAATATGATGGATTAACTAAAAATGGGGGCTCTGAAAAGTTCATCTTCAGAACACTCTTCTTCAACTTATGACACCAAATTACAGAAATGAAATTGTGATAATTTAGTGCTGCTCAGTGTAGTTTTAAAATGAAAGCTATTGCGGAGTCACTCTGTGCTTTTTGGTTATAAATTTTGTCAATCTTTTAAATTAATAAAAAATTCGAAGAACGTTGATAACCAAAATCTCGTGTAACAACTATTATGATCCGCAAAAATGAGTGGTCGCGGGCGTGGTTGCAGGTTCCGCGCGATAACCTATTATCGCATATTCACTTACGTCAGCCGCGCATATTTCAACCCTCTTATGAATTGAACGTAAGAACGCAATAAAAAGATTTTTTTACACAAAATTAATTTCATTTTCCTGTTTTGTTTTTGTCTTGAAGAACTGCCCAGTTTCGATGAATTTGTTGTTGGGTTGGGAATATGCCCGCATCTGGCAAAAGGAACGTGACGCCTTCGTACAACAGCGCGTGGAAAAGGCAAAACCGAAATTTATCAGAAATAACTATGAAAAATGGCTGGGACAACGAAAAGCTAAAAAGGCCAAGAATTTAAATTAAGAAAACTGTATCTCTAATAATTTGCAGGGGAGAGGATTCGCCAGAAAGCGGGAGATAAAGGGAAGGAACTCTGTTCGTTGCAAACGTTAAAATAAAGCGTTGCCTCGAATGAGTAACTTGTTTTTGCCTCTTGCTTTCTTGCGAAACTTTACATTGAAATTAAATATATTAACACTGTGCAACAAAATTTAAATATTTGCAATAAGTGACAAATTAGTGAAAAGTTAAAATATTTTCAAGATTGAATTTTAGAATTTAACGTTCGCTTGATTTTTATTTGATGGAGTCGCTGACGAATTTTACAAAAAAAATTTTTTTTTTTAGAAAAATTCATATACAAGCGATATTTTGAACAGACTTCGTATCTTAAGAGACGGAAGATTTATCATAAAAAGTGTGCTAACCGAGTGTAAGTATCACGCGAAATAAAAAAAAATTACCCATACTTAGAACAGACCTCGTATGTCTCATACGAACAGATCTTAGAGAGTTTGAAGAGGCCTCGTATATAAGTTGGACTTTTTCTGAGGGCACCAAATAGAAACCAATCAAATATAGTTTGAAAAAATTCACTTACCATCTGGAACAGACCTCGTAAATCTAATTACCTCTGACATATCATTCAACTTTGTTTGATCACATCAAAATTCCAATCGAATTGAAATTTCTATTTTACATAAAAAAATTTTCGTTTACCAATTTTTCTTTTTAAAAATATTTCAACAAATTTTGCATCTCCAAACAGAATGCTAAAATCAAAACCCGAATGGTCGAAATCCTATCCAGTGCGTCCGCGCAATTATTTCGAAACTCATGGAAACTGTGGATTTATTGCATCTTATGAAAAAGAGGTTCGTTTGTTCTTTAACTTATTCGGCCAGATCTGCTCATTCAGTGGCATTTCTCGTTGCTTTAGAAAAGTCCGGCAACCATAAGTTCACTCATGCGAGGGGAATATGCGCGAAAATGGCTTGAAGAAAGAGACAAGATGGTTAAGAAGCGTCAAACTGTGCAAAAACGTTTCAAAAACGATTATAAAAGTTGGCTGGAGAAGCGTAAGCGGCAGGTGAAGGAGAAGTAAAAATTTAATTGATTTTCGATGGAAAAAATTTAGCGAAAAAGCTGTGAATAGAAAACTTTTGATCAAAATATAGAAATTTTTGTATGTGTGGGTGCGTGTAACTAAAAATCTTTTGAAATAATTTAAAAATTACCGACATGTAGTGAACAAAAGCTTGTAAAAAGCTTTATCAGTTAATAAAAACTTCTGGCAGCACTTTTCAAATATTTAATGAAAAGCTAAACACATTTTAAGCTTTTGTAGTACGAGGTGGAAAGCTTATGGTGTACATCTATACTTATTAAACGCCCTGTGCTGTGCATATAATGAAACCTACCACTAAATAAAAAACCGTTCTCAGTGAAAAGCTCTTAACAAATAACCCACCATTTATCTTTGTTGTTGTTATTGTAAACTTTCTTTTCCCTCAAGCACTTGTTTTTCCATTCATTGTTATGCAATTGAAGAAAACTTGTTTACATATTAAATCTCAGAGAAAAATGTCTCTCTCTGTCTCTCTTTTGATTCTGCTTTTAAACTACGCTCTCCAGACGAATTTAAGTTTTATTGTTTCCATTTTGCATGACGAAAATATGTGCCAATTTACTACAGAACACCCACCAGCGTAAAGAAAATTATTGACAAAAACAAAAAGCGAAATAAAAAAAGGTTGCGGCGTTGAATTGTTTACGTCAACAAATTGTTGCTTTTTCTTTGCATGTTTCTGGTCTTTCAGCTTATGGCTGCTACCTTTCTTTGGCTTATGGATTATTTCTTTTTATGTTTTCGTAGAGTTTTACTTAATTCTTCATAGAGTTTTGCATAATGGCGCGCAAAAGAGAGTCGAATGTGTTGTTGTTTTTCGAATAAATTTGACGAAAAGCTACAAGTGGTGAAATATTAATTTTAACGCCAGATTGAAATAGTAATTAAATTGGAAGGCACAGTGGTCTGCAAGGAGCAAATAATTAATTTATTTTGTGTATGTACATATAATCCATAAATCGATGGCTTAAAATCAAAAAGGCGTAACTCGATTTCTTCTTAACTGAAGAAATAATTTTAAAAATTAATAACATATTAAAGAAAAATTGTTTTTTAATGCGCTTTTTAGTAAAACGAGGCATTGAATTCAATAGCAAACTGTGACAAATTTGATTTTTTTATTTTAATGACACGTATCCACCAGAATAAACAAGAAAAAAAAGGTTATTCAAAAATTGTTTTACGCTGCTTTATATTAAATCGACATATAAATAGTCTTAATATTCTAAAGTACTGTTATATTTTAATATGTTGAATTGGATAACATTAATTATTAATATATTTTATACAATCGTCTTAAGACTGAGACACTCCTGTTCCTTTCAACAAATCTAAGTCGTAGTTGGGTGTATCACATCACCCAGTTGAAGTTTACGTACATCCAGAGCAGGAACGTATTTCTACAGCGAGTAATCGCTCATACAAATTGATAAGGATTTTGGAAGGTATAGCAAATTTTTTATTTATAAGCGTTTGATCGACGTTTGCATGTAAAACAAAAACAAACATGTATTGAGCTTACAAATTTTGCTCCCCCTATAACTGCTTACACACTAAATTTCGCGCGACGTGGCTTATAAAATTAGGAACGAAAAATATTCAATAACAACAGTTGCCGGAATATAATTTTTCTCCAAAAAATTTTTTTTATTCATCGGTTTCTATTTTGTTCCCTTCAAAGTTAGTAGTCTTTCCCTCTCAGAATTAAAATTTTTCTCCAGCAATTTTTATTAATTCATCGGTTTCTGTTCTGTTCCCTTCAAAGTAGGCCATCCCTCTCAGATACAAAATGCTAGTGCCAGCATTTCTAACAATCTTCGAAGCAGTTCTGGTATACAAGTTTTGCTAAGTCTTTCAGCTCTCTCAGCGATTCAGTTTTTATCTCTTCAATCGCTAAAAACCACTGTACGTTCATTGGCGCCATCGATATTGGGGGGGGGGAGGAAAACATCTCAGGGGTCCAAATTTGGTGAAAAAGATGGCTGATGCATTGAGTGTTTTTAATTTGAGACAAAAAGCTAATTTTTTTAAATAAAATATCAGCATCTTGTGACCACTTACTTTATGTACCTGGCGGGCCAATTACGTCATTTACTGTTGACCGAAATGTCTATTAAAAATGCATTGAAATTGCCATCGAGTTGATTTGGGCTCTGCAGATCTATTAACCGCCTCTTAAATATTGCATTTCTCTTGTATTATCACGATCTTTAATAATTCGCTAAATATAATTTATTTTTTATTCAAACTCAAATTCTAATCTGCGAATTTACCAATTAATAGGAAAAATAATTTTCCACTTGTCTCATCCTACCCCACTGTACTAGTTAGTTTTGGTCTGGTTGCTTTTGTTGCTTTATTAACTCACTGAATTTCCTTGGTACTGTAATTGTGCGGCAGATACATTTGCTTCTGTGCGTGTTTGTGTACATGTGGCGTAATGTTACGTTAATTTAGAGAAGAGTTTCTAATTTTAATAAACATTTCGTGCGGTGCTGCATTCCCTCATATTCATTCGTATTGTTTTTTTTACATACGATTAGTTTAACATTATTAACAACAACAATAACAACACCAGCAATAATGATGGTGCTTATGTGGAGAACAATATGTGTTACTAGTGGAAAACAACATAATAAATTGCAGAGACGTACTGTTTCTTGTTCCTCTTCTAATGGCAAAAACAAAAACAAAAACAAAAACAAAAACACACTACATACGAGCAACACACTTCAGCAGCAACAACAACACACAGAGATGAAACGAGAAAAAGAAAAAACAAAAGCTTTTTCTCCTCTATGTGCATTTGATTTTGCTGCTTTTTATTTTTTTGCCCTCTTCTCAATGTTTGTTTGATTATATTTGCACCGATGTTTGGATTTTAGTTACCGCTGTCATTTTCAACAAAACGGTATTAAAAATTGAAACGCGCTTCTTGCAACTGTAACTCAAATGAAACGGGAAAAAAGCAACAACAAAATAGAAGAAAAAAAAAAGAAGAATCAAGACTTGAAGTAAAATGTAGAAAAAAATATGTGTGGAAATGTGATTTTGTTATGGAAATAATTTTAATTAAATCGGTTTAAGGAAATTTTAATTAAAGTAGTGGCAAAAGAAGTGCAAGATTTTAATTAAAAAATAAAAAGTAGTGATTTACAACAAGATTGGTTTCCAATACAAAAACAAGAAGTGTCGTTGTTGTTGTTGTTTGTGCATTACGCTACTAGTGAAGTGAGTGTGTGTGTGTGTGTGTGTGTGCGTGTGTATTGAAAACGGCATGATTTTGAAAGAAAAACTTACAGGTTTCTTATGCTACAAATTAGAAACTTTTTTTACAAATAAATTTCATTAATTTCTTTATGAATAACAGGAATTCAATTGTTTTATCAAAAGGTAAGTGAAGGCAAAAGAAATTTTCGTTGCTGGAAATTGTACCCACGTAAGAAGCACTACAGCAAGCAAATCTATGTACGTGCATACACACATACATGCATATTTACATAAGTACATATGGACAGGCATGCATACATACTTAAATACATACATACATTCTTATGTACGTACATATTTATGTATGCCTATGAACGTACTTGTGTTACATATGCAAATATGTATGTGTATGTGTATGTGTTTATGTGTGCTTACGTATGGCTGTAGGCCTATTTATTTAATTACTTTTAAATTGTCAGATTTTCACTGCTTCCTGAAATTCGTTGCGAATTTCAACACATTCGCTATAGAATTCATTATGTTTTATTAGAAAATTTAGAAATTTTTTCCAACAATATGTTTCAAATCGTGCACTTGTTAGCTTGCCTTTGGTCAATAACGAGAAAATGTACGAGAAACAGAAGTAGAAGAAATGGCACAAAAAAAAAAAAAACAAGAAAAACACGCAAATAACAAACCAACATAAGGCAACAACAACAACGATACATGGAATAAACTCACCATGGCTGCTCTCTTTAATTGACTAGCGTTGCCATTGTTGATGTTTTGCTAAGTAAACATTTTCTGGGGTATATTTTCATTTTAATAGGGAGAATGGCAGTAAATCTCCACTAATTAATATTCTGGGAGTTAATTATTTAATGCTACACGTTTACTAAGAAGAAATGACAAAAAAGTGGGTGAATACGAAAACGGCAATGGGGCCAAAAATATGTTATGCTGTTTATTTAATTTATGAAATCCGTATATATTAATAAAATCTTTCATTGCTTGCCATATGGTTAGCATTGACTCTCGCTTTTATATTGTAAAACAAGTTTTTTCTCTTGTTTTATAAACAGGAAACATAATGTTATTTCAAATAATAGACCTTTTGCTTGAATAAACCTAATAAATTAATAAAAAATAAGGTCGAATAAGTTTATAAAATAATGTTATTTGTTTAATATATGTAAATCTTAATTATGTGAGAATTAGGGCATTTTTAGATGATATTAAATATATTTCCGATACTTCTATGTCACTATTGAGCGAATTTTCGCACTAGTTTTATATATTCGTATGCGTCATTTTTGCAGGAGTATATATATATATATATATATATATATATATATATACATATATATATATATATATATATATATATATATATACATATATATATATATATATATATATATATATATATATAGTATCAATAATTGTTAAAAAGCTTAATAAAGTAATTTTTAGCGACCATAATTATTTATTATTTTCCAAAAAAAAAAAAAATTTATAAATAAATGTTACGTGGATATCTTTATGAGCTTTAGTATATGGCAGCGTGAGTTTTACTTATTTTTTGCTAAATTTGATTAATTCTCTTAGAAAATATAATAAAACAAAGAATTTTCAAGAAGTTGAGTAATCAAACGATTAACCGATAATCGATTAATTTTATTGGATAAACTGCGTGAATAATTCAAAACTGCTTATTTGGGAAGGACGTATAGTTTGGACTTTTAGTATTCAAACGATTAACCTTCGATCGATTAATTTTACTTGATTAAATGTATCAAAAATTTAAAATCACCTATTTTCAAAGAACGAACAGTTCGAATAATATATACCGATTAATCGATTAATATATTTTCAAGCTATTTATAAATTTTTTCTTTTGTAAAAGAAACAGTCCGCCACGGGTACATCATATTAATGGAAGTATTAGAAAATGCAAAAAAAAAGTATTCATGACTTTTAGGAAAGACAAGAAAAAGAACAGGGAAAGTGGATATATTTTACAACGCTTTACTTGTAGTCTTCCCCTTAACATCAACTATAAGGGGAAGCATCTTTTCTAAATCAAAATTCGTCTAAACGAAAGAAAGTAAGCGCTTGAAACATAAACATTTAAGATTTATACTCTCTTCTAAAGAAATAAATTGCGACCTTTTTTTTACATAATAAAACTAAATTTTTCAGCTTAAGGCCTTTATATATTAAGGTTAAGGAAATATCAAAAATAAAAAAAAACCTGCTTATAACACAAAAACTTGAAGCTTAAAAATGGGTTTCTTAAGAAAATTTAATGAAATCAACTGACCGTTTTCCGAGTTTTGGTTATTCCGCACGAAATAAACGTGTTATATCTTGACCATAAATATAGAGCACTTTTTATTAGCTTTCATCTTATATATAAAATTATTTAATGTGTAAAACTCGAAAACATTTAATATTGATTTTTTCAAGCTCACAAAATAATATATGGAAAATATTGTGTGAAATAGGAGTTCAGAAGTATGTTGTATTTTAAATGAAAGTCATTAAGAAGTTCTAAAAAATTCCAAACCAAAATTTCTGTAACAACTGGATGCCCCATGCTCCAAGACAAATTTTCATTTTCATTTTCAATATTATTATTATGATTTGTTTTTTTGCAGGAAAATAAACTTATAGAAAAATTTAGTCAGACTTAAGTCGAACTAGTTCACTTGATTATTTGACATCAAAAAACTTACGATAGACACTGTTTATATGTACAAATATAATCCTAGTATTTTATCTAAAGCTGAGGAATGAAGGGGTTCCACTTAAAATTAGTTAGTGGGGCTACGTTGTACTGATGGTCCGCGATTTTGTAGCAAAAATCAATATTCAATAAATATAAAATTACATGTCATTTGAATGGAAATAAAGTAAATTCATTTTCCCAACTAATTTATTTTGCCATTTCGTATAAATTTCTTCTAGTCTAAATGCCTTAATTGTATCATACAATTTTTATAATATATAAATTGATATTTTATAAATATATAAATTGATACATAAACGAATAAACCAATATTCGGCTATTCGAAATCAGATATCCGCACATCTCTACCATTCATACATATGAAGCGTTTTATCAACATTCTATAAGAAAAAATTAACATCTGCTTAGTTTTTACATAAAATATTTCGTAAGGGAAAAAAAACCTCAGCGGCAACGCTGCCCACTAGTCAATCAACATAAAACAACCACAAACTTACTTACAAAAAAGTATGTGCAAGTGCATGTACATGAATGTATGTACATATTTAGTTATGTAAATATGTACGGTACACTGGGGTCTGTCTGTATGTAAACATAATCACGCAAATGGACAGTGGCAACTGTGTGCCGTTTCAGTTTAATCTTTTACTTTTTCACGCACGAATTTGCATAAATCTTTTAGTTTTTCAACTAAACTGTCACCATTCAACACCACATTTGCCAGTGCCTTTGAAAGGTTTTCGCAAGCATATGTTTTCACTATTTGTGAAGAACTCAAATAAATTGTCTACAACTCTCTCCTCTCTTCTCTTTTGTGCGTTTCTTTTATTCTATTTTGTCCGCAAAAATTTTACGATTAAACAACCACCCTCAACAATAAATTCCTTTACAGCCACCCACACACTTCCATGTAGAAATAGTACGTACATCCAACCCTACAGACCTGTTGTTTGTGTGTAACAATAACCTGCATACACCCTCGTACATTCCTACACTCACACATGGCCACAGACAATTCAATGCACTTCTTCATTCCAACAAGAGCGCATTTAGTAAAGAGAAAGAGAGAGGGAGCCCGAAAAGTGATTGTGAGAGTTGGTTGCGGCTAAATATGCCTGCTTTTGAAGTCAAAAAACAAAAGCTTTCGTTTTGCAATGAGCTTTTCTTTTGCATTAAACTTTTATTTGTTTGCTTATAACAATTAACGTTCCCTCTTCAAAGTTTCGGCAACTTTGCTGTTTTTTAAGTTGTTTGTTGGCTTCATAAATTGTCCCTCAATTTAGGGAATTATTGGTTTTTTTTCACATCAACATAATTTCAAGAACAGCGCTCTTCTGTACTTTTGGTCTTGTGTAATTTCTTTTTGAAACTTTAAATTTCTTTAGGTATTAATTTTGTCGACCAGGGGGAAAATTACGGCATTCGAAATCGATCGAAATTTCAATATAATTTAAATACGAATTTCGATCGATATCGAATGCGGTAATTCGGGCCCAGTTCCAGTTAATGAAATTTTTCAAAAATGTCTGAAAAATTATTGAATACATAATTTTTTTAATTTGTAGTTGAGCACTTTTGGTATTCAAACGATTAACCGATAATCGATTAATTTTTTTAAAATTAACTGTGGGAATAATTTAAAATGGCCTATTTGCGAATAGTTTGGACTTTCAGTATTCAAACGATGAACCGTTGATCGAATAATCTTATTCGATTAACTGTTTCAAAAAATTTAAATTACCCATTTTCAAAGGGCGTACAGCTCGAATAGTTTTTTTTAAATTTGTATTAAATTTGAATTTTCACAGAGAGTAAAATACTTGAAATTTTTGTTGTAATTATTTTAATGGAGGAACGGACGCGTACTGGTATCGAGGCCGCTGCGCCATCTCATCAGCGTTCTTTGTGTAATATTTCCGTTTGTCAAGCCGGCAATAGGCCGTAGAAATACCAACTATTTACCCCTGAATTCTTTTTTGACTTTTTGCACCCTCACAAATATATTAGGGGGTCCCCTTAAGAACATTTGGTATCACAAAGCGTGACTTTATATTCGAATATTTCGAAATTAATTTTATTTGACTAATAATTTAAATAATTTCTCTTTGAAAATATAATAAAAGAAAAGGGGTTTCAAAAAGTTCTAAATATTTAGCATTCAAAACGATTAACCGTTTATCGATTAATCTATAAATTTTATTCGATTAACTGTTGGAATAATTTGAAACTAAATATTTTTGGACCACGAATTAAGCGAATAGTATATACCGATTAATCGATTAGTTTGTTTATTAATTTCTTTCTTTTATAAAAGAATAATAAAGAGTTAAAATATAAAAAAGTGCTCAAGATTTTTAGAAAGGCAAGAAATAGAGCCGGGAAGGGGGATATACTCTATTAATCTCCTCCAACGTCAACGATAAGAGAAAGAATATTTTCTAAATCAAATAATCAAAGCAAAAGAAATTAATCGGTTGAAATGTAAACTTTTAAAACTTATACTCTCCTTGAAAGACTGTTTCAGAAGATCAGCTGAAGCTTTGGTGCTATTTTTTTATTCAAAATCTTAAAGTTTGTTTCTTAAAACATTAAATACGTATTTTATTAAATTGTCATAATACATTTTTAATAAAATCTTTGTGTTAAAAAATTTATATATTTTGTGTTTTTTTTTTAACTGAAAAAAATAGACAAAATTATAATATTAAAAAAATCGATTTTTGTTCCATAAAATTTTTCTCAAGATTCAGCGAGTTATACAAAAACTCGATTTATTGAACACCCTAATAAATCCACTTGTTATATATACATATATTCGCTGTAGAAAATGTGTTCATCTCATGCTTCCGCTTCTTGTTTTTAAATAAAATTATGTCACGCGATTTTCTTGTACAATTCGCATCATGCATTTCCAATCAGCAACATCAGCTTTTAATTCTATTGCTGTTGTTTTTGTTTGTTTTTGCGGGATAAAAAAACTCACTGCATTTTTGGCGCTTTAAATACATTTGAAAAGCTTTCTGGAGTTGTTTTACTTTTGTGTTGTTATTCTGTTTTATCACTCATCATCATCATCATCCTCATCATCATCGTCATTCTCTTTTCCAACTCAACAGCAGGCAAACTGTGATGAGAATGAATCTCTGGCTGGTGTGGTGAGTTTAGCTTTTGCTTGGCTTAATGTTTAATCTCTTTTCTTTGTTGTTGTTCCTTTTCCATTCTTTCAAACAAGTTACATACATAGTTTTGTTGCTGTTGTTGTTGTAATATTCTGTTTATGGCGTGTGTAGGAATTTCTAAATGTCAAATGATTTTCTATGGGTTAGTTTTTTTTTCATTCTTCTTTTTTTTTTATCGAAAGGGTGGGTAAAGAATTGTGTCGGTCTTCTCAAGTGATTTGGGTGTTGTTTAGAATATGAATAGAAGACACCAAATGAATGGAAATATCGTTGAACTATTGCACAGTGGGGGAGGGATATGGAAAAATTGTACTCCATGAAGTCGGTTTTATTAGAAAATTGTATATATCGCCATAGGAAATGAAAAAGGCTCTATCCAACATATAAAAAATATTACAAGAGAAGTATTAAATATTAAAAAAAGGAAAATAATAATAAATAAGTAAAAAATATTAATAATAAAATACATTGACAACTAAAAAGGTGGTACAAATTCTTGGATATAATTCTTTTATATATAATTTTCGATTAAGAACTAATTGTCGATATAAAATTTACATACACAAGTAAAAATTTTCATATGTTAGATGGAATAGAAATTATTATTAAAATATATTTTAATACTAAATAAGATAAGCGAACTTTTGCAATTAAACTGCTTTGCCAACTAACGATTGGATTATTAATAAAGTCCAGCCGTCTTGTTTTGCTCTTCACTATTTTGTGCATTTGCCCCACTGTATTTCTACTTTGCAAAGAATCTTAAGTATTTTGTAGGTTTTCCTCTTATTTCTTTTAATATTGTTGAATACGTGGGCAGTTGTTTTGTGAATTTATAAAATTTCAAATATTGAAAAATTCTTTAATACACAACGTTAAAGTCAAGATTCGAGTTGACAATTTAGGTGACATTTAAAGTAAATTTTTAAAGATTTTTTTTTTGGTTTAGGATTATTTGGGAACAAAACATTCTCTTGCAATATTATTTGCATCAAAAATGCTGCATACGTTAAGGCTGTATTCTTAGGATATTTTGCTACGAATGGGTCTTGAAGGTACATTCTTTTGCCACTAATAAACTCCTACTTTATCCTTTGTGTTGAAGTTCTGTACTGATATTTCCATCATAAAACTAATATATTTTATTAATTAATTAATAAAAAAAAATTTTAGAAACTTATGGCGTTTTCTTTTCTAGGAAACATGTAACATTTTTTTTAACTTATTTTGTAAAAATTGCCGGTTCGGAAAAGTTTTAAGAGAGAAATTAATTTTCGTGAGAGATAATGGATCCATTACTAATAAATTCCTTATTTTGAAATCGCAAAACGTTGCAATTTTTTGTTAAAAAGTGTAAAAAATGTTGCATTTTTTTTCTAGAAAAGAAATCTATATTAATTTCTTCATTTAATAAGAAAATATTTCTGCTATTAAAATTATTAAAAAGTATTTTTCTTTATATCAAAATTTGTATTAAAACATGAATAAAAATAAAAATTTTTGTTAAATTTACAAAAACAGAAAAAAAACACAAATTTTTGTTTAAAAATTTTATATTTTCAATTTTTGAGTTGTTAAAACTCGACTAATTTTGTTCAGCCCGATGTGTTCTATTCAGTAAACACTTGTTTCAACGGGGCTGCATTTTGTAATTGTACTCAATATTGTAACAATTTCATGTTAATTGAACAACAATTAACTGAAATTTTATACAGAAAATCGTGCTCAATAATGACGCTATTTTGTGGCTGTCAGTTTTTCAGTTTTTAAGAAATTAAAATCCAACAATTTTCGCAACAAAAATAATAGTTTTTGTTTTGTTTCACGTGTTGCCGCTTAACGCCATTATGATATCTGACTCCTTTAACTTATTTGACACAACTGTTTTTTTTCGCAAAACTTCAAGTTAAATACTTTTGCGGTTAGAAGTTTCCAAACCAGCTGCGTTTAGACAACAAAAAAAAAATACAACATCAACAAAAAAGAAAAACAACAGGATCTAAAACAGTAGCAACCAAAAATGTACACACACTCTTACAAACATGCTTATGCCTTGCCACACGTCATGTAACTAAATACACACACAACACACACTCACACACACACACACACAAACAAACGCAGACTTGCAGCAAAGCCGAACTACGCACCAAGTTTTTCCAAGAAGTCAAATGAAACAAACCTCAAAAGAATATTTAAGCACAAGTTTTTGCAAATTAAGAAAAACAACAACAACAAAAGTGATACAAAACGCACTGTTGAAGTTTAGTGGCAAAAGTGTGAAGCATTGACAGGCAGGACTCCTGCTACAAAAAAAAAAAATAAAATTATAAAAAATGTATAAAATAAAAAAATTAATAGAAAAATTAAAGCGAACAACATCACTAGACGACAGTTTAAATCGTTTCATAAATATTTTTATGTTTAAATAAATCTTCTAAATGTCTTGAGCAGCAGCAGCAACAATTTCGCCAACTCCGTTCTAATCCTGGAACTCCTGTTGTCGGAACACGGCAACAGAAACAAAAGAGAAAACAGAAAACCAAAACCATAAACTGTTTACTCATTTGCCTGCACTGATGATGTTGTAATTAAATATTCTATTAGATTGTAACGTGGCTTAAGTCATGCACATGCATGCCACGTATATAAGCCGTTATGCTCATTTGGCTGCATACCTTAAGAAGAGGCAGCAGCAGCAGCAGCAACAGCATCAGCATGAGACATGTCATTATCCCAGGAGCTCCACAATCTATGGCACGTCTTATGAACTGGTTATTATCTGCATCCTTTTATTAACGTATTTATACACTCACACACACACACACACACACACACATACAAATACAAATACATGAGCATAAAATAGCGAGCACAGCCAACTAAGACCGGGAATACCTCAACTACTTCTACTACTTATTTCCTTTTCCTGAATGCGTCTACTTTTTGTAGACACGGAACACGAGCACGAACACACACAAACAAACATACACACACACACACTTGCACTAACACTCACACACACTTGCTGGAGTTAAAACATCAATGTTTTCAAAACCATTCATTATTTTTACAAGTGATTACACACATTTTCCAGCTTCAGAGCTCCCCCCTCCCCCTCACCAACCTCCCTCCACCATCTCATTTTTCCTGTTTCATATCATTCATGGCCGTTGCCTCTCGCATACACCCTTCCATTTTTTGTGTCATCCTAATACTTTGATTCCCTTTTACGCTTTCATATCAGAGGACAAATAAATTACCATCGTCGATACTTCGTTTTCCTGGTGTTTTTCAATCTCTAAACTTTTATCTTTAATCGTGGTCTTTGTTGTTGTTGTTATTATAAGTTTTTTTTTAAATCGACATCTAACTACTCTGTGGAAATGTAGGACAGCAGAAACACAGTCAAGGCACGTCACAGATAAGAGTCCAGATCGCAATCTGTGGCAGGAGTTGTCTGTTAATTATCAATTCCATTGAAAGTTGCCTCGCAAACATGTTTCTCTGCAAATGTTGCAGCAACATTTTGGTAGTAGATCTCAAGGAATGCAATGAAACCAGTCAGTCAGTTGCTATTGAGGAATGAAAGTAATTGAATAGCACAGGGGGAGTCCATGAAATAATCCGCGCGTAATAAAATTGCCGATAGTTTTAAAAGAGCTGGTGAATTTAAAGTGAAATAAAATAATTGCTTTTAATAATAAAAATTAATGTCGTACTTTCATTAAAAATCCCTGGTAAAATCCCCAAATTAATGCAGTTTTCTTTTCTGAAAAAAACATGCAACATTTTTCCAATTTTCTTTTCCAAAAAGTGGCAGTTTCGGGGAGTTTTAAAGCAGACAATATTTCCTCAGGCCTGATGTATTCATTTCTAATAAATTCCATATTTTAAGGTAACAGAATGTTGCCATTTTCTATTAAAAGTGTAAGAAATGTAGCATTCTTTTTTAGAAAAGAACAAAAAGGAGGGTGCAAAATATCTTATTAATTATCTTATTTATTTCCCCAGGCAACTCTGGCAGAAGTTGTCTGTTAATTATAAATTCTGTCGAAAGTTGCACGTAAATATGTTTCTATGCAAATGTTGCAGCAACATCTCGAGAAATGCATAAAAACCAGTCAGTCAGTTGCTACTGAGGAATGAAAGTAATTAAATAGCACAGGGGGAGTCCATGAAATAATCCGCGCGAAATAAAATTGCTAATAGTTTTAAAAGAGCTGATGAATTGTGGAAAGTGAATTACGACATTAATAAAAATTAATGTCGTATTTTCATTGAAAATCCCTGGGAATATCACCCTAATTAATGACATTTTCTTTTCTAAAAAAAAACATGCAACATTTTTCCACTTTTCTTTTCTGAGAAGTGGCAGTTTTGCGAAGTTTAAAATACACAATTTTTCGCCAGACATGATGGATTCATTTCTAATAAATTCCTTATTTTGAGGTAACAGAATGTTGCCATTTTCTATTAAAAAGTGTAAGAAATGGGGCATTTTTTTTAGGAAAGAACAAAAAGCTGAGTGAAAAAAATCTTATTAATTTCCCAGTAGTAGTATGTTTGTGGTGTTACTGTATCACTTTTTTCATACAAAAAGTTGCTCAAAAGGTGGCGGCACCCTACATTATGTATCGGCATTATAAGTTGTTTGATTAGTTGGCTACGTTTGTATAAATAAAAAGAAATATAATAAAGGGCTCCACTACAACATAACCTGTCAGTGTTGCCGCAACCAAAACAAGAAATTTGTAAACAAAATATGAAGAAAAATTAATAAATTTTGGTTTGAAAATAATTAATATGGCAACACTGGCAGCATAAGCAGCTTTTTGTGTGGAAAAAGTGATACAGAAACGCCACAACCATACTGCTACTGAGAAAGTAATAAGATTTTTTCACTCATCTTTTTGTTCTTTTCTAAAAAAGAATGCTACATTTCTTACACTTTTTAATAGAAAATGGCAACATTCTGTTACCTCAAAATAAGGAATTTATTAGAAATGGTCCAGAACCGGTATAAACATACTACTTCTATATATTTTGCGCAATGAATCCTGAATGGTGACAGCTCAGTTGGCCATCCTGTACAGGAACAAAAAGGTCGGGTAAAGCTTAACCCACCCAGATGGAAGCAACCGGCTCCTTCTATTGACGCGCTATTGTTTTGCATTGAACTATAAAACATTTTTGTTTTAGAAAAAAAAAGAAAAATTAAAAACTCGTGAAATTCCCTCTGCATTCTTTTATTACTTCGTTCCTTTTTTCTATTGTTCTCCACATTTTTCATTATTGACAGAAAATAACTTTCAATATTGATTTAGAACAGAAGAATCATTCTTCTTTTTTTTTGGTTTCATAACAGCAGCAATTTTATCTCTGGCAGTACACCCTCAACAACTAAAATTCGTAAAGACTTCAAGTTATTGCATGCATGTGCATGCGTGTGCTTGTCTTGCCGCATTCTTTCTATTCCGTGTACTTGAAATGAAAACATTAAAAGAATGCCCATCCATGCAATAGGCGAAGCACTACCAGTATGAAAAACAGTTTAAAAGATAAAGAGACAGACAGAAGGATAGACGGACGTGTGGACAGACGGTCACGCAGCCTTCTTTCGCCTGTATTTTCCAATAAACGGAAAACTATTTTCCGTATGCTGAAACCAGAAAGAAGTTCCAGGCCAATTGACATTTACTGGCATTTTGGTGTTGTTGGTTTCATCATCGTTTTTTCTTTTCCATTTTTTTTGCATATCGTTTGTGTGTGTGCTCCTGCAAATATATCCTTTTATGCCTCCTCCTTCCTTTTGCATTTGATAATATTTCTTGGTCTCCAGCCGATTTTTCCAAAGTGTTTTTTCCCACTTCTTTCTTGGTGGCAGCCAACGCAAATACGTGTGTATTACTTTTCATATTTCCTGTTTTGGTGTCTGCTAAATTGTTGCATGCATGCCCAATCATGTTCTGTGCCACGCAAGTGTTTTATTTCCTGTCCAAGTGAGTGGTTGCGGGCGTACATCGATGATTGTGTATTTAAGTGCGTGGCTTTTTGTTTAAACGACAGTGGATTTTTGGTGAAATGTGCGGTTTTTTTTCTCTCAAATTGTTCCGGTCGATTTGTTTGTATCGAAAATAAAGTCTCGTAGCAAAATTTGACTGCTGGTGGTCGAAAGAGAGAGAGAGAGAGAGAGAGAGACAAGAAAAAAAATCCAGGTGGCATTTTGGCATGAAATCAAGCAGATTTCTGCTTCTTTTGCCACGAAGTAATTTTAGATGTTAATGGAGTGGCTGCCGAGGATAATAATTATAATTACAATGATGATGATGATGATGATGATGATGATGACGATGACACCGATGATGAATTGTTATTCCTGCCAGCTGTTGATGCTTTGACGTGTTTATTATCATGAGGGCTTTTCACACAAAATTAATGACAAAAGATTTCATGTTCTGGGGGTTTGCTGGAAACACATGTTGGATATTTTCGCATTCTTACACTTTTACTTGATGTAAAGTGTGTCAAGTAAGTGTTGGCACAAAATGATTTTTGGGAAATTATCGTATCAATGAAGTGATAAAAATTTGTTGATGCCCTTTTTTGTTTATTATTAAGAATAAAGAAAAAAATGGCAGATTTAACTTCCACAGGATGTGCGTTATCAACTTCCAAGGCTCTGAAGATCCTGTTGGAAGACGCTGTACTGCAACAGTTTGCAGAATCGCTTATTGTAAATTGTAGTTAAATTTTCCAGAAGCGATTCTTTCTTTCTAGTTTTTGAAGGCATTTAACGAAATTGGTTTTACAAAATCGAACACAGAATCGAATATCTGCTCGAGTTTGCAACAACTGCCTAGACATACTGTATATGACACTTGCTTTTCTGTTAAAGAGGGACATGACTGGATGAGGTAGTTTTTTGTTTGTTTTATTAATTCAACACAAAAGTAATTTTTAGGAACAATTAAAAAACTTTAATCTGGCGAAATTTTCAATTAAATAAAATTATATTTTAATTTGAAAAACTGCCGATTAAAAAGGCAACAACTCCCGGAATGGGTGAATGTCACATCCCTGATTATATTTTCCCAACACTCTTGCATTTCCAGTTGTCTTCAATTCCTCAATATAAAATTTGTAATAAATGAAGTTGTTTCTAAAGATCAGAGGTGGGGAAGGTCCAATAAATATTCAGCCTGATTACGGTTGGCGTTTTACGCCTACAAATGCGACAGTTTGTAAGAGATTAAAGACAAAAAGCTGAATTTCTCTTGAAGTTGTCGAATTTGAAGGCGAAAATCGCCAACTGTAATCAGGGTGATTATGACACTTGTAAGAAAAGTTGTATAAGTTTTTATATCACGATAAAAATTGTTGTTTTTGTCAGATATAATTGTTATCTGGTTTTTATTTATTGTGTGACAAATAATTGTTATTTTCGGGTTTTAGTTATTTAATTTTTGTTGTCTGATATTTATTATAATTTTATTTACAAATAATTGTTATTATTTGGTTCAAATATTTTGCCAAAAATAACTGTTATTATCGGGTTCTAATTTTTTTTAGAAATAATTGTTATCTGGTCTTAATGTGTTGGACAGAAATAATTGTTATTATCAGATTTAAGTTTTTTGTCAGAAATAATCTTCATATTTATAATTTTTTGCCCCAAATATTCTTTTTCGATTCCAATTTTTGTCAGAAATAATTGTTATCATCTGGTCTTAATGTTTTTTGTTAGAAATAATTGTTATTCGGTTTTAATTCTTTTTTGTCAGAAATAATCCTGATGTATATAATTTTTTTCCAAATAATTGTTATTATTCGATACTAATTTTTTGTCAGAAATAATTATTATTATCTCGTTTTAGTTTTTTTCTGTTCAGAAATAACTTTTATCTGGTTTTAGCATTATTTTTACAAAAATAACTGTTATCATATGACTTTTATTGTTTTCGTTTGGAATAATTGTTATCTGGTCGTTATGTTTTTTGTCAGAAATAATTGTTATTTTCAGATTTAAGTTTTTTTTGGTAAGAAATAATTGTTATTCGGTTTTAATTGTTTTTGTCAGAAATAATTCTTATCTGGTTTTCTTATTATTTTTGCCAAAAATAATTGTTATTACACGATTTTTATTGTTTTTTGAGAAATAACTGTTATTATTTGATTCTAATTTTTTTGTCAGAAATAATTGTTATCACTTGGTTTTAATTTATTTTTGTTCAGAAATAGTTTTCATCTGGTTTTAGTTTTTTTTTGTCAAAAATAACTGTTATTATATGCTTTTTATTGTTTTTGTGAGAAATAATTGTTATCCGAAATAATTGTTATTATCAGATTTAAGTTTTCTTTGTCAAAAATAGTTGTTATATGATTTTGACTTTTTTTTGTGAATCAGGAAATATTTTTTTACGATCTCAAACGAACTCTTTCATGATCTAGTGGAACCCTAAAAAAAAAGTTCAATTAAAATTTAAGGAAATTTACCAGAAATTCATCGAACTTTTATTTTATCACGCTTTAAGTGAGGAAAATAGAAATGAAATCACTTTCGTTTGAGGGTGTCATTTAATTAATTTTAAAGCGACCATTTGAGACGGACATTAAATGTTGTCACTTTCTTCACTTTTATTTTTCTATTTTTGTGTGTTTCTTCCTGCTCCAGTTTTCTTTATGAATACACAAGTAACGTCCCTGAGAGTTTGTCATTTCTGTGTGCAAACAGCGTTTGTAATTTTTAACTTAATATTTTCATTTAATTTGAGAAAAAAAAAGAGAAAAAAATTATTATCTTCAACTTGTGTCACTTAAAAGTACACACACACACACACACACACACACACACACACTTGAACACACTTTCATAAATACGGACGGGAACACCTACACGTCAAACACACTGTTAACAAGGATACCAACTAACACTCGTGTAATTTGTCAAAAGTATGGATGTCCTTTTCCCATTTACTTTATGTGGAAATAGAAAAATGAACAACAAAAAATGATGCAAAAAGAAAGAAAGAAAAAAAAAAAGAACTCAACATGGGACGGATGGCTGGTGACGATGATGACGGCAACTATGAAAAGACGATGTTTGTTATTTCAAAAAGGTTTTCCTTTTTCCTTTTTGCGCCCGTGATAGCGGAGAGCAAAAAAGGAACAAAATGAAAAGAGAAGCTTCTTTTTTGAAGTGCACAAAAAATATGCTACTGGATTTCTTAAAACTACATGTTACACTGGAATTTGTTCTTTTGTGGCAGCGCCGTTTTCAGTATTTATTTCACAAAGAAAATGAAATAATAAAAATCATAAAAATAAACTCGAAAGCAACAGCAGCGCAAAAGGGAATGCAACAACAATTGTAGTGGGGAAATAGTAAAACATCATTTATTATATTTTTGCAATTTATTTTCTGTGTGTGTGTGGGTGTGTGCGCTGCTAAAAGGTCCTTTAAGCATAATGGCCTGCGCTGCAAAGGAATACAAAATGCGGCGACTGTAAAGCAGCAACAAAATAAGCTCCAGCGATTACAGGGACTTTAAACTGTTTGTTTTGAAAATAATTTTTACAAAAGCAGGATTTATTGTTTTTTCAAGTTTGTAAAAGTCTGCATTTCATTCGTTTTATATTATTTTATATTATTTATAAATCATTTCCTTTGATAAATTCAAAATCAGTTCTGATTCTGATTCGTTTTGGTAAAAAATAAAGATGATAAAGAAATTATTTTGAATAAAAGTTCTTAAATTTTAAATAATTTGTAATCAAAAAATTATTTCTATATAAAAATAATTCGAAATCGGTGGCGATTTGGTTTAATAAAAACAAGATGATATCGAAATAAAAATTTTTAATAAAATTTCCTGAATAAAAAATATATATTTTTGTATATAAAAAATAATTCGAAATCAGTACTGATTCGTTTCGTTTTTAATAAAAATTCGTAAAAAAATTCCAAATCGGTGGCGATTCATTTTGATGAAAAAGATAATAAGAAAATATTTTCTTTCGTAAAAAGTATTTAATAAAAAATAGTTTGTAAATAATTCGAAATCAGAGCCGATTTGGTTTCATAAAAAAGATGATATTAAAATAATAATTTTTAATAAAAATTCTTAAATAAATAAGATTTTGAAAATTAAATACAATTCTAAACCAGTGCTGACTCGTTTTGATAAGAAAAATATTATGAAAAGTAATTTTTAATGAAAATTCTTAATTGAAAATAGTTTGTAAATAAAAAATTATTTCGAAATAAAAATGATTCGAAAACAGGGTTGATTCGGTTTTAATAAAAAAGATGGTAATTGAAAAGTTGCCTTTTTAATAAAAATTATTTGTGAATTGAAAATAATTCGAAATAAAATTTTTTCATATAAAGATAATTTTTTAATAAAAATCATAAAACAATGGAAAATTATTCGAAATCAGTTCTGATTCTTTTTGAGAAAAAAAAATAAATTTTTGATGAAAAGTCTTAAACGAAATATAGTTTTTAAACAAAATATAATTTGAAAATAAAATTCGAAATCGGTTCTGATTCGTTTTGATAAAAAAATTTTAAATGGAAAATTATTTTTAATAAAAACTCTTAAATAAAAAGTATTTAAAAAATTTCAAAATTTCAAAATCGGTTCTGATTCGTTTTGATAAAAAAATTTAAAATGAAAAACAATTTAAGAAAAATTCTGAAATAAAAAGTAATTAAAAAATTTCAAAATTTCAAAATCGGTTCTGATTCGTTTTGATAAAAAATTTAAAATGAAAAACAATTTAAAAAAAATTCTTAAATAAAAAGTAATTAAAAAATTTCAAAATTTCAAAATCGGTTCTGATTCGTTTTGACAAAAAAAAAAAAAAGTTTATAAAAAATATAATTTTTTTAATAACAATTCTTCACAAATTAAGAACTATTCGACATCAGTTCCGATTCGTTTTGATGAAAGAAATATATATGAAAAATTTCTTTAAATAACAATTTTTCAGTAAAATATTCTTCAAAATAAAAATTTTTTCAAAATTAATTCCGAATCGTTTTGCGAAAAAAGAGATGATCATAAAAAAATTTTTGTTTGATGAAAAGTCTGAAATAGTATATAATTCTTAAGCAAAAAATAATTTGTAAATAAGTTTCGAAAATAATTCGAAATCGTTCGTTTTGTTAAAAAAAAAATTATAATGAAAAATATTTTTCAATAAAAATTCTTTATTATTTTCAAAATTGGAAAATGATTGAAAATCTGTTCAGATTCGTTTTGACAAAAAAAAAGATAATGAAAATCTTTCTTTTTAATAAAGAATTCAAAAATTCGAAAATGATTCGAAAATAATTCGAAATCATTTCCGATTCGTTTTGATCAAAGAAATAATAAAAAAAAGTTTTTTTAATAAAAATTCTTAAATATAAAATAATTTTTGAGCAAAAAATAGTTTGTAAATAAAATTCGAAAATAATTCGAACTCGTTGGTTTTGATTAAAAACGATAATTTTGAATAAAAATTCCAAAAAATTATTCGAAACCAGTTCTGATTCGTTTTGTCAAAAAAAAAAAATTTATAAAAAAATACATCTTTTTAATTAAAATTCTTCAAAAATTAAAAATTATTCGAAATCAGTTCGAATCGTTTTTGTCAAAAAAAAAAATTTATAAAAAAATACATCTTTTTTATTAAAATTCTTCAAAAATTATTCGAAATCAGTTCTGATTTGTTTTGCAAAAAAAAATTATTAAAAAAAAGTTCTTATTGATAAAAATTTTTCGATAAAAAATTATTTAAATTCGTGGCCTCGAACTTGAATAATAATTCTTGGCCGGTTAATTGAAATAATTTTTAACCGTCAGAAAGTTTTTTCCTTTTAAGTTTTTAAGGGCAACTTTAAGTTGGAAAATGATTTATGAAAACTGCGATCTAAAAATAATAAATTTTGCTGACCAGCAACTCCTTTTTATTTCAACAGCTTCTTTTTTTATTTCTCGGCTCGAAAATTAAGAAGATTCCGGGATGACGTAAAAGCTACTCCTTTTTAAGTCCTTTTAAAATAAAAAAAATAAAAACTATATCATTTTCATTTAATCCTTTAATCCTTGTGGCCTGTTCTGTTTGCAGAGAGCATTTCAAAAATATTGTCCGCACTCGACGATCCTGTTTTTTCATTGTCCCGAGGAAAGCACTTTAACAATCGCATCCTTGATTTCGTAGCAAAATAAATTTATTTCATTTTATTTCATTTTTTTTTTTTCAAAAACGCTTTCAGCACTTGACACTCTCGCCCTGACTGGCCGTGGAAATGATGAATACTTTTTATTTGCTGTCGAAGGTGAAACGATAATTTAATAACTCCTGGATGGCAGGTTAATTAAATGAAAAGATGGCGGGGGGAAATAAAAAAATATTTGAGTTTAATTAAATAATTCGATTCGAAAGTAAAACCTTTTCCCAACTCTTAAAAAAACACTCAATTTAAGACCGGCTTTTTTCGTAGCAAATTTCATTAATTCAAAATATTATTTTTTCGAAAAATTTCTTCGAATAAATTTATTTTCTTCTGGAGGAAATTTTCAAACAATTCCAAAAATGTTTAAGAGGAAATGAATTTGCTGTTTATAAAATGTTGGCTGGATGATTTTTAGTGCCAAAGAAATAGTTTTCAGCAATTATTTGCTCTTGGAAACCGCAAGCAACTACAAAGAAGTGCATGCTTTATATCTGTGTGTGTGTGTGTGTCTGTGTACGTGTAGAGTCGTGAAATAGTTCACTTCCTTTTCAAAAAAGAAAGTCGTGTTTCGAATTTAAATGAGTTTTGCCGTATTCAATGCCAAACAATGAACGTGGATTCTTAACTCGAATTGAAGAAAAACAAACATGCTTCTGTATACGTAAAACACACATACACGCACTCACATACACATCCAAATATTCTCAAATGCAAAGTGCCAACATATAAACGCTTATAAACACTCCCACAACTGCATCTGTTTGGCAAATACGTTTATCAACATCGAAAAAAATTCACCCGCCGACAACACAAAATTTATTCCCTTTTTGTTTTGAATAGAGTGTCTCATGCGGAACAGCTAAATTGAGTTTATCGCGAGTGAAATTTTATGCAAACGAAAAAATATGAATAACTAAGAAGGCAAAAAGTAATTTATTTCTTCTCTAAATTCATATAAATTCAAAGAAGTAAAATATTAATTAACGAGTGGCATTACAATAGCTTCAGTGGAAAGTGTAGGGTGTCTCGGTAAGAATACTCTTTTTAAATCAAACTTATGAAATTATCGCATTGTCAGCGGTACTTGATAAGTTTACAAATTTTGAAGTATTTAGCCGATTCAAAACACATTTTTAAATTCCCAAAAAAGATATTCATCATCCCCAAAATCCCACAAGTCCTGTGAAACTTATCCGGAAAACCAAACACTGAAACAGATTAAAATCGCAATATAATGTTATGATAAACACATATCTTTTAACCGCCTCAAACTCTCTTTTTGAATTCCCAAACACGATGGTCGCCATCCCCAAAATCCCAAAAGTCCTATGGAACTTCTCCGGCACTACAGTGGCAACTCTATTCCTTTAAAAATTATCACGATAAAAATTTTGCTAGACTTTCCTGGAAAAAACAACGGCAACAGTCGTAACAAATTTTGAAGTAAATCAAAGTGGGTAAAAATTGAGTCTAAAGAAGTCGGCTACAAACACTCAAACAAGTCAAAATGGCAATAAACGTCAAACAAGTTAAAACCGCAATATAACGTTTTGGTTAGCCAAGCCACAAACCTTTTAGACGACTCAAAGTACTTTTTAAGATTTCCAAAAATTATGGTCGTCATACCCAAAATCCCAGAAGTCCTGTGGAACTTCTCCGGTAACATAGTGACAACTCCATTCCTTTAAAAACTATCACGATGGAAATTTCGCTAGACTTTCCTGGAAAAAACAACGGCAACAGTCTTAACAAATTTTGAAGTAAATCAAAGTGGGTAAAAATTAAGTCTAAAGAAGTCGGCTACAAATATTCAAACAAGTCAAAATCGCAATTTAACGTTATTGTTAGCCAAGATACACATCTTTTAGCCGACTCAAAGTCCCTTTTTGAATTCCCAAAAACGTTGATCGCCATCTCCAAAATCCCAGACTTTCGCTGAAACAACAGTGGCTAAAAAAGTAGGTTATCAAACAAGCTAAAATCGCAATTTAACGTTATCTTTTAGCCGACTCAAAGTCCCTTTTTAAATTCCCAAAAATTTTGTTTATCATCTCCAAAATCCCAGAAGTCCTATAGAGCTTCTTCTGACAGTGGGGACACAACTCCGTTTTGAACTCCCAAAAATGTTGATTGAAATCCTCAAAGCTTTAGCTGAAATCCCCAAAAGATACTCCGCACTTTTCGGGAAAAATAACGGCTACACTTCGCCGAAAATGTAACGGAGACAAGACCGCAGCTAAAACTCACGAAATTTTGGAATTTTGAGCCTCCTGCAAGTTCTGAGTTCAAATCCCATGCGTCACATCACAGTTACATCGGGAAAGTCGGGGAAATGTGTGAATATATCATTTCCCTGTCATCAGAGTTATGGGGGCCATTTGGCGGATATTTTCTTCCATAATTGAGCGGAGCAGGTCTTCTTTAGAATTCTATAAGGAAATGAAAAATATAAAAAATACGTTGTTTTTTCTAGAAATGAAAAATCGTTTTCCTACTGACATGCTTTTGACGATATTCATTGCCTGAAGCGGGCATGGTTCCCCCCATTTTTCAAGTGTCCACTAGAAATCCAAGGAAATTAAACAACTTTTTTTAAAATTATTAGAACGGAAAAATATTTTCCACAGAATTTCGCAATAAGAAAAATGAAATAAATATTTTTGTAGCACAGTGTTACTACTTTAATATGGACGTGCTTAAGTGCTTTAACTACTCCAACTATTAAATTTTTCCTTGTTCTTCTAATTGAAATAAACGCTGCTCAAATTACTGGAAACAACCACTTTCTTTTAAGCGATTATTTTGTGGTTTTACGGTATTAAAATTGCAGTTTTTGTTTGTGGCACAAGACCAGAAAAAAAATTAAATAAAAAGGAATTATTTTGTACTAGAAATAGTGGGAAAATCCATTTTCAATTATGAACAATTTCTGCCCGTGTACTGTGAAATTTAGAGATAAAACATTTTTGGTTTCCTTCGAATTCAGTAGAATTTTGTTTAAGTAAAATTAAGACAATAAAAGTGGATGTTAAAGTATTTAAAATTTTGGTAACAAAAAAAAAGAGAAAATAAATTAAATTTAAAATAAATTGCTTAAATTTAAAAAGTATATAAAAAAGAACACTGATAGATATTTGGACAGGTCGTACATACGAGAGTTATAAGATTTCAGAGTGAGTGTTTTTTATTTAATTTGTTACACTCCCGTGTTCCCCTTTTAGCTATTTAGTATCGTAAGTACATGAGATGTTTAGCAAAGACACACCACTAAGCAGAGACAACAGTCGCTCAGCAGGGACAATTTTAATTGTTGAAAGTAAAAGTTGAAGAAAATAAAATTCATGTCAATACTGCGCTGTCATATTCGTAAAAATTGAAACGAGTTTTGAACGCACTTCATTTAAAATTTTTATTAAAATTTTTTTTAAAAAACAAACTGGAAATACAATTTAATGTTTTATGAATAACAAGGAAAGATTTTCAATAAGAAATTTTTAATAAATCAAGCTTGCAATAAAAGATAATTTTAATGTGGCGTAAAATAACAAACATAGAGAGATAATAAATCAATTAAAACAATCAAAATGATAAATTATGTCACTTATCTGGTTTTGGTGCTGAGGGCTCCTGTATGCTAAACAACAATTTTCACGCTCTATTGCACAATAACTTTTTTTTTTTAATTTTATTTCTATTATTTTAATGTTCGTAGCAATTTGCATGAATAATAAAATCACAATGCAAATAAAAGGACAAGCAATTATAGATTACACCAGGTAACAAAATTAATTTTATTTTAATATTAAATTTTGAACATTTTAAAAGGCTGCTACACGTTTTCTATAGTAATTTTAAAACTTTTTTTTCGCAGTATATTAATAAATTTAAATTTATTTAAAATTTTTTGTGACAGGAAAAAATTTTTTTTTTGTGACAAAAATTTATTTTTTTTTATGAAAAATATATCAATAAATCAATAAATTTTAATATATTTAAAATGTTTTGTGACAGCAAAAACTGTTTTTTTGTCACAAAAATTTGTTTTTTGTCAAATATCTAAAGTGATAGAAGTAAATCACTTTGGTGACTGTATCGGGAATATATTTCTAACCCAAATAAAATACGATCTCAACAAAAAACTCCGCAATTGATCACTAAAAATGTTTCAATGAAATTTTGGGACAAAAGAATCAGTAGGATATTATAACTAAGGAATTGAAATAAATGATTTTCTTCAAAAATTTGGAATAAAAATTGAATAGTGTTTCCCACTAGAGTTGCATCGAACTGCATCAAACGCTCAGTTTTGCCAAGAACCTCTTCCTCAAACCCATGTAATTTAAAGCTAGTCGTCTAAAAGGTTTGTGTCTTGGCTAACTACAACTTTATATTGCGATTTTAACTTGTTTGAGTGTTTGTAAGCGACTTTTTTTAGCCACTGTTGTTCCGGATATGTTCCAGCGGTTTTGTGGGATATTGGGGATGGCGACCAGCGTTTTGGGGCATTTAAAAAGGATTTTGAGTCATCTAAAAGGTTTGTTTCTAAGCTAAGCACAACGTTATATTGCGATTTTAACTTGTTTGAGTGTTTGTAGCCGACTTCTTTAGGCTCGATTTTTACCCACTTTGACTTACTTCAAAATTAGTTAGTGGTAACCTTTACAGGAATAGAGTTGCCACTATGTTGCCGGAGAAGTTCCACATGACTTCTGGGATTTTGGGGATGGCGACCATCATTTTTGGCAATTTTAACAAGGACTTTGAGTCATCTAAAAGGTTTGTGTCTTGGCTAACGATAACTTTATATTGAGATTTTAGATATATTTCCTACAAAACAGAGACAACATTTTGCGGAAATTTGTATTAAAATTGTTTATAAGGAAATTCTTTTATGCGGCTGACAGAAGTGGCAGAATTTGTGACATAAAAATGAAGAAGCGTCAATTCTCTTTTTCTAAGTGTATTTTATTATGTGCATGGGTGAGAGTGTTTGAGGCTGAAAAATATCTTGTCTTTTGTTTTCACGGAGAAGTCGTTGGGGAATCTTCTGGGTTTTTGATAATCTCTGTTGGATTTGTGTCTTGGCTAAGTAGAGTGTATTAAATGGAAATTTCTTGTGTCTAAACGTGTCTCGGCTAACTTGCATTTACTTAAAGCCGGATAATTGGAAAATTTTTTTGGTTTTTGTAATTTTGTTATCAGCAAATATTTAAATTTTAAAAATATCACTCTGGTGACACGATTTACTGAATCAGGCCATAAATATTAAAATGTAAAAGCAAAAAACTACTTGTTGCCTGGTGTTTCTAAAATAACAATAAAAGTCTACAATGTTTCATTTGTATAAAAAACTGGCATCCGTTTTACAGCTAAAATAACAAAATTATTTATAAATGAATTCAATAATTATATTATGCGTGTTTCATGGATATCTGCCGCGCAGGCAAAACAGCAAAAAACAAAAAGAAAAAAAAGAAATAAAAATAATAAATAAATAAAAAATCAAATCAATTTTGAATCTAAAAAGCCTTAAAACTTATTTTCCAACTGCAGGTTATTTATTCACTTTCATTCAATTTATTAGCATTAATTTTGTTGTTGTTTTTTTCTGACTTTTCTTTCATATAATTTATTCGTTTTCCTATACACAGACCGGAAATCCGTTGTGTATAATAAACGGAGAAAAAAAGTTTAAAAGTAAAACTGGTCAGACACATTGACGAAAGGATGAGGTAGAAAAGGAGTTGTGTGGTTTCTTTGGCCAACCGGCAACTTGTTGCTTTTGGTGGTTGGTTCTTTCTTGTTCAAAAAGCTCTTTTCATACAAATTTTTTTTTCTCTTCTTTTATATGAGTAATTGTAACACGGAAAAAAGAATCACATTTAAAGGGAAAATGGCGGTAACATCTGCTAAACTAAAGTTTTGTATTGAAGCCTCGCCTTGACCTTGAAGTGATGGGATGGCAAACAGCGGCTAAAAAACGTTATTGAGTTTATTTTTTTTCTTTGAACAAATTTTATAATCAGACTGCTCCGCATAAGTTTTGAATATATTTGATCAGAGTGATAAAAGAAAAACTAATTTAAAAAAATAAAGAAAAATCATTTCCAAAGTCTTATTCATAAAAAATTTTTTCTGCTTATAACCTTTTTATTTCACACATTTTTTTATATTAATAAAATAATAAAAAAGAGAAATGGAAATTTTTCAGCCTCAACCACTCTCACCCATGCACATACACACAACTGCATATAATAAAATACACTTAGAAAACGAGAATTCACGCTTCTTCATTTTTATGTCACAAATTCTGCCACTTCTGTCAGCCGCATAAAAGAATTTCCTTATAAACAATTTTAATACAAATTTCCGCAAAATGTTGTCTCTGTTTTGTAGGAAATATATCTAAAATCTCAATATAAAGTTATCGTTAGCCAAGACACAAACCTTTTAGATGACTCAAAGTCCTTGTTAAAATTGCCAAAAACGATGGTTGCCATCCCCAAAATCCCAGAAGTCATGTGGAACTTCTCCGGCAACATAGTGGCAACTCTATTCCTGTAAAGGTTACCACGATAGAAATTTTGCTAGACTTCCCTGGAAAAACAACGGCAACAGTCGTAACTAATTTTGAAGTAAGTCAAAGTGGGTAAAAATCGAGCCTAAAGAAGTCGGCTACAAACACTCAAACAAGTTAAAATCGCTATATAACGTTGTGCTTAGCTTAGACACAAACCTTTTAGATGACATA
The DNA here is from genome assembly GCA_963675445.1 of Linnaemya vulpina. Classification (NCBI taxonomy): domain Eukaryota; kingdom Metazoa; phylum Arthropoda; class Insecta; order Diptera; family Tachinidae; genus Linnaemya; species Linnaemya vulpina. The sequence continues at coordinate 104,214,408 of OY776276.1, forward strand.
ACCACGCTAAAAATTATTATTTAGGCTCAAGTTCAAATCTGGGAATTGATAAAATTTTTATCTTAATAAAATTATTCCAATTTAATACCGATTAAAAATCAAACTCGACTTATATCTAAACTTTGGAAATATTTTATTATGAGACTGCTCTGCATAAGTTTTTAATATATTTGATCAGAGCGAAATAGGAAAAAGAAAAAGTAAAATCATTTTCAAATTCTTATTCATAAAAAAAATATTTTGTGCTTATAACCTTTTTATTTGAAAAATTTCTTATTAAATATTCCTGTAAAATATTAAAAAAAAGTGGAAATTAACAAGAATTTTTATTTAGGCTCGAGTTCAAATCTGGGAATTAACATACATTTTGTTTTCTTCATAAAATTATTCCGTTTTAAAACCAATTAAAATTAATTAATATTTAATTCTAAAAAATATAACAACAAAGTTGTTATTCATAATCGTAAAACAGCCAGCACATATTCCAAGTAACATAAGTCCTTTTTTTGATAAAAATATCGACAAAGAAAAAAATCCTGATATTATTGTTAATAAAATATAATTAAAAGAATAATTGGAGCGATCATGACATTAAGACTGGGTTTTTGAGATGTCAGTTAAACTGGGTTTAGCTAATCCGAGACTGATTTGTAAAATATGTTAAAAAAATTTCAATGAAAAAGCCTGGTTTCAATTAATATGTTGAGAAAACAGCTAAAAGAGGGCGCAAAGATCACTTTGGATTGTTAGATAAAAAGTGGGGATCGTCTCGATGAAAATTAAATACATAAATTTTAATATAATTATATTTTTATTGTATATGTGGACCTTCGTAAATTCATATTTTTCTGTGAAGCAGTTTAAAAAATAAAAAATTGCCATTGAAATGGTGTAAAAAGTATATGTATATGAAAAGAGCACGATTTTTATGATATCCAACGACGATATAAGAAGCAACTTTAATAATGGAATTGCATAGAAAATTAAAAAAAAATTGCTAAAAGTTTGAATTATAAAATTAATCGAAATATAAAAATTAAAATATAAAAATTGAAATATAAAAATTAAAATATAAAAATTAAAATATAAAAATTAAAATTTAAAAATAAAAATTAAAATATAAAAACTAAAATATAAAAATTAAAATATAAATTTTAAATATAAAAATTAAAATATAAAAATTTAAATATAAAAATTAAAATATAAGAATTAAAATATAAAAATGAAAATATTAAAATTAAAATATAAAAATTAAAATATAAAAATTAATATATAAAAATAAAAATTAAAATATAAATTTTAAATATAAAAATTAAAATATAAAAATTAATATATAAAAATAAAAATTAAAATATAAAAATTAAAATATAAAAATAAAAATATAAATTTTAAATATAAAAATTAAAATATAAAAATTAAAATATAAAAATAAAAATTAAAATATAAAAACGAAAATATTAAAATTGAAATATTAAAATTAAAATATAAAAATTGAAATATAAAAATTGAAATATAAAAATTAAAATATAAAAATAAAAATTAAAATATAAAAATTAAAATATAAATTTTAAATATAAAAATTAAAATATAAAAATTAAAATATAAAAATTTAAATATAAAAATTAAAATATAAATTTTAAATATAAAAATTAATATATAAAAATTAAAATATAAAAATAAAAATTAAAATATAAAAATAAAAATATAAAAATTAAAATATAAAAATTTAAATATAAAAATTAAAATTTAAAAACTCAAAAATAAAATGAAAAAACGCTAAAATCTGCTAAGAAACCAGCTCAAAAAAAATCCCCCAACTCAATCCGTTTAGCAGAAAACAAGCTGAAGTGGCAGCACTGCTGATATGCTTGTGTCTACCATTCTCTTATAACTTGTAACTCTCTCGCTCTCTTTTGGAATTTAGTTGTATAGAAAAGTCTCCTGCTAATTGCGTTTTATATAAATTTCCCGAAGAACGCAATTATTCTTAACACTTCTTGCTCTCATTCTCTCTCTCTCTCTTTTAAAATGTGAAGTTCGATTTATTTCCTATACTCACCACAGTCATGGGTGTCGTATTACCGCCTGGTAGTGCTGCCATATGAGCGCGTTTTAACTGTCTTTATTGACCAGCTTTTCATGTGCTTCAGTTGTCTTCTTCACTCTTCTTTATGTTCTTCTTTCGTCCGTTTTGCTCTTCCTTTTTTGCTTGTATTTGTTTTTGTTACTGTTTCCGTTTTTCGTAAATATTTTGCAAAAACCACAATTTATTTTAGCGCTCACACATGACCACACGCACACAGTCATGCTGAAAATTGTATTAACGGTTGTATTTGTAGAGTGTGTGTGCGTGTGTGTGTGTGATGTGTGGACTGTTTTTTTCCCCCAGCAAATCTATTTGTTTTCTTTTATTTTTTCATGTTATTCATGCGGCTTTTGCGTGCACTTTGCCAGCGGTTTAATTAAATTTTCCTCTTGCGTCTGGCATTTTTAACTTTTTGCTTTTCGCTTTGTTTTGGTCAGCGTGTTTTTTTTTGTCCATTCGCTTTTATCGTTTTTCGCCGAATATTTTTGCGGCCATTTAACCCTTTTTTATTATCTTTTTTGTTCGTTCGTTTATGGCTTGAGCGTGGTTTCTTTTTTCCATCTCTCTGGTTAATTTTCATCCGATTGTTTTATTGTCATTTTAATTAGAAATTGTTTGCGTTGCTCGTTGGTGTCACTGACAGTGATGAGTGTTGTTTGTTGTTGTTGTTGTTGTTATTAATTTAAGTTTTTTTTTGAATTTGATGTTTTTTACTGCACTTGTGGTTTCTGCTGGTTTATTGTTTTGTAGGATTTTGTTAAAAAAAAAACTTAAAATTAATTGAAAACGTTAATATATTTTTAAATAAGTGCTACACTGCGTATACGTTATATCGATTACATGAGTAATTTTATTACTCGCACGCTGTGGGTGCCGGTGAATCCCATCCCTGGTAACAATTCCTTTGAATGTTTTTGTTATAAATAAATATTCGGACCGTTGTTTCGTTCAGAATGGCGTGAATGCAAAAAATATATCGCATGCTATAATTTTTATACTGTGTGAGTAATAAATTTTAGACTTTTCCCATAAAAACGATCACCGTGGCCAAACTCTTCTGCCATATTAAAAAGAATCTAGTGGAATATATAGATTGTTGTTGTTGTTGTTGTCTTAGTTGATTGGAATTGTGTTTTTTAGTGCTGAAATGTCGCTTAACTTAATTGACTTCTAAATAGCCGGTGTTTTTTTTACCAACTTTTTCTTATTTATAAATTTTATATTTACAGATTAAAGAAAACATACGGCAGTAGATACTGCAAACGGAAAAACCGATTCTAAAAATAGGCTAGAAAATCAATTAACTTTTCTTTGGCCATAAAATAACGTGAAGCAGCACACAAAAACTCAACGCGTTAATACAACAAAGCAAATGATGATTAAAAATAGCACGAATACAAGAGGAGATAATGCTGGCAAGATATGGTAAGTAAATAACACACACACACACACATACAGTTACATAATCAGCAGTAGGCCATGAGCACATCGGCAGATAACTCCCACACTAAAAATGAATATGAAAATGCTGTTGTTGTTGCTGCAAATGGAAATTATTCATGACATTGACAAAAACATATTGAAATAATAAACCAACAGTAACGTCAGAAAGAAATAGTGGCATTCAAAAAATAAAAATAAAAATATCTGCAGTTTATTTTGTCCCAAAAACCCAACAGTTTTGAAGCATTCATGACCCATTTTTATATAAAATTTAACACAATTTCATATATTTCTGATATATTTAAATATTAAATATTAAAATCCAAGATTCTTATGAATTTTGAGGCAAAAGAGAACAATTCGACTTAAGTGGTTCTTGCTTTAGCACTGTTTTATTTATGAAATATTATTTTGCTTTGAGTTACTCGCCATGATGTGTCTAATCTAAAAAGGCCTAAATGATAAGAGCCTATAAACCTCTTAGCAGGAGCGTAAAAATGTTAGTAAAATATTTATATTTTGCTTAAGCCGACTTAAGCATTTATTGCCTTTTGAAAAAGGATTAGAGACTGTCTTCCATTTGGATTACCAGGGATTATTTTGACTCAATACTTCTCTGCATTTTTTCTTTTCATAAGTCAATAATTTTATATGATAAAAAATGAAATCAATAAGTCAGTTATAATACATTTGACCCACTGCTGTTAACCAGTTTTTGTGAACTGAATGACGACTTAAGAAAAAGTTCGTATGAAAAATTAAAAGAAAAAATATTTACAATCTCATTTTTGTTTAAATATAAATAAAAACTGTTGCCTTAAAAACTTTATAAAACTTCCATATATATCCTACAGCAAAGAGAGAGAGAGGGAGAGAGAGGGAGAGAGGTTGATGGAGTGGGAGAGGGAGAGAGGGAAAGGGAGGGGTAGAAAGAGAAAAACCCTTCAAACAAAAATAAGATAAACGAAATAACAATAAAAATATTTAGTGAAGCCCACGAAATTGAGTTTAAGTATGCCCATTGTGCAAGACAATAGCAACAAATCCTGTTAACTGATTTTATTGTTTAGTTCTTTGCTTTTTATAACAACAACAACAACAGAAATATTCTAGTGTCGTTGACACTTTTAACTTGCTAACGAAAATGTCTCTTAACGGTTTCAATACGTACTGCCTGGCATCAGCAATACCACCAGTAACAACAACAACAAAAACAACAACAGCAACACAAGAAAATTACTACACACAATATTTTCTTAATAAGTTTATGGTGACAATAATTGTGTGAGTTAAGTTTAATAAACTCGAGAACGTTGACGGCAACGGATGACGTCGATAATAAATAAGTTGTTGCATTAGAATGTTGTTAGACAACGATAATGATAATAGTTAACACAGAGTTAGCAACAGCAAGCATTAGAATGATGGTTAGAAACAATAGGAATAATATTTATGGTCGGCTGAAACCGAAAATGTTTTATAAATAGAAAACTTGTGAATCCAAAAGTTCTATATATTCAAGTTGATTAAAAAATGCAGTGAAAATGTGTTCTACATAAAATTAAAAAATTTATTAGATAACTGTTAAATATTTTTATTAAAAACTTCTAATTTTTTCTCTTTTTGTAAAAAATTTCCCAACCGCTAGGGAATCCTTCCCCATTGACGCTAAATAAACTAAGACATTCCCACAATAAAAAAATTAATAAAATTCTGAATATATCTGAATTAAATTAAAAGTGTACTTTTAGTCTATTATAAACGAGATAAAAGCCTACTTTAACTTAAAAAGTCTGTATTAAACTCTAAGACCACGTGAAGCCTTTTTTATGGATTTCCACTTATTTCAATTAAATTAATTTTGAAAATTAATTAAATAAAAAATTATATTTCCCACATCAATAAAGTGCGAATATTTTTGCACTCAACTTTTGCAAAGATTGAAAAGTTGCCCTTTTTTATAAACATTTTAAAAAACAATTAATTATAAATGGAAATTAAGCACTCAAATGCAACTTAAAATCGTTAATTAATGCAGCGCTGCAAGAAAAGTAAAATTAAGTGCGAATTTGTGAAATTATTTGTGTGTTCTTTTGTAGCCATAAAAAGGCGTGTGGGTGATACCTAAAAGGCCATACTTATTTATAATGCAATAACATTTCTATTATCATTGTTTTTGTTCTTTGACAAGAGGACGTCATGAGTCGTATGAAAATTCTCTTTTCCAAACATAAAATGAAAACGCGTCAGTTTTAATTTTGTCTAACGTGTTCATGAAATGATTTCATCCATTGCAAATAATATTATTATCATATGCCAGGGTTGGATACCGGCAAATATTCATACTTAATTGCCTAAGAAGATGGCAAAAATTATAAAAATTATATTTTATTTATAGAACGAGCTTAATTTTATAAATAAAAATCTCCTTTCGCACGTACCAAAACTCATAACATAAAAATCAAAATCCCCGCTATCCAACCCTGGCCACCGACACCCGCACAGAAAACCAGACACGACGAGCCAGAAACAGACCCTGTTAATTAGAATGTGATTATTAAATAAATATGGTCGGGTCTTTCTAACGGTTAAACAACGTTAATGGCGTCAACAGAGCTGGCGGCAACGATAACGACTGCCGTCTGTTGTCGACCACCCACTCAGTACTCAGTGTCATCACTAACACCAGCAGCACCAACGTTACTTTTTCACTATTGCAACTATTTTGCAAAATTTAGTTCCACCATAAATGGAAGCGACGTCAAACAGTTCACAACAAACACAACAACAAAATTAAAATATTTGCAAACAAACAAAAAAAAAAAAAAAAAAAATGATCGGCAGGAGTTCAATGTGGGGGGACATTGAAATGGGCGACAGTTGTTCTTAATTTCTTTGTACTGACACATCATTTCGATAACTCAAGACTTCAACGGCATGAATTTGTTGTTGTTGTCTAAATACAATGGAAAATGAAGAAGAAGAAAAAAGATTAAGTGAAATAAAATAAATTAATTGATGTTGGAAAAAAATCGAAAACTGGATGCATTTCGAAAAGAGCTGTCAAGCCAGATGAGTCGTGCGAATGGAGGGTGTTATCGATAACAAGAGAAGAGATGTTTTCCTTAATAAAAATACAACAAATTTAAAAAGAGAAACGTAAATAATTATTTAAATCCTTAAATGTGAAAAAAGTGAAGTGGAAATTTTTGTAAATATATATTTTAAGGTTTAATGAAAAAAGTCTGTGAAAGTGTTTTTAAAATTATTTAATTTTTATAAAAAAAAAAAAAAACTTTAAAAAATTTGAGCTTTTAAAAAAGTGGTTTCGATGAATATGACGAGACGCGATAGTTTTGTTTGAAATAAAAGTTTTAAAGTCTCAATCACAAAAACATATTTCAAGATAAAAAAATTTGTCTTATAAGCAGCTTATAAACATAAACTATTTTTTTATGAATAAGGCCTTTAATTTTTTTGAAATACTTTTAAGACAAAAAAAAGTCCTCAATAATCAAAGAATTGCTGGCACATCATCGTTGATGTTGGACAAGCTTACACTAGTAATAAAAAATAGTTTTCCTTCAATTACACGGGGTAACAAAAATAATTTTTTAAACAATTTAAAACTATAAAACTTCTGAGAACTCTAAAATTAAAAATAAAGGAAATAGAATTCTTTTTCAACTTCATGTTTTTCATTTTGAAACACGTTCTTTAAAAAACTGAAAATAAATGTGAAATATATTTTATGCAAACTTTTTCATAAAAACTTTCACTCTAATAATTAATATTGAAATGCTTTAGTTCGAGTCCTGTTTATAAACTCCAATATCTATGATAGATATTGGATTTCGGTGTCCAACCTGCACAGCAAAACAGAACGGCTGTTTTCGAAAGCCGCTACACTTCCAGCCACAGTGCTAATGAGTATGTTTTTCTTCTTTTCCTTGTTATCGCCACTCAGTTGAATGCGCCAAAAACTCTTTGTAGATACTTTAATAGATATTTTAATAGATATTTTAATATGAAACAGAATTCTCGTATTCTGTATTGAAAATAAAAGTCATTTGATTTAAAAGCCATGATTTCTATATGTTGAGCTAAAATAAAAGCTTATTCTTGAATTTTATATATTCATGGGAAAATAGAAAACATTTTCGGATTTTAATTTATTCCTCAGAAAATAAAAGTTATGTCTTGATTTGTTATATAGAAAAAAAGTTATTTCTAGATTTTTATCTCGTTAGAAAATTAAAGTTATTTCTTGTTTTTTACTTATTCATCAGAAATTAAAGTTACTTTTTGATTTTTTTATTTATCAGAAAATAAAAGTTATTTTTTGACATTAACTTTTCGATTAGAGTAAGAACTTATAATTTTAATTGTTATATATTCTTCAAAGAATAAAAGTTATTTCCTAATTTTTATCTATTATTCAGAAAAAAAGTTATTTATTGACTTTTATTTAGTCCTCAGAAAATAAAAGTTATTCCTTCATTTTTATTTATTCTTCTTCTGAAAATAAAAGTTATTTCTGGACTTTTATTTTGTTATTCAGAATATAAAAGTTGTTTCTTGACTTATATATTTTGCTCAGAAATAAAAGTTTATTATTGATTCTTATTAATTTAGAAAATAACAGTTATTCCTTGATTTTTATTTATTTCTTAAAGAATAAAAGTTATATCCTGCTTTTTATTTATTCCTCAGGAAATGAAATTTATGTCTTGACTTATATTTGTCGGTCGGAAAATAAAAGTTTATTCTTGATTTTTATTTATCTCTCAGAAGATAAAAGTTATTTTCTGATTCTTATTTATTAAAAAAATAAAAGTTATTTCATGATTTTTATTTATGTCATAAAAGTTAAATATCAATATTCCGACGTACATTTTTAATTGAGTCAATATTGACTTCATTATTTTACTGTTCACATAAACACAATTAAGTTAATTCGATTCGTATGACAATTAAAATGCCAAATTGCTTCTAATCAAGAGGAGCCGAGTTCAAATCCAGGAATCAATTTAATTATTATTAATTTTTAAATTTTTAAATTACCAACTAAATGTAATTTTCTCTTTTGTTTCATTCCAGATTAGAATTCGTCCAGCGATAACAAAATTATCGAGTTATAATCAAACAAATAAGTTTCTTATTTGCTATTAAAGCTGCTACGATTGATATAATTTAAATGTTGCGAAAATGTACAAGAAAATATTTCGTCGGAATTCCAAGGATGTGCAATTAATGTTTGACAATAGTATCGAAAAGAATGAGACTCGATAATACAAATCGATTACTAACGATTACAACAAATAAAATTCTTATTTTAATTTCAAACATGTGAAGAGATATAAAAAAATAAATGCAATGAAAATGGAACGGCATTTAAAAACGAATAAGTAATATTAAACGAAACTATACGATAACATAACGAACAAATACCATTTCGATAACTCTATGAAATTCATGCTTAAAAAATGCTTAAGCAACTAAAATTTCTATACTCGATAACTTAACCAGAGGAAGAATGTAAACGAACGCAATGTGATGGATGCAGTGTGGCAACGATAACTATTTAATATGGTAGTAAGTCAGTCCAAGGCTATTGTACACATCCCTAAGAAAAACGATAACTTTGCAATAGATTCAAAACAGCACAACTTGACGATGGAGAATAAAAAGAAAAAGCGCAAAAATTTTATAAAAACTCTGGAGATTAAAGAGAACCTTAACAAACAGACGATTAAGGAAAACTCTAAAATATATAAAATTAAAACAACGCCAGATGGTAATCGAAGTAAAAGTGAGGTTACAAAAGAAAGTCAATGCAAAACAGTGGCCAAAAATAGAGATGACAACGGAAACGATGATGGTGCTGATGACGATGAAAATAGTCGCATTCGGCAAGCAGCGATAGATTTTGATGAAGACTTTTGGTCATGCGATAGAAAAGGAAACGAAAGCGATAAAAAAGAAAAAAAGAAAAGTGAAAACGATAAAACAGAAAAGGATAAGAGTGCAATCAATAGGAATATAAAAGATGTAAAAAAGAGTATCAAAAGTGAAATTTATAAGACAGTGAACGATAACCAGGACAGCAGTGAAAGTGATAAAAATAAATTTAAAATTATTAAAAGTACATTCATTGATAACATTCCAAGCGATAACAGAATTGTAAATGATAAATCCGTTAGTGCTGAAGTGCCAAAACTTTTCAACGGTGATTGTGCTGCAGATGATGACCACGCCTCATGCAAGCTTCTGACGAATGGCCACGATGGCAGCGCAAAATGTTGCCAGTTTTGTTCCACAGAAAACGATAACTTATCGATAACACTGAAGATATACTGTGAAGATCATAGCAATGATTCCCTGAATCGGGATGCACTACAGGAACAGCAGGAAGGCCAAATATTGGCTTCCGAAGAAACAACTTTTGGGAATAGTGAGCGACTGTCGGCAGGAAGTAGTAAATTAATTATGGAATCACCCATACAAATAGATAACGAAGCTTTAAGCGAAATAAAACTTGAAGAATATGATGAGCAAAAATTGCACGCCAGCAGCTTATCGCTGTACACTGAAGAAGAGGGGGACACTGCACCAGGAGAATATGCAGAGATGCCAGATTCAGTTAAATGCGTATGTTTTTGTGATAACAGCGCTGCTACTGCTGCTGCGGCAGGTGGCCATCAGGTGCTATCGATTGTGGAAAATGGGTTTCTGGTCAACACTAATAACAGCGGCTGCTTTGAACAGCCTCACAAAGATAATCAAGAGGAGAGGGAAGAAGGGGAGGAGTTGGAGGACGAGAGAGAGGATCACAAAGACCTGCAGGACGTCGAACAAGTTGATTTCGATGACAACGATTTGCCAAACTACTCTCGTAGTTGTATTTACGAAGAGCGCATAATAGATTTTGAGAATTTTCGAATTATCGAACAAGTTATCGATAACAATTGTGAGGGAAAGCACACGGCGGCCAATAAAGGCAAGTGTACGAATTTCAAAGAGTGTAAAACAATTAAAGAGCAGCATTTTGAAAACGTTGACAAACAACAACAAATAAAACAAGACAAACAAAGGGGTTTGCTAAAAACCGCGGCTCTAGAAGTGCCCTGCAGTTCGAAGAATATCGCGGATACCACACCGATTTATGTAAATCCTTCTCTGAATTTTTCCTGCTCTGAACTGGTGGCCTTCATAGGCGAAAGCTATCAAGTTATCGATAATGCTCGGGCGCTGTACAGTAACGAGGAAGAAAAAGTTCTAGAAAATTCGATACAAAATAAAACGAAAAAATCTTCGTCGGTCGATAATTCGCCATTGAAACGCGGTAAACGCACGGGTTATGCGTCGAGTAACGCGACGTTAAATCGCTGTGTAGACGATAATAATAATACGCGACGTTATACCGGTATAACGGCGGCGGAACGTTTAATGCAAAGTTTGAATTGCGAAGTGGCTAAAGAATTGGCCCAAACGAAACGTGCAGAGAAACGTGATGGCAAAGCTAAAACGAAACCGGTGGCAGCTGCTTATAAAAGCAGCACCCCTACTAAGACCCTACTAAAAGCTTTGAAGTCAAAGTTAACGCCCTTAGCACCACCTTTTGAGCCAGCAGCCATAAAAAACAAAATGGCCAACAATGAGGTCAAGCTTTCCCTGAAGCCCACAAGTGATTTCGGCTCAGCTACTCTGGTGAATTATGAACAAACCACCATCTACTATCAGCAGCAGCAACAACAGCAACTACAACAACAACAAGTCCAACAACTGTTGATCAATAATCATCCTCAGCTATTGCAGCAGCTGCAACAGCAACAGGTAACACCTTCACAGTATCAGCAACACCAGCAGCATCATCAATTATATTTGACTCAACAGCAGCAGCATCACCACCAACTCCATTTAACTCCACTGCAACAGAATATTTTACAAAATCCTCCCAGTCTTGCCATTCCCCACAATCAGCAACATCTTCACCAACAACATTGTGCTCAAAATATTCTAGCGATGACGGCGTCCACACTAACAGGCCAGGGCATGGCTCACATACACCTGCCAACTGCTGGTGCTGCTGCTTCTGCGGCTCCTGTTCCTCCTCCTCCTCCTGCTGCGGCCACAACTAATAACGGCAATTTACCAACTACAGCAACAGCTGGTGCCACTCTCATAAATGTGGCCACTACAAATCCGGTCTCCCCACAACACCAGCAACATCATCTTTTTCCCATACATTTAATATCTGCGGTTGGTGGTGCTACTGGTGGCACAGCCGCTGCATGGCCTTCTCTAATAGAGACCTCTAATCCAAACCCAAATAGCGCAGCAACAACAGCAACTGCAACACCCATTTACATGGACATAAATGGCGAGTTGCGTTCTATATGTCCAACTCATGGGCCACCACCAACAGCTGTTACAATCACAACACCACTGGCGCCAATAGCAAATCCAGCGTCGTCAGCTACCCCAAATCCAAACATAATGCAGCAACAAAACGCAGTGTGTTTGAGTGCTGTACAATATCCTGCTCTAACTGTAACAACAGCTCAATATCATGCTGCGGCACAGCAGCAGCAACAACAACAGCAGCAACAACAACAGCAGCAGCAACAAGCCACCACTCACCATCATCACCAGCATCATCATCTGCAGCAACAATATCATCAGCACCACTTGCAGCAACTGGCTCATCCCCATCAAAACCAGCACCAACAACAGCAACAGCAGCAGCCCTCCTTGGCAAATTCTCAAAACTCCCCTCTTCGCTTAAAATCAACTGCAAGCGCCACCCCTGGCTGTGCCACAACTAACATCACCGTCTCGGCTGCATCCTCCAACTCACCATCATCTTCTTCTGCCACACCATCTTCAGCTTCTGCAGCTGCTTCTCCCCGAGTTGTACTGCAACTGGATGCTGGCATTTCATTGCCTCTACAAATTGCTGGCAAACGTAAAATATTTCGAGGTGAGTGTACTTTTTATTACTTTTCCATTCTGTTCTATTATTTTTTTCTCCTGCCACTTCCAATTCTTTTCACTCTCTCAATATCCTGTTCAACTAACGAGGGAGAGTTTGGCATGCAACGTCATGTTAAGCTTCCGTATATAATTTTTTTCGCGGAAGCATAAAGAAAAATATAATAAACGATTGACCTTGAATGGATGTTTCTGAACATGAAACATGAACTGATTTCAAGCTTAAAGAAGTAGAATAATTATTTATTGTAATTAAAAAAAAAGTCTTGGAAATTTCCCAATTCACGGGTAGAATGAAGGAAAGAAATTTACGTTACAGTTTTGTAGAAACGAAAATTTATTTTGATGATTAATTTTTTGTACCAAAAAGGAGTTAACATTTTCCAGCTCTGGAACCACACTTTGGATTTCCCTGATTTTCAATAAGACTATTTGAAATCCATCAATTCAGGATACAAAACATTTACTTGTCTCTTCCACTTCGTTTAAATTTTAATACCGACGTATTTCCTTCTCTCTTTTGTTGGCTGAAGTGGTGATCACGAGACTGCGATGCCTTAAATCCCGAGTTCGACTCCGCCCCCAGCCATATGAATATGGTGTCGAATTTTTCTGATTTCTATTAGGGCAGGATTGTGTTAATCGTTGTGGGCGTGTCTCAATGGCGAGTGCGTACAACTGGCCCCTGAACATTAACGGCAGCGATTGACACCGTTTTCATAAACCGAAAGGCAGAAAAGTAGCGCCCTCTCTCGTCGGTACCTCAAAAAAAAAAAAATTTAATCACCAGCGAAGTGAATATAATTACAAAGAAATTTTCTATCTTCTGGTCTGTTTTTGTTCATCCTCTTGTTACTACCTGCTCCTCTCTAGTTGTGGCACAGTGTGCTGCATATGTAGGGGTCATTCTCTGAATGATGGTCCACAAAAAAATGGAAAATTTGTGAAACTTCTAAAATTAGAACTGAACTCTAGTCCTTGAAAAATTGCCTTCCCTATAAAAAGGATACAAACTAGTAGAAGTACAATTCGTTGTCTCCTCTTCTAAATCAAAATATTAAATCCTGCGTCCTTAATGTTATAGTTTTGCCAAACCAAATCGGCTAAAGAATATATGAAACGATATCTTTAATTCTTCAGCTTCTAATTCTTTCGTATGCAACTCCTTTTAAAATGATTTGTTTTACAACACTTTTCACACAATAAAGTCTTGCAGGACTGGTAACGTTATTTACCCAGACGTGCTGATATGTAATACACACCCATACACACACGCACTCTATAACTCATATGCGTATGGGTAGTTCCATATTCAATCGACAAATTGTTAGACACAAATGTTTTTGATTTGGCTGAAATTCGCTCAGAGGCTTTCTTTCATTCTATTGGGTGATTATAACGACGGAAAAAAATTAAAAAAAGTTTTTCTTAAGTTGTGCCGCATTCAAAATTTCATAATTTTAACAAATTTGTAAAGATTATTTTTTCAATATCTTAAATACCATTATACACACATAAACGATTGTTGTGGCATTTAAAAGGTGATATTTGGATCTAAAAAATATTTTATAAATATTTTAATTTTTCGGAAAAATGTACTAACAGTAAAGTTTTGAAATTGAAAAAAAAAAATCAAAAAACATATAAATTTTTCCTGATTTTCTTTGTGATAGTGCAGAGGGGTTTTCGAATATCCTGAAATTTTTTCTTCTTACTTTTTCATTTTTTTTTAATATAATTTTGTTTTTTCAAAATTTTTTATAAAATAATCTAAAACCCCATGAGACTAAAAGTCATCGCAAAACTTATTCATCTGTCATTTGAAAATTAGTACTTCGGCTGTAAAATATCAAAAAAATTTCTCTTTGGAAAAATGTAATAACTGCAAAGTTTTGAACTTCCAAAAATTAAATACATCGAAGAATTATTTTTTTTATAATAACAAAAGAACGATAAAAATATACGTTCTTTGATTTATTGAATTCTCGGAATTTCAAAATTTTGCTGTTATTAAATTTTTCCTAAATAAACTAAAAACTATTTTTAATATTTTGTAGCCTCTAATATTTCCTTTAAAATTGTAATTCTAAAGGGAATATTTTAGGCTACAAAATATTATAAACAGTTTTTAGTTTATTTGGGAAAAATGTAATAACAGCAAAGTTTTGAAATGTCAAAAGTTTATTTAATTAAAGAATATAATATGTCAACTATTTATTAATAATAGCACCAACTATTCTTTGAAGATGCTGGAATTTCCAAAGATGTGCTCTTTTCTTTTTAAGATTAAATACATTTTAAAAATTTCCCCACTTGGCAGATATTACATTTTTCCAAAAAATTATATTCATATTAATTTTCCAATGACAGAAGAATCATTTTTGTGTATGACATCTTGGGGTCCTGGGATTATTTTATTAAAAGTTTTAAATGAAACCAAATTATATATAAAGAAGAAGAAGAAGAAGAAGAAGAAGAAGAGAAAAGTCATTCTTTAAAATATCAAGATCTATACAAATCGTCGGCGCTGTCACAACAAAAAAAAAAAAAAATAAAAAAAATTGTAGGAAATTGTAAAATTGAATTTTTAAAATTTCAAAACTCTGCAGATATTACATTTTTCCAAAAAATTAAAATATTGTTTTTTTAATTATTAGATCCACACATTATCTTTAAAATGTTGCGAGAATAAGTTTTGTATGTTTACTGGTTTTGAAGATATTGAATAAATAAACTGAACAAATTTGGCGAAAACGGCGAAATAATGAAATTTCGAAAGTGGCATAACTTCTGAAAAAAAAAATATTTTGTTATTTTAAATATTAAATACAACGAAGAGAAACCTGTGACCACAATTCATTTAAATTTAAAGGGGTCGTTGCTTGTAACTCTTTGTCGCTGTGACATGGAATCACCCATATGTGTTGATATAATGAGTGTGTGTGAGTAAGAGTTTATAAATATGAGTGTTTGCAAAATCCGGCGTCCATGCATACGCCGCCAACTTGACCATATCCTGCTGCGTATGCAGATCCCGTTTCTTTTTCGATTTTTCTTTCAAGTTACAGCATTTCAATGAGTCACCTCCCTCCCTGCAGATTTTTCTGTAACAAAAATGTTCCTGCTACTTTTTAATGTGCGTGTGTGTGTGTGTGTGTGTTTAATTTTGTTCTTTTATTTTTTTTTGTGTGGCTGATTTCTAGTTAAATTTTATGGTTGTTAGTTGGATTGTACAGCAGCATGTCATTCATAAAGAAAAGAACAGAAAAAAAATTCTTGCATTCTCAACCATGTAAATGGTACAAGCCATGTAACATGTGTAAACGGGTTAATACAGGCCTTGGAAATTCAGGCCTTTAAAATGCAGGCCTTAGAAATTTAAGTCTTGGAAATTCAGGCCTTAGAAATTCACACCTTTTGGAAGTCCTGTGGAGGGCTGGTACACTCATTTTTATTTGTCCTCTACAAAAGCCTTTAAAAAGGCTCTCCAAAATACACACGAGTGTTGCCGAGAAAGCGTAGCGATTTTCGAAAACAGCCCTGGCGAGATTAAAATGAAATTGATGTTGATAAGATTATTTATCTTATCTTTCCAATACCAGCCCGTTAATTTTAATTCACTTTGTAAAATTATAATTTTTTTCATAAAAAAATATTTTATTTTATAAGAGAACAACAAGAATCTTTTGCTCTTCTGTCTCTCACTCTCTCCTTCTTTCTTAATCGTTATACTTATATGTGTATGTGTGTGTCCATCTGTCTGTTTACATTTGCAAAGCATAAATGAAATAAAAAATTTTAGTTGCTATTTTTCAAACGAATTGAAAACCTTATAAAATATTTAAATGCCAAATATTTGAAAAAGTTTTTATATGCTGCACATCTACTTGCAAATGCCTTTTGAATTATGTATTTTTTATCAATATTGATTTGCGATAAAATAGTTAAAAGTGTACCACAATTCTGTGAAGCACTTATATGGAAATTTAAAATTTTATAAAACAAAAATTTCCCCACTTGATTCAGCGTTTAAGCATCATATCTTACGAATACTGGCCCATCAATAGCAATTAAATTTAAAACAGCTGATTGACTTATCAAATTTAATAATTGTTTTTGTAGACCCCATAAAATAATTCGCAGCATGTGGAACAGCATCTATTTCAACCAAGTGGTGCCTGTGAAACAAATTTACAAAAATGTAAAGGCCATTGCGAAGGGCTCTTCGTTACAGCTGTTTACCTCTGGCTTTATAATAGTTTCATATACATTTCCTATATGTATTTGGTGCCTTCAAGTCCATTAAATAAGTTTATTGTAGATTTTTGATTTCTTTCATTTCATTCCATTCACGCTGCTGTTGCTGCGGATGCCATAAAGTGTATTTAACCAGAAAAGAGAACATGTTATGAGTTAATATTTGCTTGGATAAGATGCGAGTAATCAGATTGGCTCTGCACTTCCCTAAACTTTCACATGCTGAAAGATAATGTTTTTTTTTATTAAAATTTGAATATTTTTTTTGGTGTGAATTTGAGATGGCAGAAACGGCGTTAACAGTTTTATTTCATGCTTCACTGCCAAATTATAATTTTGTCAAAAAATTCCCAACGAATGTAATTTAATGGATTCATATTTTGTTTGTTTCTTTTTAAATATTAAATTAGAGATTATTAACTAAAAATTTATTTAAATACAAAACAAAATTTGTCATCATAAAATAGTTTTAACACAAATTTTCTTTAAGTGGATCCTAGTGAATAGGAAACTCGTATAAGCGATGGCTGTCAGTCCGTCTGTCTGTGCTGGAAATCGCTTTCCCATAATCTCTACCTGTCTTGGATTGATTTATTGGAAATAGTTCCAAATTGAATGCGATTGGAAATGAACAAAATCCGTACTACTGTTCCAGAGCTGGGAAATTTAAGTTCTTTTTTTGGTATATAAAATTAACCATCTGAAACTAGTTTTTGTTTATCAACTTCCCGCTACGAAAATAGAGAATTGGTCTTATCATGTTTTGGAAAAATCGAGTTCTCATCAGATCTCCGTGTTTTAAGGTCCTAAAAAGCTTCCCTGGCTCATTCTGAGAACCCGTCACTATGTCTGTATGGATGTACGTGTGTGTGTGCGTGTGTGTGTAAGTTTGCGACCCGTTTATAACTCTGGAATGGCTTGATGGCGTTCTAAAGGGTTCTACTGAACTTATATATACTGAATTTAAACCGATTCTAACCGGTAGATTTCAAGAAACTTAAAAAAGCTTACAAAAACAGATTTTTTAAAAGTTTTTTTTTTATAATAGCTTTTGATCTGCTTACCGATTGATTCCAGAAACTAAACAGCTCTTAATATTAAAAAACCACGCCGGTCACTGAAAATCAAGTTCGGAAAAATTGACTTTTTTTAAAAAGCTCCGAAATTATATATCTGATCAGTTCGTGTTCCCGATCCTTTTACATTCGCTTCCAGGGTTGGAAAAATGACAATTTTAGTCAAAATTGTTTGAATGTTTTTCTTACATTAATGTTACGTGCGTCACGAATAGTTGTTTTTTGGCTTTTAGCTCTGTTAGAATTCTCTTATGTGCCTCTTTATTTTAATTTTGTAATCAGGAAGAAATATTGAAAGTGTCACGTGCGTCGCGATTGGTTTTTCTTAGCTCTAAGTTAGTTTAGAGTCTTCTTATGTTCCTCTTTACTTTAAGAACTGCTGATTGTGCAGTTTATGATACGAAACTCGTTAAAATTTACGAAATCTTATACAATTTTCAAAGTTACTACCGTTTTTTGTAGCGTGCGTCACAAAAAATTTTGTAATCAGGAAGAAATATTGAAAGTATCACGTGCGTCACAAACAATTTGTTATCAGGAAGACAAATTTAGCGTGTCACGTGCGTCACGAATAGTTTTTATCTTTAAGTTATTTTTGAGTCCTCTATGACACAAAATTGGCTAAAATTTTCAAAGTTATTTCTAATTTTGTAGTGAGCGTCACGAAATTTTTGCAATCAGGAAGACATATTCAAAGTGTCACGTGCATCACGATTTTTTTCTTCTTTAAGTTACTTTTAAGTCCTCTATGACACAAAATTCGTTAAAATTTTCAAAGTTATTTCTGATTTTGTAGTGAGCGTCACGAAATTTTTGCAATCAGGAAGACATATTCAAAGTGTCACGTGCGCTACGATTTTTTCTTCTTTAAGTTACTTTTAAGTCCTCTATGACACAAAGTTCGTTAAAACTTTCAAAGTTATTGCCGGTCTTGTAGCGAGCGTCACAAAATTTTTGTAATCAATTTTATTGCAACAAAAAGCGTCACTGTTAAAAAGCATTGTTGTCTATTATTCACAGCAATTCATTTTTCCTGCTACCCGGAGTTAAAATGTCCTTAAATTTTTTTCAAATATTTCATATAAATTTTCATTCGCCATTTTGTTTTTCAATGGAATAGTAATGAAATAAATTATTTAAAAAAAACTACACAATTATCACAAATATAATAAAAATCTAAACCAAATAAAATGGAATTAAATTAAATTTGAAATAAAAAAAAGAAACAACAAATTGGCACCCAAAATTGTTGGCCAACTTTTGGCTCTCTTGCAGCCATGCGAGAATAATTTACACATCCTTATTTATTACTTGCGAACGTCTATTTATTTTACATCTTCACAAAAAGAAAACAATTAATCTTTGATTTTACGCAGTAACAATAATTTATTTGCGTTCGCTAACAGCGACTTTCATTCGTTCAAAAATTTATGTTTCGCAAACTTCTTACGGCCATAAAACCGAAAGAAACTCTTGCAAACATTTCAATGCAACTTTCAGTTTAATTTAGTTGTGTTTGTATTTGTGTTTGTGTTTGTGTGCGTTCTTCACAGTTATTAAGTGAAATTTATACTTCGCTCAAACTCCAGTTGGAATTGAATCAAAAAGTTTAAAACTCTGCAAGAGAATTGAATTAGAACTCATTCGTATCCGTGACGGGAGAGAGAGCGGTGAAATCTTGAGGCTTCACTAGACCGTAATTCAGTTACGAGATACAACTTATCAACTGCACGGATTTGCACATGAGTTTTGTTTGCTGCCGAGTTTTAGTTGAGGAATAAAATTTAATTATTTCACTTGATTTCAATATCCCCTCGAGGTTTCACATGTTGTCAGCAATAATTTTCTTTTGTCTTTAAGGCGGCTGAAGGTTTTCATGCGAAGTGTTTGTTGTTTTTGTAGGAAAATTGGTTTCATTGAAGCTGCTGTTGAAAATATTTATAATTTTTTTTTTTAGAAAATGTGGGAACAAAATCCTAAAAATTTACAAGTGCTAAACAAAGTACGAGGGCCGGTCAGTATAAATTTACAAGAGTGTAAAAATCTTTTGTTGTGTGTTTTAGTGTTTCTTACCCCGGTTCAGTTTATTCATAAAATATAAAAAAATATTCAAAAAATTTTAGATCTCAGAACGTCCTTTGAAAAGGATTCTGTAACAAACCAGACTTCATATAAATAAAAGTTTATTCAAGTGCGTGACACTTGAAATAAAGTTGGAATTTTCTTAAATCATTTTGAACAATTTTCATCTCTTTAGTTGTAGTGAAGTGAGGGATGGGAAGTGAATGAAAACAGCCTGCATGTTCGAACACGTTTTCATACATAGAAAATTTCTAAATTTTAACAAATTTTTGTCCTTTTTTTTTTGATAATATTGCAAGTACACTGTAAAAAGATGTTTTTTGTCAATGTTCGAAAAAAATTTAGAAGAATCGAAAATTCGAAAATTGCGCATTTTTAACAATTATTGGACCTTCCATGAAATAAAAATATATTGGCAGCAAAAAATTAAAATTTATCATGTCACATTTCCAAAAAATATATCATTTTCACGGTGCAACAAAGAATTTTCGATTTCTATTGCTTGCAATCAGTTCGAAAATAGTTTTAAAATACTAACATACAAAATTTTTTTTGCATCTTTGCTGAAATTTGGTTCGAATTTTTTTATATAAAAATTTAAAGTATTCGGTAAAAAAAATATTTTCAGTCAATGTTCGAAAAAAAAATTATATATTGAAAACTTGAAAAATTCTCTGTTTAAGCGATTTTACGTAGAGTTTTCACGTTTTTGACCCTCTTTCATGATATTGTAAGTGTGCTGTGAAGTAAAACTATTTTCAGTCAAAGTTCGAAAAAAAAATTAAATATCGAAAATGGCCCGATATGCTCTGTTGAACTAAAAAGTTTGAGGTATCTGTTTTTTTTCGACGAAATAAAAAAATTTATAATGCATATTCGAAAATATATGTATATATTTTCGAAAATTCGAAAACATATTCATTTACACAATTCAACATAGAACTTGGAGATATTTTTCTTTAATGATATTGCAAGTGTGCTGTGAAGTAAAACTATTTTCTGTCAATGTTCGAAAAAAGTTCAAATATCGAAATTAAATATCGAAAATGGCTCGATATTGTCAATTTAACTAAAAATGTTGAGGTATCTGTTTTTTTAAGGAAATAAAAATGTATATAATGCGTATTCGAAAATATATATGTATGTATATATTTTCGAAAATTCTAAAACATTTTCATTAAAGCGATTCAACATAAATTTTTGAAATTTTGGAATGTCCTCCAATAATATATAAATATGTAGCACACAAAAGTAGCATTTGATTTCCAAAAATTTAACAAGTTCGAAAATATTTCGAAGTTTGTGTTTCTCTTTAGTGAGATTTGCAAGTATTAGATTTGCCCAGGATTTTGAAGAGTAAAATTATGAGCCATGAGCATAATAAAAACATAAAATGCCTATGTTCGAAAAAGTTCGAAAATTTCGAAAATTCGACAAAGTTTTCTTTGGATCAGTTTAACATAGATTTTGAAGGTATTTGCTTTTCCTAAATGATATTAGAGTTTTTCTGTGATTAAAAGAAGCACTTACGCGTTTTCGAAAATGCTTTATAACATAGAAAAACCTAAAATAATTCCAAATATTTTTTGATCTCTTTAGTTAACCTATTTATGTATATATTTCGTGTTCGAAAATATATACCATGTCGAAAATTTGTTTTATTATTCACTGGCAAGTTGGAAGGATAACACTTCGATTTGTGCTTGATATTCGCATTTTGCTTAATTTACTGCTTTGAAAAGAAAATCTGTGTAAAGCTGAACAGGTTTCTTCTCAAGTCGAATTTTAAAGAAATCTTCTTCTACCTAAATTTTAAGTTGTCCTTAAACGTTGATGAATGAAAATTACTTCTTTCCTCTTTGTTTGAGAACTACGTACAAAATATTGTTTCTGCTTTGTAAGAAATAAATTCTTTGCTGGACATTCTCTAGTCAAAAAATACTCGAAAATGCTTTTAACTTGTCATACACACACCCAGGCGCACACACACATACAATCAACGAAACAACAGTTTCATCAAAGAATCAACTTAAAGGAAAAGTAGAAAATTAAAAAAAAGCACTAAAATGACAAAAATTTTATGGTCCACCAGCCATCCCATTCTGTTGAAACTGGAAAGTAAAATCATTAAAATTTCAAAACTAGAAATAAGAACATAAAGTAACTGGTCACTGCCACATGGAGTGCATGAGGGAAGGAAGGGAGGGAACACAAAGACGAGAATAAAATGTTTTAAATGTTTCTAGCAGTTTCTTGATAGAAGCTTAAAGCTTCTTAACCCGAAATGTAATTCAACTTAACCTCTTTGTTGAGGACAGCTCAGATGAGGGGTCGTTTTGAGCCACTTGAAGTTTTCTTACATCCTGATTAATTCATACAAAACTAAATACAAATATTGGGAAATTATTTTACTATTAGCCATTTTAATACAATCATATTAACACACACACAAACGTAAAAAAACATTAGTTTAAGCCTTAACCCCGCTATAGTGTGAACAGCGAAGACGAATAAAAAAGAAAGTTTCGAATCTCATCGTTAAAGTTTTTGTTGTCTGGTGTAAAAATTTGCTGGTGTGTTTTTAAATACGTATGGTTATTGGCTGGTTATTATAAAAATATTAATCATACGGCTGGTGCACCACCTCATTCTCATGCGAAATATAAAAACGTGTGCAACAATTTTTGCAACAGAACTCGGCGTATACGAAATATCTGAATGAATCGAATCGCATATTAATTGTACGCCACCGTTGGCAATAATTAATGAATATTATCTTGCATATCCCGAAGGGGTTAAACACATAAAAATTTACTTCAACTGCGAGTGTGTCCAACAGCATGTTTGCAACACACACGCACACACACACACACACGCACACATACACACACAATTGCATGGCAACAATCAAACAATTGTATGCAAGAATATCATGTACTTGGAATGCCAGTGTGACTGAGTGTTTGCTTGTCTTGCTATTCCAGAAAATAAGGGGCACTCAATTCTTTTTATTCCCAAACAAACAAAAAAAAAGATTAAAAGCAGCCAAAGAAAAATGTGCAAAATTCTTGCTGCCATACAACTGAACGCACAAGCAAACAAAATGTTTCAGCTGGTCGAACAAATACATGCAAACATGAACACACATGAACACATACGACATGTACACACGACAACAGGAGTCTGGAAATGATAGTGTGTATATGAAAGTACAGTGAGTAGCAAAAGTGGTGAAAGCAACTTAATAAAATTATATTATTAAATAAAATGTTAATTGACAACAACTGAATTGATTTGAAAGTGCACACTGGGAATGGATCAAAAAGTAGTTGTAAAAAAAAAACTTTAGGAAATTGAAAAAAAAATAAGTGTCCTTTTTTTAACTCGGAAACGGTATTTCCAGGGCACATTATTCAATGATATAATTGTTAGGCGTTCGAAATTCGACCACCCGTAACATATAAGATAATTCTCTATGGGATTCTTTCCATAAAAAAATATATAAGAGATAATAATAATAATAATAATAATAATAATAATAATAATAATAATAATGATAATAACAAATAAATATGACATGAAAAAATTAATCATCATCGCCACGGAGATTTGATGCTGGAGCCCACTGTATCCGTTTAGTACTGAAAGCAGTTCTCGTTTGCAATTTTCTCATAAAAACTTGTCTCAATAAAAACGGTCTTCATATTTCGCTGAGCCGCCTCATGAGTGCCAAAAATAAAATGTACATGAGTATTAAAGATAAAGTGTAGCGGCCTTCGAAAACAGTGCTATCCTACTCTGCTATGTAAAATAAATTCATGTTGATTTTCCTATTAGTCATTGGGATTGTTCATAAGACTAAAAAAAAAAAAATTTTTATATATTTTATATGACTCAATTTTTGTGGTACACTTTTAACTATATTTTTAAATTCGAATACAAATGAAATTAATTTTTTTTGAAAGGTTGTTTTATAAAGACAAGCACAATAAAAATATTTAATGTAAATTATAATTCCTCGTCATTTGAAACAGACCGCAATAGTTAATACAATCTATATCATTTTCACTAGTTGGCTGAGTACGTCAGTAAAGCCACGTCTTCTGTGTGAATAATAAAGCAAATTTCCCGGTGAAGTAAAATACTCGTCATAAATAAACTAGCTGTCGCAAAAATGTACAAAAAAAAGCTTAAAGTTGCTTATATATAAGATTATTCTTCGTCGTCTAATTGTCTGCAACACTGGCTCTCTCTTTAGCACATGCTCTCTTTCACTACAGCTCAGACCGCAACCACGACCTTCGTCCCAATTGCGTATTTATTTTCTAACAATTTTCTTTTAATTTCTAGAATTTTTATGAAAAATTTTCTCAATTTGAAAGTCTTGTAAAATCGTAAGAAATTCAAAGAAAATTAAAAAGCAATTTTTGTGAAATATTTTTCTTTTTGAGAAAATTTTCTTTAAAATTATCTTTTCAAGAAACTAATTTCAAGCGTCACAACAGGTCTTGTGAATTGTGCAATTTTTGTTATAAAAATTTATAATTTTTTTGTGTGACTCTCTTGTGTTGTCATAAATTAGTTGCACACTGTGATTTGGTTGTTGTAAATTTGTCTATTATTTGCGCAAACAACGTTTTACATACGACCGAGTGTTCGAATGGGCCGTGCGAGTGAATGTGCACATGGGTCATTTGTTGTTAGTGGTCGTTAGCAGAGTAGCCGTAACATTATCATCGATGTCACAATCAGAGACCAATTTTAACAACCAACACTGGGGTACTCATACAATCAAACATGTGTGTGTGTGTGTGTGTTAGTGGACACAAAGAATGCTTTAAAAATACATGGAAGCAAACAATTGATTTAATATGATTCATTCAATACAATGAGATGTGAACACGATGGCAAAATGGAATAGTTTTTTTTTCTAGCCCGACACGCTGCTTCTGCAACAGCGTCCCCAGAAAGAAGAAAATTTATCCTGTTAATGTTTCGATTCAGTGTCTGTCTTTACATTTCTGTTCTACAATTTTTGGCAACATCTTGGCCAGCCAAAATGGAGAAACACAAAGAGAGAAGAAAAAAAATTCGTTTTTAGACTGAGAAAAATCTTAAATGACGTGAAAGTGGCCATTCCAGAAAAGAAAAATTAAAAAAAAAATTAAATAAAAAGAATTAAAATATAAAAAAAATATTAAAAAAAACGCAAATTTCAAAAGTCAAACGGAAACACAAACATGAAACAACCGATTTAATGGATAAAGCGAAATTTCAATTTGAGCATAAAACGATTTTTATTGTCGAGTTGCAACCACATTAACAACTATCGACCACAAGTAAGAAGAAGAAGTCAGTTAAAATGGTTTTACAATAAAAAACATGTTAATAGTGGCAGCAGCCAAAAGAAGAAAAAAAGGAATCTATTGAACATCAAGTTTGAATGCCGCTGGTTGGAAAAAGCGCTTATCTACAAAATAATTTCTTCAGCTCTCAATGCCAGCGATGCTGATGTCGCCCCAGATAAATGCCTGCAATTCTTTTACATTTTAATTCGATGAGATAAGAAACGAATAAAATGTTTTTTAATTTAATTTTACTGCCAAACAGTTTTTAACAACGTCTGTCTGTCTGTCTGTCGGTGCGAAATAGAAACCCTTAAGTGAGGTTATGTTCGTAAATTGCGTTACGTGTGTGTGTGTGTGCGTGTGTTAGTTATCATGTAACTTTACAAGATCTTAATTTGCCATCGTCTGTGTTGTTTACAGTTGACACATTCAATTTCGTTCTAATTTCGTTTATGGACCGAAAGTAAGCCCAATCATTTTTCTTTAGTTGCAACAAAAACACCAGGGAGCCAATGATGCCCATTTACTTGGCTTTAAAATCACATGGAAATCGAAGAAGAGCTTCATTTTGAGATATTTAGAGTTCAGCAGCCTGCAAAAGTGTCAAGTAATTTTTTTTTATTGACAGAAAATTAAAACGTTTTTAAGAAGTTCAGAAAACACTGTTTTATTATTTAATAAGAACTTTGAATATTTTTGCGAATTCAAGTTTAAAGATGTGCTGGAACTTTCTGTGCCCTATTCCAAAATTATCAGCTGCTTCCTATATAAAACTTGGCAGCACTCAACTTAGCACAGGCAAAAACAAGCAGCAAATTCTCCTATTCACGTTCAGTGCCAGAGCCACGCTTTCAAATGATAGAAATTTTATATTAAAAAATAATAAATCTCCTCTCCATAGAGATCTCTTCTTCCATTTTACTCTCTACATAATCGTGCTGAGTCAGCAATTCGTGTAGTCATGAACCAGTTTCACACTCATTTCCCTCTTATCGATTCACAACCCAACCATTCACAAGAAAAAGAATTGTAGGAAACGATTAAATCACATCTGCCTGTAGCGCGCGATGTACTGCGAAAGAATTCGAAATGTCGACTTGAAGTCCTTCTCTGCTTCTTGGCTTTTGTCCTTCAACCACGTGGAAAATTTCATTCAAGGATCTTGAATTACGTGCCCTTAAAATGCAGCTCCTGCTGGAAGTGCAGCCGAACGATTAACGTTTGCGTTGATGTTTCGCAGGTTGGACTCATTTGAAACTCGTCGAAGAGGAGCATTTTTATCAAGGAATTTTTTTCTTTACTCATGACGATCATTTTTGGTTTAAAGGCTGCATCATGAAGCGCAATTGCCAAGTTTGCAGCGAAGACAATCCGATGAATGACTGTTTGCTTCTTCGATTTACACGCTTCAGTTATTGTCGGTTCTTATTTCTTCCGAAGGGGTCAGAGAGCAGTCGTGTTGGTGAAAGACGTGCTGAGCTTTTGTTTCAAAAAATTAATCGGCTAAACATTAACGACAGTTGGTAACAACATGATGACGCAACTTGTCATGCAGCCCGCTTAACAAAACAATTTTGGCGGCCACTTTATTTCCCGAAGTGGTTCTAATCACTGGATGTCATGTTCGAGCGATTCAAAAGTTTTTGCGTACTCTTGTGAGTCAGTGCAAAGATTTATCCCAGCAAAGCAGCAGCTCTTGATGCATTTGAAGCCATTAATCAGGCCATGATGGACGCCATACGGCCTGATATATTGGCAAAAGGCATAAATCCCTTATAAAAGGTTTATAAAGGGTATAACAAATAACTATTGCATTGGAATTTCTGTTTGCCATCATGCGTAATTAATTAATATTAATTTATTTTAATTATTCTCTCTCTTAAAGCTCTCGATTCCAGACTTGTTTTTATTATTATTTCCTTGAACTTTTTACCCAAAACTTGCAAAAGAAAACTTTTTACAGTTTTCCCATCCCTGTCCTCTCTATGAAACATACAAAAATATAAAACAAAAGTTTGCTGAATTCCACTCTGTTGTGATTTTAATAAGTCAATAACGAAGTTTGAAATAATCTGAAGCAGAGATTAAAACAACATTAAAAGCGCATTTTGATTATTTAATACGGCCAAAGTTTTTATGTATTTTTTTTTATAATTCAAACTGAAATTAAAATTATTTTGATGCAGAAACTTTTTGGGAAAATTGCTCTCAGACAGGAATGGAGTTCATAATTTTGTTATTATTTTGCTGTTTGTTGTGCAGCACTAAAAAATTTGTATTGAAGGCATTTAGACGTGGTTGAGTGTGGCTGGTGTTGCTGCACGTGAAAAACTTTCTTTTGTTGCTTTTTTAACGCATCTTTTATTGAGATGCATCTGGGGAAACACTGCGATTTATGCCAAAAACGCACTCAGGGTTCGTTTTAGAATGGGAAATTTAAAACGAAACGGGATCATGAAGTTTTCATTTCACTTAATTTAAATTAAAAAAATTAAAAAAAATATCCTGATGATTTCTTAAAAAGGAGTCTTAAAAAAAAAGTTTGTCATCTCTGCACATGAATTTTGTGCTTCTGCTGCAAAAACTCCTGTTTAACTTTTATTAAGTTTTACTTCCTTCAACTCAATTCGCTTGGACTTGGCCTTCCTTTTTTGATTGTTGTTTTTGTTTTGCTTTTAAATCCACGACTTCGTTTATTTGTATTCAAGAACTTTCACTTTAAGTTGCTGGATTCAGGAGTTTTCTCCACTTAAATGGACAAATTTTCTTTTAGAATTTCTTCACTTTTCAAACGGCAACTGATGAACGTGGGGCTTAGGAAAGTTTGCAATTTGTTTGCTTCTTCTATAACTTTTTTCTTTGTACGAGGGAAGCTTTTGAAGAGGATTGTTTTCGTAGTCTTGTTTGAGCCTTAAAGCCCTGCTTTATTAACAATTTGTTGCTTAAGGAATTCGTCACTTTGAATACGTTGCAGGAGCTTGTGAATTATGAATAATTTTCGAAACTTAAAAATAGAAAGACTATGAAAAGTTTATGAATTTCAGACTTGATTTGCTTTAAAATTAATTCCAAATGTCTTATAACGGGTGTTATTTTGTTTGGAGACCTAAAAACGGAAATATTTGCTGCAATGAAATCTTTTTATATTAATTTAATAGATAATCTGAGATAATTTATTTTCTAAAAACGATTTGTGGCAGGTGTCCGTTGTGGCTGCCAGTTACTTGACTTTCTCCAATATATCTGGCCGTATGGCGTCCATCATGGCCTGATTAATGGCTTCAAATGCATCAAGAGCTGCTGCTTTGCTGGAATAAATCTTGCACTGACTCACACGAGTACGCAAAAACTTTTGAATCGCTCGAACATGATATCCAGTGATTAGAACCATTTCGGGAAATAAAGTGGCCGCCAAAATTATGTTGCAATCAATCGATTGTTAAGCGCGCTGCATGACAAGTTGCGTCATCGTGTTGTTACCAACTGTCGTTAATGTTTAGCCGATTAATTTTTTGAAACAAAAGCTCAGCACGTCTTTCACCAACACGACTGCTCTCTGGCCCCTTCGGAAGAAATAAGAACCGAGAATAACTGAAGCGTGTAAATCGAAGAAGCAAACAGTCATTCATCGGATTGTCTTCGCTGCAAACTTGGCAATTGCGCTTCATGATGCAGCCTTTCAACCAGAAATGACCGTCATCAAAACAAAAAAAAAATTCTAGGATAAAAATACTCCTCCTCGACGAGTTTCAAATGAGTCCAACCAGGGAAACATCAACGCAAACGTTAATCGTTCGGCTGCACTTCCAGCAGGAGCTGCATTTTAAGGGCACATAATTCAAGATCCTTAAATAAAATTTTCCACCTGCTCGAAGGACAAAAGCCAAGAAGTTGAGAAGGACTTCCAGTCGATATTTCGGATTCTTCTGCAGTACATCGTGCGCTACAAGCAGATGTGATTTCATCCTGTCCCTCATTTCTTTGTCTTGTGAATGGTTGGGTTGTGAATCGATGAGAGGGAAATGAGTGAGAAACTGGTTCATGACTACACGAGTTGGTGACTCAATAGCGGGATTATGTTGAGAGCGCTTTCTTCATCCACGTTGCTTACCGATATTTAGCCTTATTCTGGTTGTCGCTGTCGTGACGTAACTGATAAAGTGTGGCAACACTTGCCAGATCTTTAAGATTTGAGCCGTTTTGTTTTTATTACGCGTTCAACAATTTCTTTTTAAAGAAATTTCTGCCATTCGAAAGTGTCATTTCCTGCATCGCACGATTCAGGATGAGCTGTCAAATTTATTGAAACTAAAATGTCAGTTCTTTGTGACATTCTAAGCCGTCGATGTCAATGGTTTTTATGCGATGTGGAGCTTTCGAAAATTTAAATAAAATTTATGAAAAGTGTTGAACAGCTTTAAATATTTCATTTGATTGAATAGGGTGCAGAAAATGATTTCTGAATAAAAAATTTTTTCATACTTCGCAAGAACTGCGAGTCAAATTTATTAATTGCAGTGCAATTAAATTGCTTAATTGCGCAATTAAGTTGCATGCCGGAATAAATTTTAACATTTTGAAAAGCTTATTTAAAATGATTTGAATTGCCAACCTGTGCATGTTTTTCATTTCAGTATGCTTGAAAATATACAATTTAAAAAAAAAATTCATAAAAATTTTGTTACGTAAATGAAACTCTGCACTGCGTTCCACAGGAGCATTAAATAACTTCCTTTTGCTTTTCTTATGTTACTCCCAACTGTCGTTTGCTTTTTGCAGTCCTACTTCATTTTAATTAATTCTGAAAATCTTGAAAAGTTTTGCTGCCTTCAAAAAAAAAAAAAAAAATTTATTTTATTTGTGTTCTATTCTGGGCTTCTTTTAATAAACTTTTTATCTCCTGAGTTTCCCTTTTTAAATAATATTCTCAATCATTTTGTTGTTGTTATTTTTGTCCATTTCAATTTTATCTCATTCAAAAAGAAAATCTTTTCACCTGCTTTTAAAATGAACCATTTTAAATATCAACTGGTTGTCGTCAGTTGTCGGAATTTCGTAAACTTTTTGAAATATTTTCTTCGAAATAATTGTTATCCAAAAAATTCCCTGTCTTGCCCGTCAATCAAAAGTTGTTCCTTTTAATTTTCTTACTTTTTTTAAATTCATTTATTTACGGCTCAAGTTAACAGAATGTTTTCCTAAAACTTTTTTATTTCGCTTGAACTGAAATGCGTCTTGAAGTGGGTATTTTTAAATGAATTTTCATTTAGTCGGGGGGGTTATTTCTTGTTGTCGTTGTTTGGAATCTGTCGTTCAGCATTTTTGTAGCGAGTGCAGGTATTTTCGAGTGGCGTTTGACTTACATTTTGCGAAGCGGTTGACAGTCACTTTTACTGGTAGAATTTTATTTATTTTAAAGCAGGAGAACTATTTCTAAATGATCAGATAAAAGTAAATAATAGGGGTACCAGTCTGCAGAATAGAAAACGAAAATTAAAACCCCTATTCGAAATTTTAAATTCCTAGAAAATTCCCTAAAATTTATTTTTTAAATTTACACTTCTTAAAACTTCTTTTGTTATCCTTTTCGTCTCCTTTAATTTTTACTTGTCTTATCTGTTTAATAATTAAGTTATCAAATGATTTTAGTTTCAGTTGAAATTATCTGAAATTAAGTTGCAAACAAATAGCCGCAAATCAATCATCATCTCTCATCACTACAGAAAACAGCAGCTCTCGTTGGTGTCGGCTTAAGAGCAGTTTCCATGTCCGTTTGAAGACAAAAAATCTTCTGCAGTAATTTGCGAAATTCTGTGGAACGAAAATCATAAATAACCATCAATCATTTTGTCAATTTTAGTTGGCGAAAAAGATACGCTCAAGTCGTTAATGAAAAATCGATTTGTCTGTGGCGAATAATTAACGTGGGAAAACTCTAGTCGTGGGCGACAGGATTTTGTTAAAATAGTGTTGATGTTATTATCAAAAGGATTCACAATTGATGTGAAAGTAAATGTATCGAGTGAATCGAGTGGAAAATTGCTCGAATTTAAAATTTGTTTGCTGAAACGTTTTACAAGTCTCTTATAACTCAATTATTATTCAGATAAAACAAGTAAAAATTAAAGGATATGAAAAGGATAACTATAAAAATTTTGAGAAGTACACATTTTAAAAGGATTTTTAAATAATTTTTAAAAGGACAAAATAGGATGTGCTAAATAAATAAATATATTTTTGGAAAAGTTAATATATCATAAAATTTTTAAAAAAACAGACCTCGTATATATAAAGGAGCTACTTTAAAGGAGACTAAATATGATATGATGGATCAATAAATATTTTTGGAATTTTTTAATTTTCACGAACAGACCTCGTATATATAAATGAGACTAATATAGATATCATTATCTATAAAATTGATAATGAAATAAATCTTCTTTGAAAAATAAGTAAATATTAATTAATAGTGTCTTGAACAGACCTCGTATATATTAAAGACACTAATATGAAGGTTTAAAAAACTATAAAACTGATAATCAAGTAAATTTTCTTTGAAAAATAAGTAAATATTAATTAATATTTTCGTGAACAGGCCTCGTATTTATGTAAGACACTAATATGAAGGCGTAAAAATCTATGAAACTGATAACCAAATAAATCTTCTTAGAAAAATAAATAAGGTTTAATTGATTTTTTCTTGAACAGACCTCGTATATATGAGGAAGACAAATATAAAGGTGTAAAAATCTATAAAATTAATGATAAAATAAATCTTCTTTGAAAAATGAACAAGGTTTAATTATTAATTTCTTTAACAGACCTCGTATATATGAAAGAGACCAATATGAAGGTGTAAAAATCTATAAAATTGACAATCAAATAAATTTTCTTTGAAAAATAAATAAATTTTATATATTTTTTTGAACAGACCTCGCATATATGAAAGAGGCTAATTGAAGGTGTAAAATTCTATAAAATTAATAATCAAATAAATTTGCTTTGAAAAATAAATAAATTTTATATAATATTTTTTTGTACAGACCTCGTATATATGAAAGAGACTAAAATGAAGGTGTAAAAATCTATAAAATCGATCATCAAAAAAGACTTCTTAGAAAAATAAATAATGTTTAAATAATTTTTTTTCTTGAACAGACCTCGTTAAAGCGGGACCTCTCTAGAGGGTATAAAATAGAAATTGATGAATAAGTAAATTTGTTGAGGCCAAGTTTTCTTATTAATACACTGCAACCATGCCTCCGACTTTGTATGTACCAGATATGACCCCCTGAGAATTTCGCTGTGTTCCAGGGTTAAGGGGATAATAATTTGCGACAATTGAGGAGATAAATTCGTATCACTGGAAGAGCTCCAGGATATAAGGAAAAAGCTTATATTAGGGGCAGATTATCGCATCCGATATCGAACGAAATTTCCATTTAAATTGTGTTCAAATTTCGGTCCATGTCGAATGAGGTAATTCGGCCCCCGGCAGTGGTTTGAGAAACGCTGATTCAATATTTAAAAATCTGAGGGTGACTTTTTTGAAGTGGAAATCGATGAATAAATAAATAATTTTTGTGAGAAAAATTTAAGTCCATCCAATGCTTTGAACAGACCTCGTAAATGATGAAATTTGTTGAATAAAGCAAAGCGATTCTTTCATATACCGGCCGAATGTCGCATCCCATAAAATAAATTATTTGTTGCGATTGAAATTAATTCACTTGTTTTTCACTTCAAAAATACAAGAATAAATTGTTCTTGCATTCCCTCCCCCCTCCCTCCCACTTCCAGCTATTTTAAATATCAACTCAATTACGTTAATTAAAGTTAATTAAAATCCATTTTGTAAACTTTCGAACGCAACAAAAACTCTCACATTAAACGTAATAAAAATGCCAACAATTAAAGTCATTAAAAATTCTTTAAATGATTTCCAATCGAAAATTCTTTAAACTGAAAATGTGTGCAAATACGGCCTCTGGGCCAACTGCTGCCTCCACACCTGCAGCATGAGAATAACTGCCTCTTGTTTTTTGTCGTTTTCATGCTTCAAACGAAACTCCAGATAAAATTCAATACGAATCTGTCGAGGACTTTAATTTTTGTAGTTCCTTTAATTTTTTTTTATTTTTTTTTTGTTTAAGTTGTTTGTTTTTGTGCTCTTCTCAAATAGATAACAAACAGTAGGCCATCACTACCTGCCAGGGACACTAACAGCTTGAGTTTTTAGTTTGTTTTATAGATCGTTTTCATTTTCATTTGTAATTCAAAACACAACTCCACATTAGAAATCAATTTAAAACGAAAACACCAGGAACAAAAAATGCGAAAGGGGAAGTACACGCAAACAAACAACTTGAGTTTTAACAACAAAAAAATAAAACAGAATAGAACACAACAACCTGAAAGGCAACAGCAACAGTAACAGCCAGAGCAACAGCAGCAGAATCTCATTAGCAATAAATGAAATTCAAAAAGAAAATCTCTTCTACGAAGCGTAAACAGTGACTTGTGAAAATTTTTGGGTTGCCAGCCCGTGCAGCAGGCAGCGATATGAGACCAGGGCCGACCGCATGTCCCGAGTTGAAACAATTTTTTTTTATGCCGAATTTAATAAAATAATTGCAACGCTGTCGAATTTTAAAGCTGGAAGAAGAGAAACAATATTGTTTTTATTTCATTATAGAGGGCGCTACGCATACCCGGCAGAACTTGAAATTAAAAAAATATCACAAAATATTTAATTTTAAGCTAAAAAATTTTATTTTTCATAAGATAAATACGTGAAAGCAACATGTGAAATAATTTCCCACAAAGCACTGCTGGGCCTGTTTCATGAAAGCTGGCAACAGTCTTGGCCTTTAAGATACCCAGCAGATGCAAGTCACCGTATGAAAAAGTCGTTGGCGAGCAGCTCAATTTGTAAAAGAGTGTTAGCGGGCATGTACTGACCTGCTTTTTGCAATTTTATAGTCCAAATATGCCCATTTTTAACCACAAGCCTAATTGCATTGATTTAATTAAAGTATTAATTGAAAATTTTTAATGTATTTTTAGTAAATTCTTAAGAGGAAAATATTAAACAATTTTATTTCTTGTGTAGCACTCTACTTCTGCACCCGATTTTCATAGTTGAATTGTGCGGGTCTTAAGACTCAATTAAAGTCAATTAAATATTTAATCGAAATATTGATCAATCAAACAAAAATATTGTGCTAATTAAGTATTTAATTGGCAAGAACAGATTAATTTTGTTTTATACAAACTCATCTCTCTAAATCTTATTTTCCTCATCAAAATTTGTGTTTTCAAAAATTTTACTGGCGCTGATTTCTTTTCTAGAAAAGAGTGCAACATTTCTTACACTTTTTAGCAAAAAATTGCATCATTCCGATACAACCGTAAATTGTGTTGCGAATTTCAGTCGTTGAACCGTTTCAGTTTTTATTCGACTCGCAATTTATTTGCCTGCTTTATTGTGTTTGAAATGAAAAAGGACGACCGAATAATAAATAAAAAATAAATCTGTCCAATCACCAGCGTTATCACATCACGTACTTTCAAGGAAAATACTGTTGGGGGACAGCTTTTCTGTTGTAAATTGCACAAAATTGGTCAATTTAAAGTGTCAAATGATTTTAACACGTGAAATCGATTCGTTGTTTTTTTCTCTTTGTGTTGCGATGCTTCCTCTTTTTCTTCTTGTCTGCTTTACAAGTCATTTAAGTGATAAAAAAAATTCCGTAAGTGCAGGAAGAAGTTCGTAAGTGGATTGTGTATTTGGGAAAAAGATGCAGAAAAAACAACAACAACTAAAGAGTAGCCAGCTTTTGAAAGGAGTTTATTTGGACGGAAATTCTTATATGACTTTTTATTTGTTGACCAGTGTAAGAAGATTTTGATTGTATTACAAACCAGAAGTTATAGTTGTTTGTTTAAGTAGGCGAATATATTTAATTTGGAATATAATATTTCAGGAGGGGTCTTTCCAAATACGCTGAGAGGTTAAAAACTTAAATTATTGGGGAAGGGAAAAAGCTGCGATGGGGGAAAATTTCTCCTCAGTTCAGATGAACATATTTAACAATGAATATAATAATTAAGTTGTTGCTCTCTAAATACGCTGAGAAGTTAAAAACTTAAATTATTGGGGAAGGGAAAAAGCTGCGATGGGGGAAAATTTCTCTTCAGTTAAGATGAACATACTTAATATGGAATATAATAATTAAGTTGAGGCTTTCCATATACCCAGAGAAGTTAAAAACTTAAATTATTGGGGAAGGGAAAAAGCTGCGATGGGAGAAAATTTCTCCTCAGTTAAGATGAACATATTTAACAATGAATATAATAATTAAGTTGAGGCTTTCCATATACCCAGAGAAGTTAAAAACTTAAATTATTGGGGAAGGGAAAAAGCTGTGATGGGAGAAAATTCCTGCTTAGTTAAGTTTGCTTTTCGTAGTAGAACAAAAGCCGTCATTCCGGTGAGATGGACATTTTAAGTTTAAAGCATTTCAAGAATTATAGTTTTTTGAAAAAATTCGATTTTTTACTCAACAAGCTGATGAGGTTTTCCGACATCCATCCCTTTTCCCAAAATATCCTTTTTATTGAATTAATTTCAGGCATTTACGATCGCATACGATAATTTATTTTTCAATGCCGCTGATATTTTGCAATAACTAACGAAAGAAGAGTGCCGTAGTGTGCTCTGTAGAATATGATAGTGACCAGTGTTGTCAACTTTTGATTTTCAAAAAGCACTAAGACAAAAAAAGCCACAAAAAGCTTTCGCACTCAACGCATTAACGACTTCAGTTAACAGCCACCACTTAATGTGATCGTCCTATTGGCACAATAAATGAAGTCAGTATTTCCACTAAAAAAAAAAATTAGAAAAATATTTTAATTATTTTCTGCAACTCAGAACACAATTAATTTTTATTGTTATTATTGTTTTTGTTTTTATTAAGGAAATCAGAACATTTTAATAAATGATTTGTAGGAAGAAAACTTTCTTAAATATCAATATTAAAACACTCATACACACACACACTCACACACATAGACCATAATCGTTGGGGCCGACAGACTACTCTAATCGATTGTACACTATTTGGCAACAACAACAAAAAGAAATATGAAACCCCCAAAAATAATCAGAAAATCAAACAAAAATATAACGAAATGAAAAGTCAATGATAAACAGGCCCCAACAATATTGAACAATTACAATAACAATAACAATAACTAACCCAACAACTTGACATAATGGCACTTGACAACATCAGCATGCCAATTTAATGATGATGATGATGATGACATTAGCATCCACTGGAATGTCCCAAATGACAGTAGAAAGAATTTGCACTGTGGCGCAGCAATTATAATTTGCTCAAATATTTTTGTGATCTGCGAGGATGAAATTAAAGAATTATTTTGTGATTTCGAAGTGTTTTTTTTTTTGGATTTTAACTGAAGAATTATTTTCTTTTTGTAGAGGATTCTTAAAATAATTATCCAAGCAAATTGGAATTTATGTTTTTTGTTAAGCAGAACATACAAGAACTTACAAAATCTTACAAGACCTTTCAAATTCTATTATTTTTATGTAGCGTGCGTCACACAGCTTTGTGATTGAGTATATTGAAAAAATTTCGAAATCAAATATCAGTTTTCCTGTTCATCTTCTTAATATGTAACGTGCGTCACACAGCTTTGTGACTGAATGCATCGCAGTTTTCAATTCTATCTTTTTATGTCATGTGCGTCACATTACTGAAGGACTGAATATTTCGCTAAATTCAAAAAATTATATTATAGCTTTAAATTTTTTTATATGCTCTTTGTGTAGCGTACGTCACAATTTCGTGATTAAATATATTACAATTCTAACTTCTTTTTATGTAGCGAGCGTCACACAACATTGTTTATATATCTCGCGAAACTTGCAAAATTATATTTCGGTTTTTCTTTCTGTTATCTTCTCATGTAGAGTGCGTCACACAAAACTTTATTTCAGTTCTCAATTCTATCTTCTTTTTATGTAGCGAGAGTCACATTACTTTGTGATTGAATACTTCGCGAAAATTGTGAAATTGTACTCAAATTATTAATTCTATTATCCTTTTAAGTGGCATGCGTCACACAACCCTATGGTCTTTAATGGAATATATGATAAAAATTACAAAATGATATATCAGTTTCTCAATATATCTTCTTTTTATGTAGCAAGCGTCACACAAATTTGTAATAAAATAGTCCGGAAGAATTGCGAAGGTATATGTCATTTGTTAATTATATTATCTCTTATGTAGCGAGCGTCACTCAACTTTGTGATTGACAATTTCGCGAGAATTGAGAAATTGTATTTCAGTTTTTCATTTTACTATCTTTTTGTGCAGCGTACGTCGAACAAAACTTTATTTCAGCTCTCCATTCCATATCATTTTTATGTAGCGTGCGTCACACAATTTTGTGATTGAGTACTTTGCACACAGCGAATCACTTTTTCTAAATTTATTTATTCTTCATCGAATATATGGCAAAGATTACAAAATGATTTCCAGTTT
This sequence comes from Linnaemya vulpina, assembly GCA_963675445.1. Classification (NCBI taxonomy): domain Eukaryota; kingdom Metazoa; phylum Arthropoda; class Insecta; order Diptera; family Tachinidae; genus Linnaemya; species Linnaemya vulpina. Next base: position 104,252,275 of record OY776276.1, read on the forward strand.
TCCATTCTGTCTTCCTCTTATGTAGCGAGCGTCACAAAATATTGTTTGAATATTACGCGAAAATCGAGAAAATATATTTCAGTTGCTCTTTGCGTTATCTTCCTATGTAACGTGCGTCACACAAAACTTTACTTCAGTTCTAAATTCTATCTCAATTTTATATAGCGTGCGTCACACAATTTTGCAAAAATTACAAAATGATATCTAGTTCTCCATTCCATCTTCTTCTTATTAAGCGTGTGTCACACAAAACTTTATTTCAGTTCTCTATTCCATCTCCTTTTTATGTAGCGTGCGTCACTCAATTTCATGATTGAGTATTTTGCACACAACGAATCGCTTTTTCTAATTTTATTTTCCAGTTCCGAATTACTGTGCACGAGGCAACTAAATTTGAAAAAACAGCACCCATTTAATTCTTAGTCCGCTAAAAGTCCTCCTCCATTAAATTTTTTATTTGCGTTTACGCAATTAACTTTTCATGTTTATTGTGTGCACACAAAACATAAGCTTGTGGGCTCTCAAAGAAGCGCACTTAAAAACAGTGGAAGCTTTCCAATTTTATTCGGCTCATAAATAAATAAAAAATTACACTCACAAAAGTTGTCATAAATGTCACATAAATGCGACAATCAATAATGAAAATTGACAGATTATGAGCACTTTGAGTCACCCGCAAGGTATGCTACAGAATAAAGATTATACAGCACAATAATGCTATTGTGTTGTGGCATATTGTATTTGGGTTTGTGTGTGTGTGTGTGTGTGAGTGTGGGAGGAATTGGTATTGGTTTATTGGCTTTCATGTGAATTTCTTTTTATATTTTTATACAATTTTATTTGTCACGTGTTGGGAATCGAACGGTGGGCGTGGTCATATTATTTTATAAATAAATTTGACACATAAATAATTAATTAAGAAAATTAGTAAATGAAAAATATAGTCAGGTGAAGACTTGGCGTTTTCATGAGTGCTAATATGAGTTTAGTATTGATAGAGTTCTCGTATTCTCTTTCCAAATGAATGAATTGTGCAAATGAAAACTGTATTCACATTCAACGAAGCCCTCTAATAAGTGGTGATAATCCGTACTCATACTTATGGTAGAAGTGCGGTGGCTTTTGAAAACAGCGCCTGCCTGCTTTTCTGTTTAAGTTGGAAACTAAGTTGATGTTGATTTCCTATTTTTATTTGAAATATTTAGCATGTCATTTTACATTTATATAAATAAAAACTATTATAATTAATTTTTGTGGTACACTTTTTGGTATCTTATTGTATACCAAAATTGATGCAGTTAATACGCTTTGAAAGGTATTTTCGCAGAGCAGAAAAAGTTTGCAACAGTTATACACTACAGAATATATGAAAATATAAAATAAAAAATAAGAATATAAAATTTTCGAAACTGTTGTCTAGTGTAATGTCAAAGTTACGCTCTTTACCTTCCAAGCTGCCCCGATTTGGCCACTGAGCTGGCAATATTTATCCCATCAGTGAACTCTCAACATCAACATCTTTTTTCCCCATTTGCAACATTTTTTGATATTCTTTGATGCTTAAAATTACTGCTGGCTGACAACGTTACATGTGTAGCTCAGTGTTGGTTTGGTTGTTTGTGTGTCTTTTTTTTCTGCTAACAAACACTTGCGTCCTGCTGTCAGCACAGACCTTTAACAATAACAATTGTCATAATGTTATTGTTCCCTATTTTTCTGGTTCATTTCCATGTAAACGATTGTGTCCTTTTTATTCTTGTGTGATACAATAACAACAACAATTGCTGAAATAGCAAAATAATATGAGGACGCAAATAATGCTGCTAATGTGCTTAAGCGAGTGCCACACACAACTGAACTCTGATACGTGCACTCAAACACATGCAAAATGTATTTGTGAGGCCGGATATAAAAAAGGAATCTGTTCACGTGAATTGTTGTCCGCTGGGTTTGGTTGTGTGCGAGTGTGTGTGCGAGTGTGTGTGTTTACAAAGAGTAACTAAATCGTGTGGCAAAAGAACATGGCGCCACATGTTGGCTGTTGTAGTTGGTTGAAATGGTATTCAAAAAGATTAACAGCGATTTAATATTAAATTCTGACCGATGAACTTTATGAATACGGTGAGCATTTGGAATCTTTACCCGTCTTCATTGAAGGCTGGCAACTATTCTGTGGTCCGAGTTTGGAAATAAAAATTAAATGGACGAGACAGTTTACTTTTTGTTTCTTAATTGCCAGACTGCACCCAACTTAAATAGCTCGTTATTATTGTTGGAATTCGAAATATCAGCTGTTTTTTCAGCTGCCTGAGAACTGTCAAGATGGATGACTACAGTTTAACAGCCGAGAGCGTCAAACTGTCCTGACTCTTCTGTCATTAACGCTTGACTTGCCATCATGAATAATTTAATGTCAGCAGAACACTTCCGAATTGTGGTTGATGGTTATAAGAAAAAGTCTATATTTTCCACTTGTAATAGAAAATGTACTAAATTTCTATATAAATTTGTACTAAAATTCTATCAAAATTTCTACTAAAATTTCTATCGAAATTCGTACTGAAATTTCTATCGAAATTTGTACTAAAGTTTTTATCGAAATTTCTACAAGAATTTCCGTAAAAATTTATACCGAAATTTCTATCGACATTTTTATTTAAACTTTTACTAAAATTTCCACCAAAAATTTTACCAAATTTTTCTTCAAAATTTTCATATCAATTGCCTTAAAATTTCTACCAAATTTTCCATCAAAATTTCTACTAATTTTCTATAAAAATTTCCATTTCGATTGTCTTGCAGCTTCTACTAAAATTTCTGTTAAAATTTGTACTAAAATTTCTATCGAAATTTGTACTAAATTTTATCGAAATGTTTACTAAGATTTGTGCTGAAATTTCTGTTGAAATTTTTACTAAAATTTTTACTCAAATTTTTATCGCAACTTCTACTGAAACTTTCATTGAAATTTTTTTTAAATTTCTATCAAAATTTCTACTAAAATTTCTATTCGAAATTTCTACTAAAATTTCTACTGAATTTTCTACTAAAATTTCTATCAAAATTTCTACTAAAATTTTTATCGAAACTTCTATTAAAATTTCCGTCAATATTTATACCGAAATTTAAATCGAAACTTTGATATACATTTTTATAAAAATCTGTATTAAAATTACGACCAAAATTTGTACCAAATTTTTCTTTAAAATTTCCATATCAATGGCCTTAAAAATTCTTTTAAAATTTCCATTTCAATTGCATCTGAAATTTCTATCAAAATTTTCATTAAAATTTCTACTAAAATTTCTAATTAAATTTTTATAGAAATTTTTTGTAAAATTTCTATCGAAATTTTTACTAAGATTTCTATCGAAATTTCTAATTAAATTTTTATAGAAATTTTTAGTAAAATTTTTATCGAAATTTTTAGTTCAATTTTTGTAGAAATTTCTACTTAAACTACTATGAAAATTTTCATTGAAACTTCTGCTAAATTTTCTATCGAAATTTCTACTCTAATTTTTATAGAAATTTCTACTAAAATTTCCACCAAAACTTTTCTTCAAAATTTCCTTATCAATTGCCTTGAAACTTCTACCAAATTTTTCCTCAAAATTTCTACTATTTTTCTATAAAAATTTCCATTTCGATTGTTCTACGGCTTCTGCTCAAATTTCTATCAAAATTTGTACTAAAATTTGCATAGAAATTTCTGCTGAAATTTCTAAGAAAGTTTCTACTAAAATTTCCATTAAAATTTCCAATAAAATTTCTTCTAAAATATCCTTCGAAATTTTTACTGAAACTTCTATCGCAATTTTCATTTAATTAGCTTGAAATTTATATTAAAATTTAAATTTCAATTCCTTCGAAATTCCGACAAAATTTTCAATCGAAATTTTCATTTCAATTGCCCAGAAATTTCTAATAGAATTTCTATTTCGGTTGCATTAAAAACTTCCATTGAAATTTATATTAAATTTTTCGTGGAAACTTTCTTTTCAATTCCATTGAAATTTCTAAACAATTTTCTATTTCAATTGCATTTGAAATTTCTTTAGGATTTTTTTTTATTAAAATTGAATATTTGAATATTATTTTTCCGAATAATTTAAATTATTAAATTAGTTTTACAGGCATAATTTTGGTTCCTGCATCATCAGAGATGTCACTCAAACTGTGAAAAATATCTGTCCCAAAATAGATTTAAGAATTATGACAATTTCATTTATGATTTTATTTAATATAAAAATATTGGCTCAGCCTCCTGTTGCTTCTCTTCCGCTTTGGACGATTTACTTCCCATCAACTTCGTCATAATTAATTTTCTTTTCTGCTTATCTTTTTTATTAAGTGTTTTAAATGAAAAATAATAAATGACGAGTATCTGCCATTTCACGGCCTTAAAATACGTCATCATTTAGCGCAATAGAATCGTTGCCCTCCGACTGACTTTTGCTGAACTCATCACCTGCCATAATTTTTATCATCTGCCGCATTGTTTTTACGACCACGCGGTGGCGAAATATGTTGTATTTCCACCGGAAATATTATTTTATGACTCATGAAATATTTTTGAAATTAAATTCCAAATGATTGTGATAAATTGGTGTCAGTCGGCATCGTTGAAATACTTATAAAAAATATTACCGAAGAATTTGTGACAAGTGTTTTTAATTAAAATTTTTGTTAAGGCGTTGGATTTTATTTATAAGGAAAAACATTTTTTTTTTATTGGAAACTTTTTACAATTTCATTTTTCAAGAAAATTTTACTTTGTGAACAGACCTCGCACAGTAAAAAAAAATTATTGCTGCTTGTTGCAGCTGAAAAGTTTTTAAATTTGTATTGAAATTCCAAGGATATTGAAATAGAATTTTTTATAGAAAATTTATTGGAAATTTTGATGGGAAATTTAATAGAAATTCCGAAGCAATTAAAAAGGAAATTTTAGTAAAAATTTAGAGGCAATTGAAATGAAAATTTTCACAAAAATTTAGTAGAAATTTCGGTGGAAATTGTAAAAGAAATTTTAGTTGAACTGATATTTTTTATTATTTCAATATTTTTCTCCAAAACCTTTGCTGTTTAATTAAAGAAGAAAAAAAAACACTTTTATAAAAAAAATTTGCCAGCGCATAAGAAATTTCCTCAATTAGCAAAATTTATATTTTCCTTGTTAAATTTGTGAAATAATCGTTGATTTCAATTGCCTTCGAGAGCACAAGAAAAAAGGGAAAGACTTTCGGAAAAGACATGTTTTTGTTACAATAACAAAAACAACAACAACAACAACAACAGCAAAAGCACAACTTCTTCCTTCTTGCGATGATTAATAACGTGCCACTAAACTCACGAACGTTTGTAATTGCAAATTGTTTCATTAAATGCAACACAATTTAACACAAAACACACACACACACACACACAACAGCAGCAAACAAAATGTAAAGAGAGAAAAAAAACAAAAGGAAAAACAAATCAAAAACATTAACAATAAATAATTTATAACTGCGAGTAGTACCTGGCAGAAGGCAATAAAACATGCTTCAAAACAAGTGATTTTTCTGATAAAATTAAATGCACGAAAAACAAAAACGAAAGTTTACAATAAATAAATATGAATTGGTACGAGGGTGGCTGTTGAATGACTGCCCAAAACAGCTATAGAGGAAACAGATTCTAATTGTTTTAAGTAGACTGATGTAACTTCTGCTCGTTTTATGTTAAGAAAATGATAAATCAATCCAGGTTTTTTTTTCTTCCTCGGAGCACTTTAAGTTTCTATTGAAATGTTTTTTGTTTCGTGTTCTTTTCTAGAAAAAATGCAGCACTTGTTGCACTTTTTTTCTTAGATTAAAAATTAAGTTAAATTAAAATTAAATACTTTTTTTTTATATGGCAATTGATTATGATAAATTGTGCTCTACTCCGGGTCAGTCAGCATCGTTAAAATATTTATAAAAAATATTAACGAAGAAGTTGTGGCAAGTATTTTTAATTAAAGTTCTTGTAAATCTGTTCAATTTTATTTATAAGGAAATTTATATTTTCTTAAATGGAAACTTTTTACAGTTTCATCTTTTTGGAAAATGTTACTTTGTGAGAGTTGCCAAAATTTTCTAGAAAAAAATGCTGCATTTGTTGCACTTTTTTTTTTAAGCAAAATTACAAAGTCTTTTATATGACACTAATTAAATAATTATAAATAAGTTTGAAAAAAGTGCAAAAAATGTTACATTTTTTTTCTGAGAAAAGAACGCATTATGTCGTGCTCTTATACGAAACATTGAGGTGTCCTTAGCTCTGCATTTGATTCGCTTCACTTCCAAGATAAAACGTTTAAATTTTCACGCGTTAATAGTCTTCTTTGAAAAAAAAAAAAATTGATCAGCATTTTGTTAAATTCCTGCTACGAAAACTGAAAATTTTAAGAAATCAGGAAGTTGTTGGTTTTACCCTGTTTTGAAAAAATCGAGATCTCGAAGTTTTGAGGTCCTGGGAAGCTTTTCTGAAACTGCTGTTACTACGTCGGTATGTATGTGTGTGTGTGTACGTTGTTTGTGTGTGTGCGTGTTTGTGACACGCTTATATCTTTGGAACGGTTTGACCGATTCCAACCAAACTGGTTGCGTTCTGAAGGGTTCTACTGAATAGGAAATCTTCCTGTGAAATTGAACCTCTAAAAAAATTAGAAAAAAACTTGTTTTAAAGAGTTTTTCAAATAATTTTTAAACGCCCTTAACGATCGATTCCAAAAACTAATCAGATCTCAATATTAAAAACCACGTCGGGTCTAAATGGGTTAATCAGTGCGTATTATATCGCGAACAAAAACAATCTAAAAAGTGATTTTCTTAAAAAACTCCGAAATTATATATCCAACCAGTTGGTGTTCGATTCCTGAGGCTTTAAAAAAATCAGTTTGCAGTCCTTACATCTGCAACAGCCCTCGTATACCAAATTATAGTTATTAAAGTGTTTCTCTTAATAATTTTCATTTCCAAACAAAAAAGAGAAACACCAACTAACAATAACTTCAGGCTTCCGTGTCCATTAATTCCATGAAGTTTCAGTAAAATTTTATTACATTTTAAATGTCTCTGAATGCGGCTGTTTGTAAAATTAGCAGCAGCAGCAAGACAAAACTTTTTAACAAATAAAAATTTAATTAAATTAAATAAAATAAAATAATTTTATTAAATTAGTATTCCGATAAAAATTAAATTCCACTTCCTTGCGGCCGCGGTCGATTCTGTTCGCGACAGTGTTGCGTTGCACTTTGATTTTCAATATTTCTGAAATAAATACCTCTTCGTTTATGAAATTGATCTCTGAAGTTAATGAAGTGTTAAAATAACGCAAAAATGTTACGAGTTTTACACTCGACTAAACTTTTGCTTTGACATCATCATCATCATCATCGTCATCAACGCCTGCACATATTGAAGGCAGCATTTGCAACTTTTGCAGCAGGAGCAGCAACATCAACGTTATTGCCAGCATGGGCTGGCTTTTGTCAGCAACTGATTGCAGTTGTTAAGTTTAACACGATCTGAAAGGGAAGACAGTGAAACTGAACAGCATAAAATATTAATTTCAGTAAAACTTTAACTAAAACATTTTAAAAATGTCTTTTTTAATTGAATATTAATTTCAATAAAACTTTTTCAAACAGTTCCTTTCAATGTGTGACATTCAGCTGTCAAACGGGAGTCATTGATCGCGATGCTTCTCGTGCAGCTAAGAAAACTTGATATTTCATAACATATTTTTTTAAATAAAAGTACTTTTTTAGCAAAATTACTTTTCTTAACAAAAGTACATTTTAAGTACCTTTTTAGCAAAAGTACTTTTTTAAGTACCTTTTTAAAACACGTCCCCTTTTAAGAAAATAAATTTTTTGTACGTTTTTTAAAAAAAGAGTATCTTGTGCAAAAAAAAATATTTATTTTAAAAGCATACTTTTATAAAAAAGGTACTTTTTAGCAAATGTGCCTTATGAAAACATTTCTTTAGGCTTTCTAATTACAAAAGTATCATTTTCAAAATATAATTTTTTCCGCAAAACGCTTTGCTAAGAATATTTTTAAAGAAAACTTCTTTTTAAAAAAGGCATGCCTTCTAAAAAGTACGTTTCCTCGAAAATGTACTCAAAAAAGTACGTTTTTTCGAAAAAGTACTTTTCTTTGAAATAGTATTTTGAAATTTCTCTTCTAAAAGACTACTTTTAGATATTGTGTTTTGATCAAAAAGATATCTATTGAAATGTACTTTTTAAAAATATTCGTATTAAAAGGTACGTTTTTAAGAAAGGCACCTCTTTAAAATGTACCTTTTTTAAAAGTTCTCAATTTGAAAGTTTTTCATTAGATAGAACTTTTTGAAAAATTACATATTGAAAACTGTTCTCTTTTAAATTATTATATTTTTACAACTGCTTTTAGATATGCGCTTTTTTAAAAGAGTACTATTTCAGAAAAGTACTTTTTAAAAAAATGCTTAAATATGTACTCCTTGAAAACACTTATTTTTATTAAAACAGGTCTGGTCTTAATTTATTTTTAAAAAGATACTTTTCAAGAAAGGTACTATTTTATCAAGGTACTTTTGCAAAGGGTATTTATTGAAGATGTGTTCTCTTAAATAGATGACTGCTGAGAATGATACATTTCGGAAAAGGCAGTGTTTTGGATAAGTATTTTTTCAGGAAAGTACTTTTTTAAAAAGTACTTTTGAAATAAAAGCTTCTTTTTAAAAAAGGTAATTTCTACCATATATTAGATTTTAAAAATGTGAATTTCTCAGAAAAGTACTTTTTTATAAAGTACTTTTGAAATAGTAGCTTTTTTTAAAAAAAAGGTAATTCTTACTTAATATTCGATTTTAAAAATTTGAATTTTTGGCCAAAAAATTTAAATTCAATTCAAAATCAACCGCAATATTTTGCGGTTGATTTTTTAATAAATAAAATAATTTTATTAAATAAGTTTTTAAAATAATTTGAACTCATTCTGTATTTTTGCCATCCTAACACTTTTTCATAAATATAAATCTCAACTTGAAAAAATCACCCTATTGAAAATAAAATGCAAAATATCCTGGTCTACTGCTCCCATAAAAGAAAAATAAACAATTATGTTCAGTAAAAAACAATTCGATTAATCGACTATTCGTTATAAATCGTTAATCGAAAATAAGCAATTTTGAATAATTCGAAAAAAAAATTTATCCCCAAAGATTAATCGATTAAAAAAATTATCACTTAAAATAATCGATTAATTTATATAAGAAACAATACTCATTTTATATATTTGTATCCTGTCTTATAAGAAATTTCACCACTTTCGATGATGCTCCCCACTGTGCATCCATTATAAAACTGTTTGTTGTATTTATAACTTTAACACAACCTCTAGTGTGGTTCATATAAACTCACACACACTCTCACTCACTTTAATATTTACACGCACGTGCCTTCAACACACACAAACACACACACACACAACGTTATTGTGCTTACAAAGTAACTGGATCCTGACTGTATTGCGAGTTGTCCCACTAAACAGTTTCTTTGACGCAACTTATTTGGAAATATTGTCAATATAATTGCAAGCATTAGTGGCAATTGTTGTTGTTGTTGTTGTTTATATATTTAACAAAATTTTTATTTAGAATTATTTCAAATATTTGATGCAAAATTAATTAATAAAATAGCACATGACTTGTGTTGTTTGATATTCACAATAAATTTTAGAATACGAGAATTACTAGAAAATTTGTGAACAGAAATTAATAGCGCATGTATTTCAATTGAGTAAACTAAATATTGAAATAATTTTGTTACCTAGTGTAATAAAAAAATTATCATGATTTGCAACATAAAAATTTTTGGAGTCTAAAAAGCCTTAAACAATCGCATAATATCTTTTTCACTCAATCGATTACAATAATAAATTACTTGCCCATAATCGAATAGCCCATCCTCCGAAGATTCTAATCTTCACCTTCACTATCATTTGGAAGAAACTAAAACGAAACGTGTCTGACCAGCAGTTGTGCAATTGTTGGGGGATGGCCCTGCACGTCTATGTAAAAATAATAGCAGGAACTGATACAGTCGTTTGTTCCCACACTTACACACACGCACACTGATGCAATAATGGTTATTGGAAAAATACCTCCGCTCATGGGTTGGTTGTAAACGTCGTCTAATAATATTGTGAATGCAGGAGTACATAAAACGAGACGTTGTTGACGAGAGTGTGTGAAAGTAAGTGTTCTTGTTGTTGTTGTTCATATGCTAGTGTGATGCAAGCCAAAACACTTGCACTTGTGACACAAGCAATTTAAACCACAAATACTGTTGGCCAAGTTTTCAACTGAGATTTTATAGGGTTTGTTTTTTACTTCTTTTCCTCCTTCACGTGGAGGGTTGAATTTGTTCATTATTCTTCGAATATGTTATTCGTTTTTTAATTTCACCCTACAGAACTGAGTTGCAGGTAATCGGTTGCTGGAAGTATTTGTTACGAAACAAAATAATGGCTGGAAGATGATGTTAAAATGGAGTTGATAGAGTGTGGGATACTTCTGGGGTTCTATTCATTTTTTCCTTCTCCCCAGGGTTTTCAAAGCTCCTTGTAGTTCCTTGTACTATTTATCTATTGTGAATTACTTAATTTGAAATCTCGCAAATGTCTCATAGGATTCGAATAATTTAATGTCCAGTCAGAGGTATTTAAATGACTAGTTTGGGTAAAGAATAGGGTATTCAATTAATCGAGGCTACTAATAATCGAGGCTACTAATCGACTAATTCCAATAATAATTATTCGAGGTACAAAAGTAATTGAATAGTAACCGTAGAATGTAATATTATTGTATGGGTTGAAAGTTTTCAAAATAGGACCAAAAATTAAATTTGAACACATAGACTCTATTGAAAATTTAATCGAATGATATTCGGCGACTTTATCATTAATGGTCTAAGCGAATCACCATTATTTTCTAAAGTTAAGAAGTTCCAAATCAAGACCAAAATTTTGATTTTAACATAAAGATTTTATTGAGTATTTAATCGAATAATAATCGGCCAATCTAATACTATTCGGCTAAGCGATTAATATTTCTTTTCTATACATAAGAAATTTTAAAAAAAGACCAAAAACTATATCTTAAAACAAAGATTTAGTTAACATTTAATCGAATAATAATTGAACAGTTTAATATTATTCGGCTAAGCACGCACAATGAAAAAACAAATATTCGATTAATCGACATAAAAATATTCGCTAATTAAAAACATGAAATTTTGTAAAATTCAAACAAAATTAATTACACAAAATTAATCGATTAAAAATATTATCGCTTAATACTAATCGATTAATTGATTTAGGAACAATGACCGTTTCAATAGCCTAGTGAAGGAGAATACTTCTGGCGGTGCCTGTAATATTTTTTCCGAATGTCTAGAGAGTTTGTAAAAATTTTTGGTGTCATCTATTGTGAATGTTGTTGATCCAAAGTCTCGCAAATGTTGTAATGCTCAGCCAGAGATGCTAAAACGACTACGTAAAGTGCTTCTAGCGAGGAGTCTAGTATATTTTTGGACTCTCAAGAGTGTTTTTAAAGTGTGTGAAAATCCTTTGTGTTGTCTATTGTGAATGTTCATACTATTCAGCCAGAGTCGCTTAAACGACTGATTCGGATAAGACAAAATACTTCTAGCGGTTTTCGTATTTCTTTTAATATTCATATAGTTTTTAAAGTTCATAAAAATCGTCTATTGTGAATGCTGTTAATCTCAAGTCTCGCAAATGTTATAGTACTTAGCCAGAAATGCTCCAAGGGCCAGCTGTGGCAACATAAAATATTTCTAGTGATGCTTGAAATATATTTGCACAGTCCACAGAGGTTGTGTAAATATTTTGTGTCATCTATTGTGAATATTGAAAAGCTTATATATCGCATATGCTGCAATATTCAGCCGGAGACGCATGAACGACTAGTTGGGACAAAGTAAAATATTTCTAGCGGTCTTTATAAATATTATTTTCTTATATTCGAAGACTTTTGAAAGTTTGTAGAAATTCTTCGAGTATCTATTGTGAATGTTGCAAACTTAAATATCACAAACGTCATAAAATTTAGCCACAAAAGCTTAAGAAAAATATTTTTAGCAGTTGTTTTAATATATATTTTTTTATTGTCCCAGAGGTTTTTGAAGTTCATCACAATTCTTTGTGTCATCTATTGTGAATGTTGCAAACTTAAATCCTGACAAAAGTCATAATATTTAGCCACAGAAGTTCAAAGTACTGGTTGGGACAAAGTAAGTTATTTTAGCGGTTGTTTGAATATATTTTTAGCGACCCATAAGTTTTTGAAATTCTTCAGAATCCTATTGTGAATGTTGAAAACTTCAATCTCTCAACCGTCATAGTATTTAGCCACAGAAGTTCAAGAAAAATATCTTAGCGATTGTTTTAATATATTTTTTTACTGCCCCAGAAGTTTCTGAGATTCATTACTATTCTTTTTGTCATCTATTGTGAATGTTGTCAAACTGAAATATCGCAAAAGTCTTGCAGAATCCGAAACATCATAATATTTAGTCAGAGGAGACTCTTGAACAACGCAACCGGGAAAAGTAAAAACTTAGTTGTCTTATATTTTCCGTGATTGTAGTTGCCAGATCTGACTGCTGTATCGCCAGTGCCGCCAACATGTACATAAAAACTGTTGCGCCACTGCATCCTTCATCCACTCACTTTGTGCCATCTATTATGTGGCTCTTTGATAAGATATCAGTTGCCCTAAACGGCCATGTAACAAAAACCTTTTATCACTAATTCTTTCTACTAATTCTCGTTACATCACATTTCCACTCCTCGTTTATTGTGGCCGTAACTCCGTTCTTCCTGTGCAACAAGAGGAAGAAGGTTGGCCAGGAAATAGTCGTATAGCAAATAAAGGAAGAAGGAAAATGAACAAAAAAGAAAAGTTACACACAATTTTATATGCAAAAATGTGCAACACGCGTAAACTATAAATTGCGAAAAAGTAAATAAAAAATTATTCAGTATCCATATAAACACACACACACACATGCATACACTGTGTCGCCCATTAACACCAACAGGCAACAGCATCCTTACACGTAACACCTTCAAGGATGCTGCCAGTTTATAGTGCATACGAAATGGCTGCAGAAAAAACAGACCAGCAGTAAAAAATATTTTAAATTGACTTTGTGGTGCCGAGAAAACTCAATAAAATTGTAAATGATTTACTTACGAATCGTTTTAATTCCATTTTTTTATTCCTTCTCAATTTATTTTTTTTGTTTCTCCTTGAAAATTCTCGTACACACTTTTTATTTACAATCACATACTTTGTTGTCCTTTTTTATGTGTCTTTATGGCAAAAATATGTGTATATTTTTCTTGGCGTTGCATGACTGCATTTTATGGATGACTGTAGAGTGAATTCATGGTTAAACGCAGTCCGATAGAAATTGTTTTGTTTGTGTGTGTTTGTTGGCAATTAAAGCAACTTTGTTTGGGCTAAGAAAAATAAATAATTAACGAAAAAATCCCGAGTTACAAAAATGAGGCTAAATATATATATATATATATACATATATATATATATATATATATATATATCTTTAGGAAAAGCTTGCACAGTGGGGGAGTTCAAAAAAATTTCTAATAATTTAACCTTTTTTAACCTAAAATCTGAGTAGGATAAGTGCAGTAGAACAAGAATTTATATTATTAAAAAAAAAATGGAAGGGCACGGTGATGAAAATGCGATCTCCGCAGATTTAAAATAAATCTTTGAGCGATACTTTCTTCAAGTGAAATTTCTGCCAAGTGGAATTTAATAAAAATAAAAAATACCTTTTCATAAATTGTTTTCTATAATTCTCGAAGCAGTTGACCTCTTTAAGCTAAAGAAAAGGTGTTATACGAGTGTTCAACCGTATTTACTGACGCCAAAAAAAGTTATAACTTTTATATCAACTGTAAATCAATTTTTTAAAAATTTTTGAAAAAATATGTGTACTGTGCACATGTACTTTAAATTGCCTTTCCAATTATATAATTTTCATTAATTTTGGTGGACAATAAAAATACAAAAAGTGTACCACAAAAGTATGCAATATAAGGGACTTAATAATATGAAACATACAACAAAAAAGAAAATGTCTACCATATTGTGTCAGGGTTAGTTAATGTCCTCACACTAATCTTAAATAACAAATTTCTTATAATCGGGTAATCGACTCTTTTTATGAAAATCTTTAAACAATTTCAAATAAATATTAAATATTGAGAATTAAATATTAAGTGTAACAACAAACTTTTCTTAATAAGATCTTTTTCTATTCTCGTGCTGTTTATTAAGGACTTTTTAAAAAATAATCGTGCTGTTTATTAAGGACTTTTTAATCTACAAACAACGAACAACAGCACGCAACCAGCACAACTCGCACCTGTTGTTCGAAAGCTGTTTACTTTCCCCTCCTCTTGCTTAGTTCCCTCTCATTAAGCATAAACACACACTTGACAACAAAAGCAACAATTGCAACAACAACAACAGATGAAAATTATATAACAATTGCATTAATATTCGTTACCAGAAGTCTCCATGTTTAACAACTTAAACCTGTTGATTTAATAACAGTTTTCGTTTGCTCGCTTTTCACCTGATCACTTCAATAAATAAATTTACAAGTTGTAAAGGAAACACAAACACCAGAGCAAATTGTGAATGCTTCAAACACGCACACATTGTTAGCCAACTTGAATAGTTGGGCCAACAACGAACGACAGACTTATTTATTCTAGTCCAATCACATGCGAAAGTAACTTCTGTGAAATACAAAATTTGCCTTCAAAGTGAATTACGCGTGAATTGAACAAACAAGACAATAAATATTAAAATTCGGTCAAGGCTGACCGGTAATTATGGGAGAACTAAAAAAAATTTATTTGTTTTTGGAAAACTTTTTAATATAATTGACATCAAAAATTTCAAGTATTTTGGGACAAAATTTTTTTGAAAAAACTCAAAATAAACTCAGAATAAATATTAGAGATCTTATATAAAATATTTTGAGACAAAACTTTTTTTAATATTTAATGGAAAAACTCAGCATAAATTACTAAACAGAGAAAATTTTTCTTTTTAAAATATTTTGGGACAAAAATATATATTTGAATGTTTTTTACATAAGAATATTATTAAAGATCAGAAATTTCTAATATAAAATATTTTGGGACAAAATTTTTTTTTAATATTTTATAGAAAAACTCAGTATAAATTACTAAGCAGACATAATGTTTCTTATTTAAAATATTTTGGAATAAAAATTTAATTCTGAATGTATTAATTCGCAAACAACATAAAATATCTTGGGACAAAAAGTTTCGTTTTAATTATTTTAGTGGATAAACTCAGCATAAATTATAAGACACAAGACTTTTCTTTTATAAAATATTTTGGGACAAATATTTATTTTTAAGTATTTTAAAGCAAAACTCAGCAGACAAAATTTTTGCTATTGAAAATATTTTGGAACAAAAAGTATTTTAAATATATTAGTGCAAAAACTCATCATAAATTTTTCTACTGAAGAATATTATTAAAAAATTAAACAAATAAAAAATTTCTTATATAAAATAGTTTGGGACAAAAAGTTTTTCCAATATTTTAGTTTAAAGGCTCAGTATAAATTTTTAGACAGAATAATATTTTTAGACATCAAAAATTTCTTATTTAAAATACTTTGGGACAAAAAGATTTTTGAGTATTATGTTAGTGCAAGAACTCATTATAAATTAGTAGACAGAAGAATATTATTGGACATAAGAAATTTCTTATTTAAAATATTTTTGGACAAAAATATTTTTTAATATTGTAGTGCAAAAACTCAACATAAATTATTAGATAGAAAAATATTATTAAACATCAAAAATTTCTTTGTATAAATTATTTTGGAATAAAAAAGTTTTTCAATATTTTAGTGCAAAAACTCAGCATAAGTTATTAGACACAAGAATATTATTAGACATCAAAAATTTCTTATGTATAATATTTTGGGACAAAAAACAATTTTTAATACTTTAGTAAAAAACTCAGAATACATTTTTAGGCAGAAGAATATTATTGGAGCTCAAAAATTTTTTATTGAAAATATTTTGGGACAAAAAATTTTTGAAATATTTTAGTGCAAAAATTTACCATAAAATTTTAGACAAAAGGATATTATTGGACCATCAAAAATTTCTTAATTTTAACTATTTTAGGACTAAAAATTTTTTTTTAATATTAGTGCAAAAATTATTATATTATTAGACATCAAACATTTTTTATTGAAAATATTTTGGGACACAAATTTTTTGGAATATTTTTGTGCAAAAACTCAGCCTAAATTTTTAGGCACAAGCACATTATTGGACATTAAAAATTTCTGGTTACAAATATATTGGGACAAGAAACTTTTTTATATCCTAGTAAAAAATGTCTTATAGCCTAAATAATTAGACAGAGTCCTTTAAATACTTTTCCTGTAGAAGTGGCATTTAAAATTCCATTTCAAGCTTAGAGAAAAAATTTACATTCTTTGGAGAATCAATTCAATAGCTTCACACCTTCGGGTCCTTGTGTGTGTGTGTGTGTGACACTTTTAGATATCCTTTTATGTAAAACGAAAGCAGGATAGAGGCAAACGCCGGAGGAAGGTAGCGAACAACTTTCATTATTCTTATCTGCTTAAAGTTTTTGCATAGTTTTGAATTTAAATGAACGTTGCAAAATATTGAACTTTGGGAAATTTCCAAGTGCTGAACA
Source organism: Linnaemya vulpina (assembly GCA_963675445.1). Classification (NCBI taxonomy): domain Eukaryota; kingdom Metazoa; phylum Arthropoda; class Insecta; order Diptera; family Tachinidae; genus Linnaemya; species Linnaemya vulpina. The sequence goes on from OY776276.1 coordinate 104,269,138, forward strand.
ACAAACGAGTGCTCCATTCCGCCTGCATGGAAGTGGAAAATTATACAATAAGTCAAACTTTCACTGCAGCACTGTCAAGCGCGAGCAGCTGGAAACTCTGAAGTATTTAAGTTTATTAGCATTCAAAGAAAAAAAAGAGTAAAACAAATTCAAACAAATAAAGAAAAAAAAAGAGTGCGAAAGCAGAGCAGATGGGGGAATTTGGGAAATTTTAATTTAAAATTGAGTGTTGGAAGAAATTTGGTTCGATGGCTGCACTCGAGCAGTTTTCCATTCTTATCAGTCGCATTCAAATTATTTTAATAAAATTTTTTTTTTGTTAGTCGCTCTTCTTTTATGTCACAATTATTACAGAACTAGAAAATCAGGTTGCGGATTTTTCCTTTTTGAAAAAGTTCTCCTCGGAAGCGTCACCACAAAAGAAGAATTGAAATAATTTCCGTTTTTATCGCAAAATCAAACTGAATTGAGCGAAAAAAAGTTTCAAATTGATTAAAATTTTATATAAAATTTTCTTTTTATTTGAATTCTTTTATTTGATTATTTTTTTTTTTAATCTTTGTGTTCGGTCTCTGTCCATTTTGACCCAGTTAGTTGGAGTCATTGTTTGTTCGGTTAAGACTTGATTTATTTTTGCGCATTTTGTTAACAAATTACTTTCCGTTCCCGTAATGACGTACAACAACTCGTGTAGTGACAAGCATTTTGTGACTACAAACAACAATTACATGTTCGTTGTGTGTCGGTGTCCTGCGAGCTTTTGTCTGCTTTTGCATGGGTTTTGTCTGAATGTGGGGGGCAGTTCGTGGGTGGCAGTTCGTGGGTGGCTGCGATTTGTTTTCTTTATTTTTTTCTTTTTCACAGAACCAAAACCTGACCTGATTTTCAATGTCCCAAACTTGTTTGTGTGGGTGTGTGTGTGCCTTGAAGCACACAATTTTCTTGTGCCATAAATACGATTTTTGAAAAGATCTACAATAAATCCGATTTGTAAAATATGACAGTAAATGTGTTATTAGCGCAATTTACACACAAACAAACACACACACATACGCACACTTTAGGGTGAAACATACTTGAAAAGTACGTTGATAAAGAAGCTTTTACACTTCAGCTGCTGGCAAAAAAAAAAAACATAATTTATTAGCACATCCAAATCTGAAATATTTTTTCTTTTCGTTATCAGAAGATTATGATTTATTTTTCCAGGGGGGCTTAAAACCCCCAATAACTTCAATATACTGGTAATATTTTTGACCTCCAGGACTTCATTAACAATTTATTAGAAATAAATCCATAAATTTAGCAAACAAATCAAGCGATTGGAAATTGGGACTGCATTTTACCTCAGAGTAACAATTTTTCTGTAGAAACTCTCTTGTCCCAAAAAGTTGCCATTAATTAAAAAAATTTTTTTTTATGTAAATACGTTTTATAACAAGTATTAATCTATAAAAATTGCAAAAAAATATTTATAAAAATTTTTGGGACAAAAATTTTCTTAAGAAATATCATAATATTTAACAAATTTTTTTTGTAGAAATTCTTTCTTTTTCTCATCTTCTTTTTAATCAGCATAATTTTTCAAATTTCCTTATTTGTGTGAAAAAATATATCTAGAATTTTCTTTGAGAAATTTTTATAAAATTTTGGGGTATATTTTTATAAAAAAATATCGAATAATAATATATTTTGCAATATTTTTTTTAAAAGTATTCTGCAATAACATTTTACACAAACAAATTTTTAGAACATAAATTTGTTGCCACATATTTGTTTGTGACAATTATTTCTTTGAAAGAAAAATTTTCGTTAGGGCTTATTTTTAACAAAAAAAAAATTGAATTTTGCGATATTTTTCATAAAAGTCTATTTTTGGGACAAAACATTGTTTTCATATATTTTTTTGGGACAAGTATTTCTTCGAGGGAAAAATTTCGATAGGCCATATTTTTCATCAAAGTTTTCTGCAATAACATGTTACACAAACAAATTTTTGGGACAAAAATTTGTTGTCACATATTTTTGTGGTGCAAGTATTTCTTTGAAAGAAAAATGTCCGTTAGGAAAATATCGAATTTTGCAATATTTTACATAAAAATTTTTCAAATAACATTTTACACAAACAAGTCTTTAGGACAAAAGTTTGTTGTCACATATTTTTTTGGGACATCTGTTTCTTCGAAAGAAAAAAATGTCGATAGGTCATATTGTTAACAAAAAATTTCGAATTTTCCGATAATTTTCTTAAAAGTCTTCTGCAATAACAATTTACACAAAAATTTGCTGTCACAAATTTTTTGGGACAAGTATCTCTTTCAAACAAAAATTTATTTTATCTCGAAAAGTATAATTACTAAATATATTGTGGGCAAAGAGTTTTCTTAAGAAAGTTTTTGATAGAGAATAATTGTTTGCAAAATTTTTAGGAAAAATTTTTTTTTCCATGTTTAATACAAAAAAGATTTTATGAAGAATATCTTTTTCCCAATGATTTTTGACAAAATTTTTTTATAAGAACTTTTCGTTTCTAAAGATTTTTAAACAAAAAATGCATTTTCTTTCGAAATATTTTCTTCCATCAGCATATTTTTCAGCATAAAATGAGAATTCTCTTTCGTCCCTTAAGATTTAAATTTATAAATTTATTTTCACTAACAAACTCTGGCAGGAAATTCTCATGTCCTAAAACTTAAGAAACTATTTCTTCTTCACTTATTTCCGCTTCTTTGAATTTTACGTGTACGTGTCGGCGTACACGAACCTGCGTATTGATTTCCAAAAATAAACTTCTCCTTCTCTCTTCACGATGGAGCAAACAAAAAATTAGATTAACAGCAAACAAAAACTTTATTTGTGTTGTCGATATGACCGCCCCTCAATGAAACACAATCACTTTTCCCAAAGCAGCCAAAGAAAAAAAAGAGCCGCTGTAAACACTTCCAGGCACAGACACGAAGAAAACAAACTGAAGGAGCACGTGAAAAAGTGTGCATAACCGGGGGCGAACTGAGGGCAAAACAAAAATAGTAAATGCAAAACAACATCATCAACAACAACAACAATAACAAAAACTAAAAGCACTTTCTTCAGAATATTTTTCAAACACTTTTTCCTCTGTTGGGTGTATTAAAGCCGAACGGGGCTTTAAACACTGACAAGAAGATGGCAGCGAAATGAAAATGCAACGCAAAAGATGTTCCAAAACAAAACAACAACAACAACTTGTGCAAAATATGTACAATCAGCGACAGCCAGAGAAGATAAATTGTAGAAAAAGGTTTTTTTTGTTGCTTCAGCCTCGTGTTTTGTAAAAAAATTCAGGATACTAAAAGTTAACCTGCCTCACGGGCAGGACGAAAATGAATGTTTTGTTGTTGGAGCAAGTTTTTAGGGATACTTTTCCCATCCTTTTAAATAAAATTTACAAACAAATTTCAAATTCCTTTAAGACAACAGACAACTTAAATCCATCTACAGAAGTCAACTACAAATCAAGAAGACACTGCGAGTAGTTCCTCATTTTTACTCGTGTTGAGGCAAATTTTTTTTTGTTGCTACTCAAAACTGTTTTTGCAAAACAGAAGTGGGCAAAAATCACCGACAAAAAGCAGAAGTAGACGTAACAAAAATGCCTCATAAATCTCCTTTAAATGCACTTTCAAAAACGTTGCACGAATAGTTGGGTAATCCCCGCATTTGCTATGCACTCTTTTATCAGTCATGGGGATTTTATTTAAATAATCTTTTTTGTAGGCCAGTGAAAATCCTAGTGTAGAAAAAACTGAGGAAGAGTTAGAATATATCAGGAAGACTGGAATCGATTAATGCGTAGAAAGCAAAAACAGTACATAAGCGTAATATATACCTGATATAGGCGAGACATAAAGTGTATGTCATGACATAAGAAAGACATAAGTCTATGTCGTAAGATGGCGAAGACATGAGTTTTTGTCATGACATAGATAAGACATAAGTCTGTAATGAAATAGACAAGACATTAGTCTATATCGTAACATAGGCTAGACATAAGTCTATGTCATGATACAGACAAGTCCGTGTTATGGCATCAGCAAGACAAAAGTTTATATCATGACATAGACAAGACATAAGTATATATCATGAAAAGACGTAAATCTATGTCGTAATACAGGCAAGACATAAATCTATGGTTTGACATGAACAAGACACAAGTCTATGTGATGATGTAGACAAGATATAAGTCTATATCATGACATAGACAAGATATAAGTATATGTCATGACATAGACAAGACATAAGTTTGTGATGAAATAGACAAATAATAAGTTGATGTCATAATATCATAATAAAGATAAGACATAAGTCTAGGTCGTGATATACACATGTTCCTGTTATGACATTAGCAAGACAAACGCTTATATCATGACATAGACAAGATTTAAGTATATGTTACGACATAGTCAAGACATAAGTCTATGTCATGATATAGACAAGACAAATCTATGGCCTGACATGAACACGACACTAGTGAGGCTTAAGTCTATTTCATAAAGTATACTAGATATATGTGTGTGTGGTGACATACACAAGACATATGTCTACATCATGATATAATCAAGACATAAGTCTATGGCTTGATGTAGACATAACATAAGTTGATATCATGACATAAGAAAGACATAAGCCTATATCAAGACATAGACTAGACACATTTTGTATGTATTAGCATAGACAATGTTTGTACATGCCCTGACATAGACCAAACATACGTTTATGTCTTAATATAAATATGACATAGCAAGACACAAATGACCTTTGGATCGGTCGACAATTAGAACGATTTTTCTAATAAATCTTGCATCAATGGTGGCTTCAATATTCGCTTGCAGTGCTTCAAGAGGTGCAGCTTTGTCGGCATAAGTCGTCTTACGTGGTCCTTCGGATCGGCCGAATATTCTCAATAAATATATTTTGAAAATAACCCCATAAAATCAAGTTCTCACTAACATAAATTAATGGAATATGGGAACTACTTCAGGGATTGCAAAGAATTATGTTACATTTTTGGGGGATGATAGGAATAGTAAAAGTGTAGCGGCTTTCGAAAACAGCTGTTCTGCTATATTAGTTAAATATATAAAACTGATGAGCTTTGGAATATTTATGATGTTTTTCTTAATGCAAAAATAAATTTAAATTTAACGAAGAAAATTTAGTTTATTTTTAGAATTGACCTCGTATTTCATACCAAAAATCGTAACACTTCAATACAAAAAAAGTTTTATATTAACATGTTCTTTAAAAAGATTATAAAATAATTATTCTTTTTTCCTACAATTCAAAACCCCTTAATTTAGTTTTTGTATTTCGCAACGCCTGTAAATCACTTCACATGATCTCGCAATTAAATTTGATTTTTCATTAAAAAAAAATTGAAAAGGTCAACGTGTACAAGACATTCAATTAACGGCGATAATTTGTGAACATAAAATTCAAACAGATAAAATTGAATTTTGCTCACGACCGCCTTTTGACTTTTTTTTCTAAATAACAGAAGTTTTAAGTTGAATTTATTTGCAAAAAAAAGTGGAATTGAAAAAATTCAAGTCTTGTTTGTGATGGATATTAAAATGCCTCAAAGCGCTGATGGAGGAGGGAGATAAAACCAAACCTGACTAAGCGAACATGTTTTAGCCAAATTTGGCTTCTCAACAAGACGAAGAAAAATCTATGAAAATGGAAAAATAAATAATAATTTAAATGTGGCACAACGGATTAATAGAACTTGAAGAAGAAGAAAAACTCGTTTCACTTTTGATTTACGTCTCGCAAAAATTTAAAGTTCAGATCAAAGAAATAAATACACGATCAAACCAAAAGTGGCAAAAGAGTTCAATGAACTTTCAAAGTCACGAGCGTGCTTAAAGCACAAGCTTTTGTGCAGCTTTTGCAGAGCTTTCAGCACAACTGTGCCCATTGAGGGTTAATAAAAGGAGTTGTCGCTGAATTTGATATACGAAAGGGCTCTCGGATGCAAGCAAATTGCTCGTGTATCGCCCATTTAAACTTAAAACATACTTTATGCTCGACTATAGTAACGAAATGGTTGATAACAGATTTCGCTTTTGAGGTTATTTCCAAACCGAGTCAAAGCTATTGAGCGACCCCAATTAAATTTTTACAATTTACAATTTAACTAGAAAAATGCGATCTAGAAATATGAAGTCACATAAAACAAGATTGTTTTATTGTTGCCAATTAAAAATTTAATTACCACGATATTTTTGTTTCATTGATAATTAATTCGATTAAATATTTCATTGTTTTTAATTGAGTTTTAAAACCCGCACCATTCAACTATGAAAATAGAGTGCAAAAGTAGTGCTACACAAGAAATAAAATTTTTTTATTTTTTCCTCTTAAAAATTTATTAAAAATATATTAAAAATTTTCAATTAATACTTTAATTAAATCAATGTAATTTGTATTGTGGTTAAAAATGGACATATTTTGACTTTAAAAATACAAAAAAGCAGGACTGCACATGCCCTCAAATACTCTTTTACAAATTGAGATGTCGTTAACGACTTTTTCATACGCTGACTTGTATCTGCTGGGTATCTTAAGGGCCAAGGTTGTTGCCATCTTTCCTAAAACAGACGCAGCAGTGTTTTGGCCGAAATTATTTCACATGTTGCTTCCACGTATTGATGTTTTGAATAATAAAATTTGTTGGTTTAGAATTAAATATTTTGTGATTTTTTTTAATTTCAAGTTCTGCTGGGTATGAGTAGCGCCCTCTATAATGTAATAAAAGCAATGATGTTTCTGTTCTTCCAACTTTGATATTCGATAGAGTTGCAATTAATTTATTAAATTCGGCATAAAAAAATAAATTGTTTCAACTCAGGACTTGCGGCCCGCCCTGGTCTCATATCGCTCCCTCCCACATGGACTGGCAACCCAAAAATTTTCACAAGTCACTCACCCCTATCGTGAATAGCAAGTGGAATTTTTGTTCACGTGAAATTTTTATTCCACTCGAGGGGAAAAATGGTATCGTGAATCTCCCGTGAAAAATTATTCCCGTAATCAATTCTCAGTGAATGTAAAAAGAGAAGAAGCTGAAAACAACATAAAAAGTCAAAGAAATTTGGATGTAAAAATATAAATATGTATATAAATATCCTAAAAAAATTTTAAAATACATAATGTTCGGAATTGGAGCAGCTTTGTTATTATTTCATCATGAACATCTTTTTTCCGTGGCTGTAGATCACTTTGATTTTCACTAGAGTGAGAACACTCTGGTAAACCAAAAATTAAGGAGTTATCCACATCCTCTACAGACTCCTTCATCCCTACCAGTTCGTATATAAATTCTGAATTTGTGAAAGGCACTTGGTTTGATTTGGGCCACCTCCTGTCTGCAACCACATCTTTTCAAAGCTTCACAAAGCCGCCGGGAATCGCTCTGTTGCTTTGCATTTTTTTGAGCTTTATATCTGTTTGTGCCTTATTAACGGATCTTGCTCTAAAAATAAAATTTGCAATTTATAATAAAAAAATATAATAAAACTTTGATTTGTGATAGAAACAACTTACATTTTTTGTTCTGTTCCCCACCAAAAACGAAGCGAATGAATTAAAGGGAAAAGTGAAAATACTCGCGGGAAAAAATTCATTCCCGATAAGGGGAATTTAATGTTAGCGTGAAATCATTCACGGGGAACGTCTTCACGATTGCAAATTTAGGGAAAAGGGAAAAATTTCGAGGGAAAAATTATTCACGATAGGGGTGACTGTTTACGCTGCGTAGAAAGGATTTTCTTTTTAAATTTAATTTGTTGCTTATGAAATTCTGCTGCTGTTGCTCTGGCTGTTACTGTTGCTGGTGCCTTTGAGGTTGTTGTGTCAGTAAAATATTTTGAAATTTTAAATTGGAAATTCAACTTTTTCAGGTAATAATTTTTCAGGGGATTATGATTATCACGATTTTCGAATCGACTCGACAACTTTTGAAATATCAAAGAATAACTTAAAATTCAACTGGAAACTTTCTAGTGGAGTCAACAACCATAATAAGTTGCTCTCTATTCTTCTTGCATCTCACTTCACTTAAATTGAAAATGATGTTCCATCCACTCCGATTTCAGTATCAGAATTTTACAGCATTCAAATTAAATACAAGTTTTTTCAAATCCAAAATTAATAAAAACTTCTCAGGTTTTATTAAAAATTTCTTTTTGCCTCAATATTTTGGAAATTTATTTATTTTTTGCTCATTGGCAACACTTGAAAGTGTTGAAATACTTAAAATTTCATATCCACAAATATTTTACTTCATCAAATATTTGCCTAATCTGACGTATACCCAATGCCACAGTGCACATTTATTCAGTCCGACATTTAAAGGGTTAATCGACATTAAAAAAAAATAAAATATTATCACCGTTTGGCTCGCCTGTTGAGACAACGATAACGTTTTTGTTTGTGCATTTTACATTCACGCTAAATCATGAAATATGAGCAGTTGAATTAAAGTTCAAATAAATAATTCCATGCAAAAAAAGTTGCCGATAAATATCAAAAGTAACGGACGATTAATTGGAAATAAATTTGAATCGCAAGCAAAAATGCAAATGCCGATGAAATTGTAGTTGAAGAGGAATTTCAAACGCGAAAGCAAAATAAAAGCAGGTGACATTTTACAAAAACAAAAATTTAAATAAATAAATAAATTATTTAAATTAGAAAATAAAATTTTTAATTAAAAATATTCAGGTTTTAATTGAAAATATTCACGATTTAACAGGACAACAAGTTTTTTTAAATTCTCATTTTTCTTTCAATTTCATTTTCTCAAATAATTCTTTCTATTGAATTTAAAATTTATCCCAAGTGAAATGAAAATGATTATAAACCGTTAATGGATTCTGTGCCTTTTGCGATCTATAGAATTCTTGGGACTTTCTTTAAATTCTTGCCGCACAGCGCAACTCCTTCGCTTCTCCATCTTTTCACTCGTCATCTCGAATGTCAATTGTTTGTTTGTTTGTTTGTTCGGCAAATTAATTCTGATGAAATACGTGGCATTCAGACATTTCCAATTGTGGGAAATTTATAGGGTTCACGCTTCTGTGGTAAACTTTTGCTGACGCTGCTCGCTAATCACTTGATGAACAAAAAAAGGATGATGATGATGACGAGAGTCATTCCAGTGCATTCATTGTGGAACTCAGTACTTGAAATTGGGATTGTGTCTGTGGGTGTGTGCAAGTGTGTGTGTGTGTGTATGTGTGTGCGTGTGTGAGTGAGTGTACTTACAAAGTCTATTGTGTAAATTTACTACACAAACTGTGCTTGTGAACTCTGCATGATATTTAATAATAATTATCCAGTTATTTTTGTAAAAAAAAATTCAATAAAATGAGGGAAATTTAAAGAGTATTTGAAATTAAAAAAAAACACTCGCAATTAATTCCGCTGGTTTTAAGACTTTTTTGTTTCTTTTTATCAAAAATTTGAAAAATTTCTAAAACTTCGGAGAAGGAAGAACTGTCAAACGAACTGTTATACAAACTGTCATACTGCCCCCATCTGTTTGACTTTTTCGATACGAATACTCTGGCACATCATCATAAAAAGATTGACGCTTGAAAAATGTTGCCAGATTGTTCAGATTTGCTTTGAAAATCTGTCATCATTTTGTGCAACTCGGAAAGGACTTCTTTCGATATCCTGCCATAAAAATCTAAAATAGTATTCAGACTTCCTCAATTTTAATAAACAACACCATTTCTAGAGCCTTTTGAATGGGAAAGTCGACTTAGCCATGTTCTCCTGTCTGTACGTCAAATCGGTTTTCCGAAGCCCCCATAATATCTAAGGGCGTTTTCTTTTCTAGGAAACATTTCTATATTAAAATTTTAGTGGATGGAACATCATTTTCAATTTAAGTGAAGTGAGATGCAATAGGAATAGAGAGCAACTTATTATGGTTGTTGACTCCACTAGAAATTTTTTCACTTGTTTTCTAAAAAGTGGCGGTTCGGAAAAGTTTTAAAACAGAAATTATTTGTCGTGAAAGATGTTGGATTCTTATAAATTCTATTAAATTCTTTTCATATAAATTCTAATAAATTCCTTGTTTCGAAATGGCAAAGTGTTGCCATTTTCTGTCAAAAAGTGTGAAAAATGTTGCATTTTTTTCTAGAAAAGAAATCGACATAAGTCTTAAATTTTTTATATATTTTTTCTATAATAAAGCTTCCATATTTAGAACTCCGTGCAGGATCGGTACCAAGATCTACAGCTGTGATCCTGCCAGAATTTTTTTTTTTAGTTTCTTTTCTATAAAATTTTGTTTGAGCCTCCCTGGACCATCATCTGACTTCGGCTTCTTATAACAGCCGGGTCTTGTTAGTGAATATACTTTTAGCTTTCCCAATTTAATAATATTTTTAAAAGTTATTCTTCAGTCAATTTAATTTTGAAAATTCAATGAATTAATTTCTCTAACAAAAACAATTCGAAAGTGTTAACAGCTGAATTGTCCGTTCGTTGCCTTTTGCAAACTGAAGAAATATTTCTGCTATAAATAAATATTTAATTAAAACTAATAATAATTTCTCAAAGGAGCAAATAAATTGCATGGGACAAAGGAGAAAGTGGGACAAACAAAACACCGGAGATGGAGCATTAAATTGCATACAAAATTTAACACTTCGTAATTGCAACGGCAAACGATGCACACGAAAGCAAAACTTCCAAAATGCCTTTAAATTGCATTTTACACATTTAAGAGTGTGAGTCGGCATGAGTGAGCATGAGTGTGCCTGAGTGTGCATGCCCGTGCATGAATGCCTTTAAGGATAATATCATTATTTACTATTATTTAGCAATTTGTGTGATTTGGGCCTTGCAGGTGGTTTTGCTTTTGCTTTTGTTTTTGTTTTTGTTTCCTCAAGTTGCACACATTTGGCAAAATGATTAAGAAGAAGAGAAAATATATGGCCACGTTAGCGAGGCGAGTCCTTGTAAATCAATTCACCGGAACGCAAGACAATTAGTCAGTCAATCTGTCTGTTCTGTTGTTGCAGCCTCAACTTCACTAATACAGTGGCATTTGTGAGGAATTTCGGTTCGTTTGTTTGTTCAGTTGCCAATCGAAATAATTTACTCTGGAATTATTTATGCAAATCAGGCGAAAGGACGTCAGAGTTTTCTGTACGTGAGTTCCAAGAAGGATTTGGGGTTAAATGCGTCCGCTGATCAAAATGAAACAGCGTTCACTTGATTTTGTGAACGTGCCTCGTATGCATGTGTGTGTGTGTGTGTGTGTGTGCGTGCGTATGTATTTTACATAATAGCAAATCTTATAAATATTTATTATGGGGGCGTGCATGTGCATGTCAAACTCAATGAACCAGAATTATTTCTATTTAACCGAACGGAGATTTTGAGGTCTCCCATATTTTCCTTTCTTTTTCCTATTTTCCATTTTCTTTTGCTCAAAAGCTTAAGGGAGTGGTTGAAAGATTAGCATTTATGGGCGATGTTGTGTGTCTGTGTATGTGTGTGTGTGTTCTTGTATATTTTATTTTCCAGGATTCTATTTATCCTTCTATTAAGTCCAATTACTTTTGACAGGCTTTTTGATGATTATTTGAATTGTTTGCGTTTGGATTCATATTAAACAAACACACACACACACATGCATACACACACACACATACACATACACACACACACACACACACACATACAGGCATATATATTCGCATTTATTTGCATAAGTATCCTAAACATATTTTATCGATGCCACAAAAAGGATTCCATATCCTGAGATACAATCCTTCAGTTCAGTAGTTGTGGATGCTGCAAAAATTATTCGGATTTTCAGTTAAAAAGCTGATGAGGGCGTTTTATTATTATTTTTTTTGCCACAAGATTTTTATGAATTAAATTACGAAGTTTAAAATTGTTGCACTTTTTCAAGAATTTTGCTTAAATTGAAACTTTTTTGTTAAAAGTTCAAGAATTAAATACGTAGAACGGATGCAGCCGAACTGATTTCGAGCACGCTACACCAGGTCATAATCAGTCTTCGTTGTTCATTATTTTTTCAATTATTTATTTTATTTCTATTAACTCTCTGAAGTTTTAGTTTCGAAAAGAATCACGGGAAAAGATTTACCGCCTGTTCTAGTAAGTCCTTCGATATCGTTCAGTCGACAAAACTTGTTTTCAAACCAAAGCAAATTCCAAAACTTTGTTTTTTTTTTCAACTACCTGGATCACGCTGTCACTCTACAAAATAAATTTAAACAAAAATAAAATTTTACAATTTTACAAACTGTTAACAAATTCTACGAAGTCAGCTAACAAGCGGTAACAAATATCGGGTGTTTTTTATATAGTGATACAAGTTTAAATCGTAATAAAACACAATAATATATTTCTGATATCAATGAAGCGGTCTTTATTGGATAGAAAATCTTATGACATTAATGTTTAAATATGATTTCGGCCATGTGGGCCCCACGGCTGGCGCGTACAAGACGCAATCTGGACCACAAATTTTCACAAACAGTAACATTCTGACCTTCATCGTTTTTGAAGACTTATGGGCCAATGACTCCGCCAGCCCATAAAGCGCGCCAAGCAGTAATTTTCTGTGGATTCTCCTCATTCCAAATGCGACAATTGATAATTGTTCTGTTTATTTACGTACCCATTCAACCAAAAATGGGCTTCATCGGAAAACAAAATTTTGAATGGACGAAGTGCACCATAAGTTGGACAAACAGAAAAAAATTTAAAATTTCCACAATTTGCACGCGTTGCTCTGGTGTAAGTCGATCCATAATAAAATGTCTAAGAAAACTAAATAAAAAGCAACTATCAGCTGTTAAATGGGTGGTCAAATAAAGCAGTGATGCCAACTCAAAGTTGTATCAATCTATAAAAAACACCCTATACGAGCACTGATGATGGAAGTGTAGCGACGTTCGGAAACAGCTGTTCTGCTCTGCTGCGTAAGTTGAATATAAAAAATTTTATGTTGACTTCCCCTTGATTCTTAGAATATTTATCGATTTTCTTTAACAAAAAATTGTTTTTACAAAAATTTTTATTTCCTGAAGATGTTAACAAGCTGTTAACGAAATATCGAATAAAAATTAGACCAAATATAATTTGATAAAAAACGACCATAAGCTTGATTAATATTAAAATAAAATTAGCTTATAATCTTGCCTGCGATATTTAGAATCCAACATGTTTAAGTGGGCGTAGTGGGCGTGTTTATTTTCAAAGGTAAAACAAAATTTATAAAAGATTTCTTGTGGCAGCACGACACCAGCAGTAAATTCTGCCGGTTTAGTTGCTGACAGAATCGTGTGATCCCTGTGGCAGGTTATTTTGTGGTACGGATATATAAATATCAGGAACTAAAATCGAACTTTTTGCTTTCAGATTTGCTTGAGAAGCTTGTGAAATAAAGCACAGGTTTCATAAAGACGTTATTTTACACTCAAGGAATTAACTACTTATTATACCACTTACCAGGAGCTAAGAAATGCTAAAATGTTAACAAAAATTTTATAAAAGTTAAAACTTTAATTTTTATAAAATTAGAGACCTTGTCAGCAATTTTATATATTTTCATCACACGCAAATTCCTATAATTTGATATTTTATTTATTAAATTATGCCTCTAAAGCTCTCTCTCTCTCTCTCTATCTCTCTTTCTCTGTCACTCGCTACTCAACCAGCCATGGCTTCCCAACTAAAATAATCTCTTTTAATGGAAATAAATAACTTAAAACAGCATCAAAATATTTGTATCCAACAACCAACAGGGGCCAAATCACGCCAGCCGATATCCATCAAAATTTGAATTCTCTTGAATTTTCAATAGATATCGAGAGAGAAAATTAGACTCCATGACTAGTTTAACAAAAACACTTTACTTTTCTGTGAATTAGATACTCTCTGTATGACAATTAATAAAAAAATCCCCTTTAAAATGTTACAAATATCCGGAGTACAGATCCTTAAGGGATTTTAATCCCTCTCCACAGATGAAAATTACAATCCCACAGCACTTTTTTTTGTTATAAAACATGACACTCAAATACTCGTACATTTTTGTTGTTGTTGTTTTTTTGTTTTGCTTGAGTTGTTAACTTTTATTTAACACTCGGCACACATTATGGCACTTCAAGGCCAAGGCAATCATTATATAAGCCAACCACAACACACACACACACATATATATACACACACACACATATACATACACACATAGCTACAACACACTTTGTTACCAGCCCAATAAGACAATAAACATTTTAATATAATAAAAAGAAAAACATTTGAAAATTAAGATTGACAGCAGGACTAAGAGAAAAGACAGGTCAGTACTAAACAGCGTGACTAGACAGTGGCAAAATAAAAAACTAGACAAACGGGCCATAAAAATCTTTCTTAAGTGTTCTTGTTGTTGTTGTTTTATATTATTTTATTTCGCTTGGAATCAGTTTCAGTTGTTAAGCGGCATTTGTGCTGAAGTAAAATCCTGGCGTTTATGAGCTTTCAGGATGAATTGCGAAAATTTTCATAACACGCACAAACACACACACACACACACATGCACACTTACAGCCATACACCCATACACATTTAGCCTTCCAATACAAATCCTATAAACCTAAACGTTGGCTAAATGCTGGCCTGCGCCATAACAAAAAGCTTTTACAATTTTATTATCTGTTTTGTCAGTTAAATACTCTCCACTATTTAAGTTAGTGGTTTAGCAGGTATTTATTTCCACAAATTTATTGCGTGCAAATGGTTAGCGAAAGTAGTGGGCGACTAAGTGTTAGAGTATGAGTGCAAGTGTGTGTGTGTGTGTGTGTGTGTTTGAAGTGAAAAACATGTGCGCATTCAACGTTTAATCGAGTTAAAAAATCCTCGTCCGTTTATGGCCAGTCACTGCATAAATATTTGCAGCCACACATTTACAGTTATTTTAGTTATTTACTTATTATATACGGCATACAATTAGGCGCCAAAATATTGCACAAACATATTAGCAGACGCACACATACACAACTGCCACTACGGCCAGTGAAACAGTGAACACTTTGCGAAGAAATAATCGAGAGACGAAGGAAAAAAATTTTTTAATTTTATGTTTTAAAATTTTTATAATGCAGGTACTCATTTAATCGTATGCACACACACACACACACACACCCTATAGAGGCATACATACATACACGAATATTTCCAACTGCGACTTATAAACTCAACACTTTAAACCCTGCATACAAAAGAGTAGGGAATAAAGGAACTTCTTCTTATTAACAGGATGAACGCCGCACCCTTCCCCTTATTTATGGCCTGCTTTTCAATGAACATCGCATTTTCGTACTGACAATTACCTGGAGATAAATGCAAATTATGGACGTTGGCGCAACTCATTTAACTGCAGTTTTAGACAGACACGAAAAAAAGTCTTGAAAAGCTGGAAGTGATCAGAAAACTCAGTGTTTTGTTTTGATGTGATTTTTCGAAACTAAACTCGCTGAGGCTGAAAGTTGATTTTAATTAGGCTGAGGTTTGTAATACACGCCAGAAAAAAAACTGGCATTTAGGCACTATTCCACAGAAAAATTTAATGTCGTATAAATTCAGTCTGCATGCGGCATTTGCTTACACAGAGCGAAAACTGCCTAATAGATTCAAGACGATTTTCTCTATTAAACGTTTTTGGTATGAGGGGTATTCCACCAGAAAGGAACGACGATTTTTTCAAAGAGATTTCTTATTGTTTTTGGGTGCTAAATATTTTTAATTTTTTCAATTAGTAAAACATATGAAATTAACAAGAAAATCTTTTTGAAAAATAAAACAAAAAGAAAACCTAATAAAATCGAGAAGAAACTTTTTTGAAAAAAAATAAGAAGATTGCCTGGTAAAAACCATAAGTTTTCCTTTTGATTTTTTTAAATTAGATTTTCTTATTAAAATAATAAGAATTTCTTCTTTAAGAAAACCCCTAGAAAAATATTATTAATTTTGCTCTATTTTATTAGGTATTTATTAGGTACTGTTTTCTCTGTGTACTTGTGCTTAATGCACATCCATGCATATTCACATATAAACGTGTGTATGTACGTACACACTCAACGTTGGTCTTATTTAAAAAATAGAGTTTAAAAAATGATATGCCTTTCAGGAAAATCTAATTAAAATGTAAAAAAAAAATATTAAAATAACCTAAAAACAAAAATGAACCAAAATACAAGAATTATTGTGAAAAACAATATCTGGCCACACATTTTTTTTTTTGCAATAATAGGTGCGTTTGTTTACTTTTCCAGTAAAATCCAGTAGTTGAGTAAATTCTGGGTCATTTCAAAATTTTACTCTCCAGAATGTCTCTTGCACAAAAAGTGCGCAAACGGAAAAATTGCAAATACTTGCAGGTTAATCAAGACAGCTGATCACTAAAATATGAATTTTCGCGTTGTAAAATATGTGTTGTTTTGACTACCCAGTATATAATGTTTTTGGTACTTGATATAATGTATTTTAATAATTACAAATTCGTAGCGAAATATTTTATTAATAGTACTTCTATGGAAGCTTTTACACTTTTTTTTGGTACATGATTTATAGTTTCCCTTCCGGTTAAATAACATACGACAATACATGAATATCTAATTTTTGATATCCGGTACCCTGAATAATATGCCATAAGAAGTATATATATATATATATATATATATATATATATATATATATATATATCCTTTACATTTCCAACACATTAATGTAAATAAAGCAATTAAAAGACAAACATTTTACCATGGATGCCAAAAAAAGAAAACTTGATATTGTATGGTTTCCTGGAATATTTCGGAACATACAAAGTGATTATTACACACTTATTTAATTTGTCTCAAGTTGAAAATAAGTATTTTCGTTTTTTGCTGCACTTTTAATTCAGCTTTTCTTCTTTTAAATATTTTTATTAAAAATTTGATACTTTTTGTTTGCTTGTTTACTTTATTGAATCATATGTTTTTCTTTTCTACTGGACTTTACTGGCAAAAATTTGTCCAGTAAAAATTTGCAGACTCTCAGTCAACCAACTGTCACTTTACTCTCTCAACTGGTGCTCTCTTTTGCAAATTTTTGTGCAAACGAACGCATTTCAGTAAAATCCAGTACAAATTTGTGCAAATTTTGGAGCAAACGAACACAGTTAATAATTATATTTGCGTTCATTATTGTTTTAAGTTTGTTTTTAAGTGTGATTTTACAATAAATACCTGTTTGGGATAAAAGATAATTTGATAATATATCGGGCAGCAATAAATACCCGAAAAACACCCAAATGGCAACGCTGTACCCATGCATGTATGTTTGTGTGTCTCCATGTACTCCACAATTCTTTTTTTTTTCCTTTCAAAGAATCAATTTCGTTTTGACACCTCATAAAAATAAACAAAGTAAATCCTTTGCAAATTGTTTTTGCAAAAACACTCACATTTTGTAACGGCAGCAACTGGCCATTCTTTTCCACCTCACTCACTCTCTCAAACCCACTCTCATTAATAGATTATTAATGTTGTGTTTTGTTTTCTTTAGTTTTCCGGTACTTCTAAAGCGGTGCGGTTTGTTTGTTAAATGTGTGGTGCGAAATAATTAAATAATTATTGTGCGTTATGAAATTAAATTGTTACAAAAGAATTAATTATATATCTGTTGTATGACATAATATGAAAGAAGTTGGTAAAAGTTTTAAAGAAGTTCCAGGGAGGTGAAAGTGTATCAATTGTGTTGGCATGCACTCTTATATGTATGTTTGTGTGTTTATGTACAAAGTGTTTTGCACATCAATAAACATACACTTTTATATGTCACCATGTGTGCGAATGTGTGTATGTATGCCGCAATAGTAATAATATGCATCAAGTGTTATAAAAGTGTGGCGTTTTTTCCTGTATTTATCGTTCTTCATATACGGTACTCTTATTTTATTTGATTGTTTGTTTTTATTTAGTTTTTTGTTGTTGCAAAGAGAAGAAGAATTATTTGCAAATAAGGAAAACAAAACATGCGTTGCTATAGAAAAGGTTTGTGTTTATTTGGTGTGGAAATTATTATATAAATTTATTTTGATGGAAATATTTTTAAATAAACAGGTTTTAATTCTTGTAAATAAAGCATTTTGGAAAGTAACAAGTTAACGATAAGGGGGAATTAATACATCTAAATGATTTGATAAATTTGAATTTTCCAAGGCGGTTAGTAAAAAAATTTTTATCGTTTTGAAGTTTTATAGTCTAACTTTTTAATTAATTTTTACTCGATTATGCTTCTGCCAAACTGATAGTTATGATCTTATAAAAAATATATTATGCTAGCAGATTTTCTTATCTGACAGCCTTAACAGGGAGGGGGTATAAATGTGTGCCTATAGTTTAAGCGATTTTTGACTAAAGAGTTGAAATTTTAACTATTTTACCTGCGCTCTTGTACTGTTTTCTTAATAACTCTGTAAAATATTAACCGTTTAAGCAAAATCTTTACTGTCGTACATTAACAAGAAATTATTTTTCATATTAAAGAAAAAATTTCTAAAATCGTGATATTGAATCAATAGTTATTAAGAGTTTAATTTGATATAATATTGTTGAAACAGCGAGTTTTTCCCAATTTTTCAGAAAACATTAACTAATTAATTCGTAATTAAAAATACTTTTTATTACAATCATTTTAATTATTTAGAGATAATATAATGGCGTTTTCTTTTCCAGAAAACATGTAACATTTTTTCACTTATTTTCTAAAAAGTGGCGGTTTGGAAAAGTTTTAAAAAATAAATTATTTTTCGTGAGGCATGTTTAATTAATTTCTAATAAATTCCTTATTTTTAAATGACAAAATGTTGCCTTTTTCTTTTAAAAGGTGTGAAAAATGTTGCATTATTTTTTAGAAAAGAAATCGACATAAGTTGTTACGATAAATTTTTAATACAAATTTAAAGAAAAAATCGGGGATTTGAAGTTGAGCCTGAACTTTTCCACATTTTGGCGACGTGCATTGGCCGTCATGAATAATGATCATGCGATTTGAAGCCTTTAAATTTTTTTTGCAGACCTACTTTAAAGTCTATTTCCAAAAGCATCACTTTTCATGTCATTTACATTGACAAGAAGGAAACATGATAATGAAATAACAATTTTATCACAATCAATTCTTTTTTTTTTGTGTGTGTTTCGTTCATCATCTTCTCTTTTGAATCTTAAAAAATTGATAATTCTTTATGTCTGTTTATTGAAAATTTGGCAAGAATTTCAATTTGCTTTTAACAAACTCTTTTAATTTTCATTTCTTTTCAGGTAAGAGCTGAATTTCTTCATTAAATTGATCAGCAAAACAAAAGATAAAAATATATCTTTTTGTTTTTTTGTTGCGAATTCTGCAATTGTCAAAGAATGTAAGTAGACTTGTTTGCATAAGTGTAGTTACTGTGGTATGCTTGTGTGTGTGTGTGTGTGTGTGTGTGTGTGTGTATGTGTAACAAAGCACACATGTCAAAGATATACAAATTCTACTATTTTTTTATCTCCTGCCTGACACTGCGAATGTGAACAAGACTTGATGATAAAATATTTCTTATTAGAAATAACAAAATGAAAATAAAAACCAAACTTTTTCGGAAAGAAGAAAAGGGTGTCAAGTTTATGGCAACATTTTGTTGCATGTATTCTTCAATACATTCTTCCATGCCACGTACATGAATACAAGCACTTGAGTGTTTTTAGGAAAAGCATAAAAATAAGCAGAAAAAATAAAAAATTGAAAATTGTTCTCGAAAAGAAGTGAAATTTTAAATGCACGAATGTGTGCGTGTGTGTGTGTGGGTGTGGGTGTGTGTGGTTGATGTTGTAGCATTTTGCAAGAACTACTTAACTTAATACATGTTTCTAGAGTACAATATGAACGTATGGAAATGCATAGCAATTCATCAGTAACCCAGCAAACATGTGCATGAGATGTCACTTATCGAAATTGAATTTAAGACGGCAATAAATACTTCAATACAAAATAGTTTTAATAAAAATATTTAATATCATTAAAAATATTCTCAACTAATTAAACAGTCAGTTAACAATTTTTCTCTTGGAAAATGAGCGCCCCTCTAATTTGTATTATATAAAACTCTCTTGTCTTTCTTCAGAAATATAAAAATATTGCCGTTGTCGTTGTCACCTTTTCCATAACAATTTTTACCCTGCAATCTATTTTTTTTTTGTTGCTTTCATCGTTCTAACTTAATTTAAGAGGCTCCGTGTTGCAAGACGTTTTCACAGACATTTAAATTCATTCGCACACCAGGAGTGTTTTAAGGAAATGTCAGTTGCTTCTTCTGCCTTGACACACTTGCAAGCAGTTTATCTGCACACAAAAGCACACGATTCATTCTCTCCTGTTCCCATTATGCGAAAGTGTTTTTTATTGTATTTTTTTAACACTCTTTTTTTATTCTTCTACAACGTTTTGAAATGTTGCTGGATGTTCTGCAATTTATTTTTTTTTTTTGTTATGTTCGTAGCGTTGGTGCTACACGGCCTGAGTTGTGTTGTGTTTAATTGATTTTTTTATTTTAATTTAACGCTGTTATTCACATCGTTTCAAAGTGTGTTCTGGAGGTTTCACATGGGGTGAATTTTTCCAGCATTTCAAGCAACATTTCGCGCGGATCAAGGACAACCATATTTGGAAAAAAGAAAAAAGAACCAAAACCAAATCACTGATCGCAGCGCCTAAAATTATCTCCGGTGACTTAAAAAAAAAAGCTCCAGGACTTTTTTTGGAACAATAAGGAGTAATGCCACCAGCGCACAATGGGGATTTTGCGAAAAAAAGTGCAAATATTGAAAATACGACGAAAAATAGGGAGAAAGAGAGGGGGAAAGAGAAGGGAAATAGGGGTGTAGAGAGGGGAAATAGGGTGTAAGAGAGGGGAAAATAGGCTGTAAATAGGGGAAAGGGAGGGGAAAATAGGGGAAAAGAGAGAGGAAATAGTGGGAAAGGAAGGGAAAAATAGGACGAAAGGAAGGGACAAATTTTAGGCCTATTTTCCCTCCTTTCACTACTTTCCATCTTTCTCCCTATTTTCCCCACTATTTCCCCCTATTTTCTCCACTATTTCCCCCTATTTTCTCCACTATTTCCCCCCCTCGCTTTTCCCTATTTTCCCTTCCCTTTCGCCCTATTTCCCCTCTCTTTCCCCTATTTTCCCTCTAAAAAAATCGGGGATTTGAGCTTGAGTCTGTACCATAATGAATGGTACACTTGTGCCCAATATGTGTTCCCAGTTTCGTAAATTTTTTTATTATATCGTCTAGTTTCTTTGTGGGCGTCATAAAAGTCACAAGTGTTTGGGGTGCACGACAAGTGGATCAAAGAATTTGCATGAAATTGCCTGTACAAAAAGGCAATTAAGTGCTGTAAAACAGCTGATATGTTGTTGCTGGTGGTACACGATGATGTCAGAGTCAAACTTTTCGTATTTGTGTTGGTAGTTGTGTGAGTGCCTTTAACCAGTTTGTGTCTTGAGCCTTCGGCTCTGCAGCAGTTAAAATTGGGATGCAACCTAAAGAGGCAAGTACTCGTATAGCAAAACTCGTACGAGTCCCCCCGTTAATGTTTAAGAAAAATAATAAAATTTTTTTTTATTAAATATTTTTTATAGGAAACTCGTAAAAAAACTTTATATCGAATGGGTCGTATAAAGTTTCGCTCTTTTTATTCTGCAAGTTTATGCACTTTTTCTCTTGAGGACTTCCTTTTATCATTAAATGGGGGAAAAAATTATATTCATTTCGCCAAATAATACATTTTCAATATATTAACTTTTCATAATGCCATGGTTTGATGTTGATGAGGGTTTGAAAGTTTTCCTAACTTAATATTTTTTCATTTTTATTAGATTTTCATAATGCCAACTTCATATTGAACTATAAAACTAAATTATATATCGTCATATTCATAATATGGCCAATACTTGGAAGGCGGCAGCAAATTGCACGGCGCTACAAACTAAAAATAAACTTTGTAACAAAAGCTGAAGCAGAAGGAAAGTTACAGTAGTAAAACTGTTGTGATCGAGCACTTCTGCTATCAGATGCAGCAGATGCTTAGCTCGGACACCAACCGTTGGAATGAACCCCGCTAGTTGGCTCGCATTTTGGATCAATTCGCGCGTCTTAATTTAATTAGAAGTCTTGTAGGCTAAACAAGTTAACGGCGTCATCAGAAATGCCACCGCCACTAGCAAAGATATTTTACCAGTGTGACCATGTCGTCAATACAAACGTCTATTTCAATAAATCCAGTGATGAACTTTATTCTCAAGGTTTTATTAAACGATTTGGTTCATTTCCTCTTTTTTTTAAATAAAAATAAATTTGAAAAAGAAAAATAACCAGAAGACTTGTGACACAATAAAAAATATACAATAAAATAAGAAACTACTTTTCTCTTTCAAAATGAATTTATAACTTTTCATTTCACCTTTTGTGTGGTGCTCTTTGAAATTGATATGAAACTTGTCTTGTTTTCTCTTTGTTCCTTTTTTAATACCCATTTTAAAGTTTTAGCAGGCTTGATGTCAATCAATCAAAAATAGCAGAGCCCACCTCCATACAACTGCAGGAAAAAGACAAAATTGAAAAGAAAATTTGCAACTAAAAGTTAAGCCATTCTATTTTCTATTCTCTTGGAGTCGTAGGCATTCGTGGAAAGAAGAATCAATTATTGGTGTCACCACTTGTCAACAAAATCAAGAGCATATGAGCTGCTGGCTGCTCAATGCCTGCCTGCCTGCACTTCACATCATCAGCAGCATCGTCGTCAACTCTGTTAACAACGTGATCACAATTTGATTTTTTATAACAATTTTGTATGTCTTTGATTGTTATTGTTTTGAATTCCCATTCTATTATTTGCATTTAAATATAATCCACCCACGCTCTCTCTCTCTATCTCTCTCTACTATTATTAGTGGTGAAAATATGACACTTCTGTTTATTTGCAAAATATTAGTCAACGGTTTTTTATATATTGTATAACACTAGAGGTGCCCAATTCTGCCTGCCTGCTCACACAGTTACACACGCACACACACACACACTTGTTACGTGTGCATAAACCCTACCCAGAAAGGGTTAATGTATGCTTTCAACAATACAGACTTTTAAAGTAATAAAATCATATTTTCCTTGTTAAAAATTAAACATTCTGCACTTACATTTTTTCTTCTACGCTCCAGCCAGAAATCATATTTAAATATTAATCATCGTTTTCGGAGACATATGGGCCAATGACTCCGCCAAACCATAAAGCGCGCCAAACAGTAATTTTCTGTGGATTCTCCTGACTCCAAATGTGACAATTCTGTTTATTTACGTACCCATTCAACCAAAAATGGGCTTCATTGGAAAATAAAATTTTAAATGGACGAAGTGCACGATAAGTTTGACGAACAGAACCATTATTTTTATTAAAAATATCCACAATTTGCACGCGTTGCTCAGGAGTAAGTCGATCCATAGTAAAATGTCAAAGCAAACTAAGAAAAAAAGCAACTATCAGCTGTTAAATGGGTGGTCAAATTCAAAGTTGTACCACAGAAAATTACTGTTTGGTGCGCTTTATGGGCTGGCGGAGTCATTGGCCCATATGTCTTCAAAAACGATGATGGTCAGAATGTTACTGTTTGTGAAAATTGGAGATCCAGATTGCGCCTTGTACGCGCCAGCCGTGGCGGCCACATGGCCGAATTCATACTCAAGCATTAATGTCATAAACTTTTCTATCCAATATAGACCGTTTCATTGATATCAAAAATATATTACTATATTTTATTATGATTAAAACTTGTATCACTCTATAAGAAACACCCTTTATAAGAGAGTTTTATGATAAATAGTAAATGAGCTTCATCTATTCAATGAACTGTAACCATCCAGGGTTAAGTGATACTTTACTTTTTCTCCCAAAACTTCTAATAATATAACTTGTCAAAAACATAGATTAAATTATAAAAAGTATTGAGAAAAAAATTACATCTTAAAAAGAAAAAAAACACGCCCTTGCCAATGTGGGATGTGTAATAAATTATGGAGAATTTCACCGAAATACGAATTTAACATGCTACCGTTTGTATGTTTACAAGACCAATAAAATACTTGTGCGCAAAAATGAATGCATTCGATTAAGCCTCTGCCTTGTCTTGTTTGTCACTGATGACATGCATAAAAAATGGTTAATACATGTGAAGAGGAAAATAAATTATAAGTTGTTAAAAAGTGACGGGCCTGTTATAAAATCTTAATTTTTCTACTTTTCGAATCTCTATCGTTCGCACGCACAAACACAAACCTACACACCCACACACACACACACACACACTGGCTGACTCTGGTTGCTTGCCTGCCTGCCTGCCACGTCCTTGTTTGCCGCATAAAAGTCAAAGCACGTCTGCGATTTTATTTCAGGTGGAGATCTGATGTTTTTGTTTTTGTTTTCGTGTTAAACATATTTTATTTGCATAAATTTTATAGTGATTTTTGATGTAAAACAAAAATGTCAAACGAGCGAGCGAGCGGCAGATTTAAAGTGATTCATAATCGTGTCTGTCTTTCGCCTCGCCACATCCCATCGTTCCGTTCTTTGTATGATTTCTTCTCGGCTGAGTGATTTACACATTGACTTTGTGGCACATTAAATGCATAAATAATAAAAATAATAATAAAAAAAAAGAATAAAATTGTAAACAGTTGCTCTGCCTCGTCTCTTAATTTATGCATGAAGTCATGCTTTTGAGTCACACCACAATCGGCCCACTTGGCTTCGCTGTATTTCACTATTCCCAGTGACAGCATGCGGCATTAAAGACTCTAATGAATATTTAAGTGAATCCGATAAATACGTCAATAAATATGAATTAAATTTGTTGTAGACCAGCAGCTAATCAAGTCTCGATTATCAAGGCAACTCATGCGTCAGCCGCACTTGCAGTTGTCTTCTTTCTTTGAGTCCAGATGAAATCTTGATAGATTCACGTGATTTATATTAGTCGAATAGTTGTTGTGTTCACCGCGGAAATAATCGGCAAAACGTTTAAGGAGATCATAAAATGGAAGCGGTATGTTGCGTGAACAATCTACCCATTTTGATGAAACAATTTCATTATTTGCACGAATTGTTCTTGGCTTCTATATCCGTCATATTTCTTTGTCTGTGCTGTCAATTCTATCCGCTCCTTTTATGGCTCCACTGGAATGCATTGCATGAGTAGGTTCTGTTCCCTGAGTGTCTGTCTAATTAAAAGGAAAACAAAAATGAAATATAAATTTTTTTTGTTGCTACTTAAGTGAACTCTTAAAGCTTTTTTCTTAATTTTATAATAAAAAAATTACACTTTGCACATCTGCACAGAAATACCTTTTCAAAATTATATATTCCGTCAAAATCGATGGCCAATTAAATACTTGAAAGAGTACCACAAAAAATGTCTGACTCATTTTATAGCAGATAATCTCTTGCCAGCGTATCTACCTCAATACCTGTAAAGAGAGGGCTTTGTTTTAGTACCGCATTCTGTCAATCGTTTTTAGTACTGCTTCATGACCAGTGCTACACCTGCCTCAAATATGTAAAAAGAACGACCATATCCCTCGATGTTATAAAATAATTTATAATTAATACGGAGTACTTTTGACTTTGGAGTCAAAGCGTTAACTAGTTCGAACAACGTTATCTTAGAATTGGTCTTAATTCATCGAAGAATATTTCGTTTAGGGATATTAAGTAACCATAATTCAGGCCCGTAAAAATTTGTTGCTAGAAATGGTGTAGTCTTGGGTCCAGATGTCATTCATTCGGTCATATGTTACCCACAAAATCTGCCATCAAACACGTTTAAATAGCATTGATGTGATCGTAAGATCTGGTCTAAAGCAGGTCTCTTTTCGATAGATCGGCAGTAAATCTATTCCCATATAAAATTATGTCACACAACAGAGTTCGCCACTAATCAACCTGAATGCCCATATCCAAGTCAAAGTTATCAACTGCGTATTTACTTTGCAACATGTTGCATGACTTGCAACTCATACACATCAAACGTATGAAAGATTTCTCTCTTAAAAACGCTCAAAACGTACATGCAGTTGTATGGCAAAGATTCAACAACCTCCCATTAAGACGCTGGAAAGTGATCTTTTTAAATCTTCCTAACAACTTGCAACTTTACAAGACACTCTATTCCATTAAAATGATTCGGGTTTGTTTTTTTTGTTTTGTTCGAAAACAAAATTTTCAACTGGAAATAATACCTCTTAAAGTTTACAAAAGTCTACTGGACAATATGTACAAGAGGGCAGGGCTGGTTACTGCGGAACTATTGACATTTTTTATTACTGCTCATTAACTTTTAGTAGCTTGTTACTACAAACTGATTGTGATAAAAAAATATATAGAAAATTATTGACCCTGAAGGTCATGCCTGTAACTTCCTGGTAAGCACGAAACTAGAGTACCCTGGCTTGTGTTATCTTCTATGTCTTTGAGCCCTTCGAGCTAAAACGCTATTAAATTAATATTCAAATCCATCGACTCATGATATCCCACAAGAAGATTTACCGATTTTGAGTCGATTTATGGTGATCGCAGTGATTTTTAAATGTCAAGAACTGATTACTTTGCGGAATCGATCCCACCGATCAAAACATACGGTAACTGTAAAAAATACACACACACACACACACAAATATTAACTTGTGACATAAAAAATATATATTCCATATAAAAGTGCAATTTCAGTGTCCCGACTTCCCATCCCAGATAGGCAGATATGCATGTGTGTGTGTAAATAAATCCATATACGAATGGAACCGCTTACACAAATGCCAGTGCATTTGGAAAGAAATCCAATAAAGTTTTACTGGAATTTCTGGTATGCGGGTACAAATGCAGCAGCATAAACAAATAAAACACAACAAATCTGAACTATCTCATCACAAATAAAATCTGTAGATGGTCAATGGAATCATCAAACACAAACAACAACAACAACAACAGCAGCAACAATAATACATCAAGTAAACAAACTCAAGTCATAACAACAACAAAAAAAAACAAACAAGACTGGCTGCAAAGAAAAAGTAGCCAAGAAAACAAACACAGACACACACACACACACACACAATAATCATGATCATTTAATGATCAACAAAACAAAAATAGCACCAACAATAACAAAGAAAAAAAGAAGGAAAACACAATTCAGATACACAACAATGAACAAAAAAGATACACCGATCGAGATAAAGTAGACGTTCGAATATGAAGAACGATCATGGACTTGCTGGCACTCGTTTGCAACCGAAAAGGCCAACCAAACAATCGCACAACTAAAACAAGAATAACAAGAAGTTAATGAAAAGTAGAAAAAATAAATAAAACACATTGAATAGAAAAGAATTAAAAAATAAATCAAGAACAAGAACAAAGATCGCCTCGTCTGTTAAAAAGAATTAAATGAAATCAAAAAGGGGAAATACAAATTTGTCTTGCAATATTTTATTCAAGAGTTTAAAACGGCCAAGACTGTTAAATTTAAAATTTATGAAGTTGCTTATGAAGCAATTTTCAACCGGCTGTTAAAATCATTTATTTTCACAACTTGGAACAATTTTTTATATAGTGCAAATCTCCTCAAAAATACCTTTCGAAATGTGTATAATTATTTCATAAAAGTGGAGGATAAGATAACAAAAAATGTACCACAACAACAGTTTTTTGTTTTTGTTGCCTCTTAATGAACGTTTTTATTCTATAAATTTCCAAACTCAATCGTAAAAATTCACAATTTCAGTTGTTAACTGCAGGCCTATTGACGACAATCAGAAGTTGAAAAGTAGAGAAAAAAGTCTACCGATAAATTGCTGTTGTGTTGAACATCAACAAAACACACACACACACGCACGCAACATAAGAATTCCATAACTCGACTACACGATGATGAAGTTAAAAATTATGACGGCTGCAAACGCACTCAACAAATCTGGGAAAAAAACATGGAATGCAATTAATAAATGAAGATAAAGCAACGCAACATGTGAATGAACAAACGAACGAACGAAAGTTTGTTTGATTGGCGGTGTGGCATCTGATTAACGAAGTGGAAATCAAAATTTAAAATTCGCCTCAAGATCTTTTTGAGTGGAAGAATAATCGAAGATAAAATTGTATTCATTTCGAATTTGGGTTATCGGAGATAATGTTACAACAATTGTTTTTGGGCATTTAAGAAATATATATTTAATTTTTTATTATTAATTTCATGACACGAGTACAGTGTGGGGCAAACGTTTCACAGACTATTGGGCATAATTGAATTAAAAAATTAATATCTACTACACAATTTGAAAAATTATGTTATATTAAAGCAGTGTGGCCTTTATCTCACAATCTCAGTATATATTCACTGGTCAGTACTGACTGGTCAGCTAACTGGTTAGTATTTGATTAGTCAGTACTGACTGGTCAGCTAACTAGTCAGTACTGACTGGTCAGCTAACTGGTTAGTACTAACTGGTAAGCTAACTGGTCAGTACTGACTAGCCATTACCTGGTCAGTTCTGACCGGTCAGCTAACTGGTCAGTACTGACCAGTTATATAACTAGTTAGTACTCATCGGTTATATAACTAGTTAGTACTAACCAGTTATATAACCGGTTAGTATTATCTAGTTATACAACCGGTTAGTAGGTACTAACAAGTTATATAGCCAGTTAGTACTAACCAGTTATATAACCGATTAATACTAACCAGTTATATAATCGGTTAATACTGACCAGTTAGTACTAACTAGTTAGCTAACCGGTCAGTACTGGCCAGTTAGCTGACCGATCAGTACTGACCAGATAGCTGACCACTTAATACGGACCCGTTAATATTGACCAGTTAAATGAATAGTCAGCACTGACCAGTTAGCTGACCGGTCAGTACTGACCAGTCAAATAACCAGTCAGTACTGACATTTGATTACTCAGCACCCATGCCTCCATTGATTAATCAGTACTGATGCATGAATTGATTACATAGTGCTGATATGCTAATATATCAATTGACTATTTAGTACTCATAGATCAATTGATTACTCAGCACTGATGCATCAATATATTGGCTAGTACTGATGCATCAATTGATTACTGAGTACTGATGTATCAGTTTACTACTCAGTGCTGATGTATCACAGCTGACAAAATGACCGCTATTTATAAAATTATTTCCAATATAAGCTTTTATACCTTCATGAATTGCACCCTATATTTTGTACATGCCGAATTCATAATTTTTTGCTGACTTCCCTTGTTTGGTTTCATGTTTTTTTTAGAAGACGTTCGAGGTCAGGATAAAATTCGAGTTGAACTACTTTAAACCTCCTTAAATTCCTTAAATAATTGCAACCGGATATTCCCAAAAATATTCCTACAAACATTCGAATCTTTTCCCCATAATTCCCATTTAAATTGAAAAAGTTGAGTATTAATTTGTCATCTATGATCAAAATGAATTTAGTTCTTTAGGGTTCAATGACGCAAGTTTTTTTATATATTTTCGTTTTCCTCTTTTATGTTTTTTGCTTTTATTCTTGTTGTTGTGAATTTACTGCAGATTTTAGATTGAAAATTATGAGATGAAAAATTGCATACAGATTTTGAAAGTAAATTATTCTTTCAAAAGACTCGATGGAACAATAAAAAGAATTCTTCTTTTCACGATTTTTTTTCTTATTCAGAAATCATTAATTTTCCCCGGCATTCATTCAGATGAGAAATGATTTTTTCCGTTTGCGGAGAAAGTATTAAATATAAATTAGAACTGAAATGAAGTGTATGTGTGTCTAGTTTAAATGCGAGTTGTTGTTGTTGTTTTAAATTCTTTCATAAGCATTAAAACAAAAACAACAAAAAAACTGAAATGTATGCGGGTTCTTGTGCTGCCGCTGGTGTAAATTGTGCCAAGTTTGATTTGGTTTCGTTACGTTCTAGTTTCGTGTAAGTTTTATATTAACTCGTGTTATACGCAATTAGTTTTTAGATGCGATGGGTGGCAGAGACAGAGATGGCGAGAATTAAATTTGATAAATTTTTTTATTTAAAAAAGACAGGAGTGCAACTCAAATCAAAACCGTTTGATATTTTATTTTCCAAAACACTTGATTCCCAAAGCAGTTTTATGGGTCCCACGTTTGAACAGATCCATAAAAGCACTGCGCCTTGCGACAATTTAGGCGACACAAAACGAATACCTGCGAGAGCTCCAGGGTAGAGCAAAAAGTGCGTTTCAGAACTTCTTTGAGTAGTGAAAAAATGGTAGCGCAAGCAAATTATTTGAGGGTTTGGAAGGAAACAAACAGAAATTGATGAATAATTAAATGCATTTTGAGAAAAATTTAACTTTATTGAACAGACCTCGTATACTTGGGAAGAGTAATTTACCACTAAACCGATAATTGAATAAGCGTAGCCCGCGAAAATTTACTAAATCAAAAATTTACCAACTGAAATTGGACAGACCTCGCATATCTGAGAGAGACGGCGTGGTAAGATTAAAAAGCAACGCTAGCTGAAATTGTACGTTATCGAGATATATAAAATGCTTTCCTAGTTATTTTAACAGACCTCGTATAACTCAAAGTGTCGGCCTTAAAGGGTTAAAAATAAAAATGTATGAATAAATATTTATATTTTGAGAAAAATTTATATATATCTTGTATATTGAACAGACCCCACATGTGTTTCTGGGTTATTTCTATAAATAGAAATCAAAATTAATTGAATAATTTTTTTTAAAAATAACAAATATTTGCCTTATATGCTGAATAGACCTCTTATGTTCGAAAGGTGTAGGTTAACAATAACAATAATTTTGAAAATTGCACTGCGTAGCTTAAGAATTTTGAAAATTCATAAAAAAAAATTTGAACAGACCTCGTATATCTTAGAGAGATAAGGTATCAATAGCAAAAAAGGGTTTTCTGAATATGCGTAGCTTTTTAACTTTGAAAATTTAATATGTGCTTTGAACAAGCCTCGTACATCTAAGTGGTAACTGATTTGAAGAGAACAAAATCGAAATTCATCAATAAATTTGGAGAAAAACTAGGTCCACCATAAATTTCTACACAAACCTCGTATATGATTCCGTATGTACAATCACGTGCTACTGAGATGTCACGCCCGGCCCACGATATCACGATGTCTTTCCCAAAATTACATTAAAAATAAAAACAAATCCCAAAATTTTGTTTTTGCCTTGAATTTAATTCCAGAAAAAGCACTCTTTTCGACGATCGAGTTTCCTGACAGGGTTTCATTCCCTGCCCTGCATATTCTGAAAAACTATTCTACTCTCAAATATTTCTAATAAGATCCCTATTCATATTTTACCTGCGCTCCAAACCATCCTCGCATATAATACAAATTCATAAATCTGTGGTGTGCAAGAAGAACCGCTTATGTCCTTAAATTAATTTTATGAAAATGTAAATAAAAAAAACTTTTTATAAGAAACGGGATACTTTTTAGAAAACAGAAAAAAAACTTATATTTTTTATTCTAATTTTTTGATAATGAAAATTTTTTACATACGCTGTTGTTCATGACAACCGGGCAGATGTACTATTTACTCGGGGGATGATGAAAAATCTGTGTTTTTTTTTCTCTCTCTTTTCAAATTCGAAACACATGCAGAACTCTGATTGCAGTTATTTAATTGCGTGTCTCTGAATATGTGCGACTGCTTTCGTTTCATATTTTCGAAATATTTTCATTTCCCTTCCAACAGCATTTAACGGTGCGGCGGTTGTGGCGGTTTCGGTGGCGTTCAGAGTGGTTGAACGAACATTCTGCTTCTCCATTAATGAGTTGTAACTGTTAAGAGGCACGTTTGAGTATTTTGTTTCTCTTTCTTTTTTTCTATTTAATTTTTGTTTTGTTTGTTTAATAAAATTTAATTAAAATCATTTCAAATTTAAGAACACTTTTTTCTGAAAGTGTGTAAACGATTTGAGCGATAAAAGTTATTCCATTTCAGCAGTGGTTTCGTTTTTGAAACATTTTGTAAAAATTGATGTTAGTGGGTCTGCCGCAGCCGGCTCCCAATTTTTTTCTTTTTGTGATGATTTTTTATTTTCGGAGAAACTGCTGGTTTAGTTTTTGGAAAAAGTAATTTATGAGCGTTTAACAGCTTAAATGTGTGTTAATCCAGTTAATGGTTTTACTGTCATAAAAGATTTTATTAAAAAATATGAGCTGCATGATTTGTGCGGGAGGGGGAGAGTGAATATTGATAACACGGCTCAACAAAAAAAAAAAAAAACAATTTATTTTGTTGTCCAATTATGAGAGATGTGGTTACGGGATTTATGTCTCATAATTATCAATAAATCTTTTCATTAATTCTGATTTGTGAGTTAAATTTTTAATCAAAAAGAGAAGCAGAGTTACCGTTGTATGACGACAGGGTTTCCTATGAAAAAAAAAAATGCTTGAAAAATTTGTACTCCAATTCACTTTTACTTATTTAGAAAAGATTTTTTATTGTGATTAAAACGTATTTTTCCTAAGACATGATAAACAATCGAATGATAAAATTAAAAGTAGAACAGCACTGTTTTCGAGATCCACCACACTTTCTCCTCACTACCCATGTGGAATTGGATATTATCGCTGGTAACTTGAATGTGAAAATGGTTCGAATTTATAAAAATTTTTATAAGGAAATTGTGTACGAGTGCAGGTTCAATACTAAATTGATGAAATACCCCACCTTCACATCCCCGTGACGACGCTTCATTACACTGTACAAAAATATCAAATTTTTTCCAAAATTACAATTTTATAATTACAATTTAATAATAAATTTTGATAGAGGACAGAACAAAAAAAAAAAAAAAAGACACGTATATGGGCCTTTTTAAAGTTTATATTTGAATTTCATTTGAGGGGGCATTAAAGTTTCCCAGCTCTGGCACATACCTATTGTTAATTGGCATAAGAATCCTTGTGATCCTTACATTTTAGGTATAAAATGAGTTCAGTAAATTTATGTAAAATGTTGTGGAGAACATTTTTGTAGAATGTGTTAACCCTCTAACTCCTCAAGGTATGGGTCTTTTTTGTCCTTCTTTTAAAAAAGACCAAAAAACACCATTAAAACAGGGATTTAAGGGGTTAAAATATTTCTCAAAAATAT
The DNA here is from genome assembly GCA_963675445.1 of Linnaemya vulpina. Classification (NCBI taxonomy): domain Eukaryota; kingdom Metazoa; phylum Arthropoda; class Insecta; order Diptera; family Tachinidae; genus Linnaemya; species Linnaemya vulpina. Next base: position 104,302,484 of record OY776276.1, read on the forward strand.
TATCCCATTATGAAGTTATCACTGGCAGCGATTATCACCTCTTTACTCAGTATTGTCAGCCTAATTGGCGGCTGAACAAGAAATTTTAAAAAAATTATCACACGGATCTTAAAAGAATTAATGCGGCCGCTTAACTCCGGGCGCCACATTTTGAAAAATTAAAAACGCTGAATATACGAGTTATAAAAATTCAATTGACATCTATTCCTCTCTTTCACCGTGTGATTTTTCGCTCGCTTTCCCAAAAAAAGCAACGCAGTACTTGTTTGAGCCAACAGGGGCATTTTATTTATATAAAAATCCCACTCACGTTTTTGTGGAACACTTTTAAGTAACTCAAAGTCCACTAATATTGTTAAAGAATATATATCTTAAAAGGCATTTGTGTATAGATGTGCAAGTTATAAATAATTTGTCTAAATATTTACCACAACGTATTTCTATATGATTTTTATTTTTTACTTGAAAACACACGCACATTTTTAAAAACCTTTAAAGGTTTGTCAAACATGTTGAAAAAAAACTACGAAAAAAGTATGATATAACGCAGGCTGGCATGATAAATAAAAAGCTGTTAAGTCCGGAAGACTGTCTCTGCGGTCGTAGAGAAGAGTACTGGTCGCCCCTTAAGATTTTCATGTAATGCCCCTATAAAGGAAATATTTATTAGAGGAGTTTTTTCTGTTCTGCCTGGTACCCAGAGATAGGAAGGAGTCTTAGATAGGCTCCGCTCCTCACCAAGGGGGAGGCCATGTCCAAATACATGGTTTCGAATTGGTACTCATGCGTAACAATCTGTTGCGTGTGGGGCCTTTGGTAGAAGCATTGACTCCACCCAGTGTTAAGAGCACTGTCAGGTTGGGCCGCAAGGCAGGCACTGACGTTAAACAATTGATCTGTCTGTTAGTAAATCTTTACATTCAAGAGTCATCAACTCCCGTCCGCTTCTCCTAAAACCATGATACGCCCCTCTACCTGATTATGACACTAAAAAGTTTCCATCTTACATTTCTACTGCTTCTTAAAACTGCCTTCAATTAAATATAATTTTTATAACCCACTCCCTTCCACCTGCCTGCCTGCTTGCATGCCTGCCTGCCCACCACCACCACCACAATAGAGAAACTTGTCTTCCAAAAAAAAAAGAAAAAACCTTCAAACTGAAACTGAATATGTTCGCATGTACGATTGTGTCTGTTTGTAAAATTTGAAAGGGAAACTATAAACGAGCAGATCTCGTGCAAAACAAACAACAACATTTAATGAACGAGTATGAGATTATTATTATTATTGTTGTTGTTGTTGTTGTTGTTGTATCTTTTATTACTATTTACATAACCACTTTGCATTTGTGCAAACTGCAAGAAAACGAATTCAAAGAATATGAGGCAGAAGTAGAAGGAAAAAACTGAAAAAGAAGAAACAAAAAATGCAAAACCGCCACCGCCACCACCATCATCAGCAACAAGAAAACAAAAATGTTGAAAGAGGAAAAAAAACTAAAAGAAAAAACCTGAATAATATAAAATAAAATTTGCAAAATGTAATTAGCAGAGGCGACAGTCTCATTATCATAAATAGCAACGCTGGATACTGCACGAGCAGAGAGCAGCGCAACATGTCTGTCGACCGAAGATAAAAATAGTCGACTGTTAAGAGTCATTCTGCTTGCGGCTTTCAATCTGTTTTTCCCCTGCAGCAGGAGCAAGTGCTGGTTTCGGTGGTCACCTTTTTTTTGCTCAAAATCCCTGCAGCCTTCCTACACTAGTCAGTGTGTATAAAAGCAGCGGATGGTTATATCCGTGAGTTTATCCAGTAGCTAAAATAAATTTTATGAATGCGCTTATTCTACTTTGAAACTAAATTGTTGAGGATACTATTGACCATTAGATAGTTGATGACCAAGGAGTCAGAGGTGATGGGGTAGCAACCACAATAAATGAGGTCTTGGGTGATTCGTTTAGTAGAGGTGGGACCGGGCATCCTATAACACTTGGAAAAATTTCGCTTATACTTCTGCTTGGAGTCATTTTTAATAAAATCCGGGAATATCGAAGTCCACCAGAACTGTAGCGGTTATCTTTTCAGAGTCCCTTTGCAAAGTTATTTACTAGAGAATGGAATAGCGGACATGTATCGGCATAAGTGGAGTAGCCGTAGGATGGTCGCTGCGGAAAATTATTCGACAAAGAAAAGGCTGTTTAAAACCCTCTCTGTAACCGCTCGAACTCTTAGGAGCGCAGGGTTGCATATCTAAACTTTTTATTACTGAGAGCGCTGGACTTCCTGGTGTGTATCACTGGCTAAACTGTGGAGCTTCACAAAAAGCCCTGGGTAATGCTCAGGACTACAATAGCGGCTGTTGGACTGAAGTAGAAGGGAGCCGCCAAAACAATGACTCTTTCGGAAAATAATTCTTAACGGCGTCGTGCGTTAATAGTATTGAACTTTTGGGAACCAGATAGCTGAAGTGTACCAAAAGACAAGCAATCGAGCGCTGTACTCCACAAGAGCGTGGAACCTTTGCCTTCAGCTGTCATGGGCCTTATACGCAACGATTTCCTCAACATGTTGTGGCACCTGGACAAATATTTTTTTGCTTATCTGTTTGAGTCGAACTCCTGTTCCGTGGAGTAGCCTTCACTGAATGTCAACCAAAGGAAGTGCTAAGCAATTCGTCGTCACTAGACGCAGCTTAAAGTGAGTTTTAATAAACCGAATCGGTTTTTATTTTTCGTGGAACAGCACTCAGAGCAGGACTCGTGCATATGCAGTTCTTTGTTGCAGGACTAGAGAGAAGAGGGGATAGTGCTGAGAGGAGAGATGAAAATAGAGAATTTCTTTTTAGCCATTTTCGCTTTTTACTTCGCCGGTGAATTTCCGCTGCAGGCTCCGGTGAAGGAAGATGATCTTTTAATACGTGACCAGGCCAATTGCTGTCGGCAATGCTCAACGGTCAGTGTTATGCCTTCGGCCTTAAGTAAAGTCGACAAACAATTAATATAATTCTGAAAATTTGACCCCATATTCATGACCTAGTGCGGAGTCGAACTCGGGACTTAAGCCTTCAGCAAACAGACTGTTAGTTACATAGGTAAAGGGTGTTCTTTGCAGAGGTATACAAATTTAAAGTGGAATAAAAACGAAGATGGATTTCTTAAATTGACATGAAGTCCGTTTTATTGCAAAGATAATCTTTCGGGATTTTAATTTAAATATGGCGTCTGTCATATGACCGTTACGGCTGTCCCGGACTTAGTCTAATCTGGAGGTTCGATTTTCGATGAATTCTTCCATTAAATGTGGCCGTATGTCGGCAATAACGTCAATTCATGCAGAAATGCCAAACCAAACTAAACATGATTCAGTTGACAGCTGTCAAACTAGCCGCCCGTTTGAAATAGTGCTGCCAGCTTAACGTTTTATGCCTCTGTAATAAACACCCTTTTTGTCTTGTTTGCTAGCAATCAAATATTTCCTTTTCTTTTCGTCAGAACTGCAGTCACTTTCATAGTGAATTCTTTCAAATTGTTTTATTACAATTTTTTTAATTATACTATTTTTACTCACATACAATATGAAATATTTTATTGGGGCGAGACCTACACCAAAACTAATTAGCACTGCCCTGTTATCGTTTGGAGTTCCATCGTCCAGAACAGTTGAATTTCTTTAATTAAATTCACTTACACGAAATTGCAACGAAATTCCAACTTTGCAGAGCGTGTGTGTGTTCGTGTGTGGTCTGCTGTGAAAATGGAAATGTTTTCTTTTGTTGCAAACCCTACTCGTATCATCAACGAAGCAGCAAGTTTGCTACGAGTGCAGATGGAATAAGTAATTCAAGTTGTGTGGACTTCTCGTACACGCTGTTTGTTAAAACAATAGCCAACGTGAGCAGCGTTGCGGCAGCAACGGCTGCCAGCAACTTGTAACTTGAACAAGAGTAGGAAAAAGAAAAACATTAACTGCAAGTAAATACAAGAACAACAGCGACAACAACAACAACAACAACTACTACTGCATATTTTCCTAGTTGTGTATCTTCAACTCGTACACTTTTTTGTTGTTGTTTTTATTTTGTGGTCTAAACACGCTTAAACAAATTCAAAAACAAACTTGTTTTTTGTTTTATTACTATTTCGTTGTTGTTGTTAAGTTTATTTTATTTTTCTTATGATTTGAATGGAGTGTCTGTCTTTGGCAAAGAAGTTCTGGATTTTCTTCTGCTTCTTCTTCTACTGTGTTGCACATTCAACAAGCAACACAACTGAAGTATGACAGAAAAAGGGGTTTCGCGGAAGAGATGTTTTTTTTTTCTTTTAATAAGTCTGGTGGTCAATACAGCAAAATGTTTTGAGGATCTCGACCTGAGAAAGCATTCTGATCTTGTTGCATTAAACTACTTTCCGGGATTAACAATTTGGGTTAAACGATAAGCGAAAATCCCACCCGAAAATCAGTCATGATGGATGACTTCGAAATCATCACAGTCATAATAACTGGATGACTTTTCGACATCGCATGGAGATCGATGTAAGTAAGCAACGTGCACATCTACATGAGAATACCTTTTAAATTAATTATTCGTTGACAGTATTAGTGAGCTTTATGGTCCTTAAAAGGGTTCCACAAAAATGTGAGTGGGATTTTTATTTCAATAAAATGCCCATTTTAGCTCTAACAAGTACTGCAACGCCTTCTTTGGGAAAATGAGCGAAAGATCAGACGGTGAAAGAGAGGAATAGATCTCAATTGAATTTTTACAACTCGATTGTTCAGCGTTTTGTTAGTTTTTGGAGATGTGGCACCCGGAGTCAAGTGGGAGCATTAATTCTTTTAAAGTGTTTGCGGCAATTTTAAATAATACACCGCCAATTGGGCTGACAATAAAAGTAAAAAGTAAAAGTAAAGGAGTTATAATTGCTGCCAGCTACAACTTTATAATGCATTCGGTGCCGTTGCCTGAAGTAGTTTAGGCGCAGACTACGAAGTCGATAATTGCAGTTGGGTTCATTATTGCCCGACACACACATACTCAAATATTCCCATATATAATAACGGGCTCTCAGTATTAATCAGGGAAGTTCCCAGGTGTCTGCAGTTGAGTTTATTATTGACCGACTGTTTCATTGACGGAGTCGTTGATCGCTACCGGCAGTGATTGGCATTTTCAACATCCTGCGATGTCTGTACTCTAGTAGACATATACCCCGGTCGAGTGAAAGATAAAAATAGCTGCAACAACTTTCCCCATCCCCTCAACACTATCCCCGCTATTCTAGTTGCGGGACAATGCATTTCATATGTCAGGATCATCCCTTGAGTGCTGGTCCCAGTCCGGGCGTTATTCTTTAGTTGTGGCTCATCCCCTCCTTCCATCAACACTCTCCAGATCTTGCAATTCCCATTCAGTTTCTCTTTTAAGCTCCCCATTTGCAATAACTCTTTCTCGTATTTAACTTAACGTGGCTCAAATGTTTTTTTTTTTCACTTAAACCAAAGCAAATTTTCTTTACCTACTTTTACAAGCACTCAAACGTTTGTCATTCAACTCGCATCCTTAAAGTGACTTGAAAGAATTTGAAGTGGAAAACTGCAAATAAAAATTGCAACAAAAAAACTCTCGTTTTGAGTTCTGCCTTGAAGTTGATTCTCTCCTACTGTTTCCAGTTGGACTTCTTTTTCGAGTTGTTACTGGTCTTCGTCTTTATTTTTCACAGTTGAGCTGCGAAATAAAAATCCAAAAAAGTGTAAAATTTTTTTTTTATTAATTTGCATTTGAAACTCTAGTGAAGCCAAATCGTTGATACGGAAACAGCCGTCCATAAGAAAAGCCAATTATTCAAATCTTAAGAAGAAGCCAGACGGCGAGAGAGTTTCTAACAGCCGCACTGATTCGTTTTGATTAAGAATTAAACTGTTTATTGAGTCTGTTATTAACGGAAAAAAATGCTTTGAAATTTGGAACAATTTCATAATTAACTACACTGGAAAAAATAGTTTTGTTGAACAAAATCCTCAAATTTTTTAATTGAAGCATAAACTAAAAGAATTTAAGAAACAAATTTCCAGAAAACTTAAGATATGAGAGGGTTTTATAAATTTCACAGTTTGAAGGAGTTTTTAGAGAGTATTAATTCTTCGTAAGAAATTTTAAGAAATTAATTATGTATATTCAAGTGACATGATGTTGCCATTTTCTATAAAAAAGTGTAACAAATGTTGCATTCTTTTTTTAGAAAAGAAAACAAGAACACCCTCTAATTTACTGGAGGAAAGCTCGTTAGCTCTTCGCCTTTTATTAAATATTTTTTTAAAGCTTTTGGTTTCGATAAAAAAAAAGAAAACAATTTAGAAAAATATATGAATTCATTATTTGAGTGGATAGAACGAACCGTGTAATTCAATTTGACTTGACTTGTCAATCATGTTTGGAATTAAAAATTTCTTTGAGTGTGTCAATACGTTTTGTGTGTTTATCAGAAATTGCAATGGATTTAATTGGAAGAGATAACTCTTTTGCAATAAATATGTTTCATAACAACAATAAAAAAAAAACTTGCAACAGTTCTCCTTGGCCATATGTTGACTGCAACTGCAAACATGTTGTTGCCCTGGTCGGGCAGAAAGTCTCTACTCGAAATATTGATTCTATTGGAATTTTAAATGACAGAAAAGCAGCACTTCTTGCTGCTCTCCCTCTCCATAACTCTTTAATTCCTTTCCTCTCTCTCTCTCTCTCTCTCTCACTCTTTTAGTTTGATAGTCAATACAAACAAAAATAGTTTTCTTGTTTCTTGTATTTTCCTGGCACCGATCAAATATTGTTTTTTATGATTTTATTTGAAAAGTTGCTGCTTTACACAGTATTTGTTTGAATTTATTATTGATTGTGCAGTGCAGTTGATGTTTGATGTTGTTGTTGCTGTTGTCGCTGTAGCAGCTTGTGCTAAAGCTTTTGCTTTTTGCAGGTTTATTTGAGGTGAAAGACAACATTAATTGTCAGCAATCAGGCCAAAAGCCATTCAAACAAAACATGCACATGAAGCTGCTTTTAAATACCTCAACACATGCACACTGCAAGCACACCCATACACACACACACACACACTCACACCAGCATTCGGTTCATAGGCAACCTGTATGCAACATATTGAAATTTAAGTGCAGAGTTGCTGGAAAGAAATCAAAGTGTTGCAACCGCATTGAAAAGACTGTTGAAATAAGATTGAAATATAAAATAAAAGAATTTAAGAAATAAATTTCCAGAAAACTTAAAATGTGAGAGGGTTTTATAAATTTCACTTGGCATTCTTTATCACCAAAAAAAAAATTTAAGAAGAGACACTGTGCGCTCACTGCTGCTGGGTTGGTAATTGTTGCTGCTCCGACTGTGGCAACTTGCAAGTGGAAACCATCGTTTTTTTTTCTTTTGTGGCTTTTTGTTGGGTACTCACCGTGTTGTTGTTGCTGTTGTTGTTGTTGCAATTTAAAGTTTCAGTTCATTACAAGTTTTACTGTTGTGATTTCTGGTTGTTTAGCAAATTTGTATTCAAAAACACACACGCACAAACTTGCCTTCACCAGACCTTCTGCATGCACAAACGCGCACATGCATGCACAAAAGCTGCCACGTTTGCCTGCTTGCAGCGCCTTGTTGTAGCTGGTCTTATTTCTTTTTTTAAATTTTAAATTTTTGTTTTTTTTTCTTGCAAGTTGGCGCATATTTCTCTTTTCAGCTGAACAGCACAGAGCACCTTAAAGATACACCAAGAAAATGCCGAAAGACCACAGCAAAACACAAGCAGGAAAACATTTTTAAAATTGGTGAAAGTTACGTGCTTTTCAAGGTCTTGGGAGTGGAGTTTTTTTTATATATATCTTTTTTCTGATTACAGGCTGCAAGTGCTCGTGCTGTTGTTGTTTTGTTTTTTTTATGAAGACATTTTTATAATTTTTGGGAAAGTTTTTTCCAATTTTGTTTTTTCTTGAGGGTTTTCTTAAATTTTTTATTTCACAGGGTTCACATGCTCTTTTTTAAATACCAGGAAGTCTTTTGCGAAAAGGAAGAGCTCTTGTGATTTGTTGTGGTTATAGATAGTGGGTCTTTTTTTTTTTTTAAGTGTGTGAGAACATTTAATGCAACAAACATCGTGCGCAACAGCGGTTAGTGGAAGTAACAAAACGGTGTTCTTGAAACGGTGTAATTTTTGGGAATTAAAGTATTTAAGAAGTTCCTTTTGCAGAATAATAAAATAAATTCCTTTTGAAATATTAAGGAGTAATTGAAGCAATAAAAAAGAAGAAAAAGACAAACAGTTTTCTAGAATGAAAATAATAGAAAACAAGTAAATTCGTCATATTCGGTTACACCGAATCTTGTGCACCCTTCACCAACTTACTTTTCTGTTACTTTTGTGTACCAGAAAAATGTGGAAAACAGCTGACAAAATAACCGCTAGTTAACTTAAAGTTTTATGCTTCCATAAAAAAAACACCCTTTAATTAAAAGGCATCTTCGGTATACCAAAAGATAAGCAGTGGAGCGCTCCACGAGTGCTACGCAAGAATGTGGAATTATTGAGTTCAATTTGTTTTTCCAATAATCGTTTGGTGATGCTAATGCAGCGTGGACTTTGACGCTGGTTTGCTTATCGCTTCACATCAACTGTGAGAATATTCGTTGGAAAAAGAGTGGAACTACAAAAGCGACTTTTTACTACCGGAATCGAAAGGCGTTGCAGTCGCACACAACGCAAGGACCAAAATGGCATTATTGTAGGTCCTCTAGATCCGTACGATCCATGATTTGACTTGCCAGAAGCCTCTTCTTTCCGGAATCACACAAATTTTAAATTTTTCCTCAACTCCAATGACAGTCACGCAAGTCAAATAATATCTCCGCGCTGAATATGATGATTTTAGTTGTTTGAGGCGTTGAGGGAAATTATTAAATTTTCCACATGAACAACAGTTCGTTTATTTGCCAACGATTAATGCTACTTCTTACACTGTGTAACAATTATTTCCTCTTTAATTCAAATGAATTCTCCATTTACTTCTTCCCATTGTTCGTTCCTCTAAACTTCGGCTACTTGTTGGTCTGCTGCTTGTTGTTGTTGTTGTTGTTATTGTTGTTGTACGTATTCAAAACTATTCCATTCTTGATAAAGAAACAATCTAATAAATGCCCTTAACCGAGTTTTGTACGGTTGTGTAGGTAAATGGTAGTAACTGCAACTTTTAACAATTATTAAACAACTTGTTTTTAGCACTCTTCAACAGCACAACAACAACGGCAACAACGGCAGCCTCTACTATTCGCTCCGTTCTTTGCTACTGTGTGGCAAGCAGAATAACAAATACACACACACTCACGCTCACACACCCATACACGCACACACAAAAAGTAACAAGAAGCGTACAGAAAAAAAAGAAGAAAATAACTTGATTTTCTAAAATTATACCAACGTGTGTTTAACTAAAATTGTTACATGAGTTGCATGTGTTGCATGATTATGTGTCGTCGTCTACTGTTTTTGTATATGGAAAAGCATGTTCGGCTACATTCAATGTTACAGTCTCACTTGTAACTCTGTTGGGCGGTGCAAGTCGTGTTTATAGGGGCCTTGCGGATGGCCTTAAATGGTCGCTACAAGTTGTAGTATTTTCGTACAATCGGTGGGGTTTTTAGCAAAAATCGGCGAAGTAAATAATAACATCCCTCAGTGTCCTTCCACCTTTCATATCCCCCATAATGTAGGGCCCTAATAAAGTTCTCCGCGTGAGGGTGGGTCCAAGTGAAAAAGAAAAAGATGTATGGAAAACGGTCAACCCTGTAACTACTCGCTTGTTTTAACGGCAAAACTATTGCAACCTGGTGTTCGTGCTATTATCCACTTTTGAGCTAAAACGCTATTATTTTTCAAGTCAACCGATTACCACGTGTTAAACGGGGATTGGTGTAGTTTTCGATTACTATAATAGAATGGAGAACACGGCCAGGGCAGATATATTATATCGGAGTTCTTAAAAGAAACTCATATTTTCGAATATTTTATCCTTCACGACATCCCAAGAACGGATTAACCGATTGGGAACCGGCTATCGATGATCGACATGGTTTCAAATGCCAAAAGCTGATTAGTTTGCGGATCGGTCAAGCCGCTAAAAAGTTATAACTAACTCTTTGAAAAATACTGGTTCTCCAAGTTTATTTTACAATATCTTAAAGTCTACTGGTTTGAATCGGTTCAAATTCGAAAGAAATCTAAGCCCAAGACGCTTTTTAAAAAAAAGTTATAAAAGGGTCTCTTAACACGCATACACACATACACACAGACTTAGTGACACCTTCTAAAAATTAGTCAGGAAGGGTTCTTAATGCTAAATTGCTGAGAGCTCAATTTGTGCACAGTGGGGTTAAACCAATAAATCATTGATTTGGGAAAAATTTTTAGTTTTCTTAGCGGGGGAAAAATATATAAAAAAGAAAGTTTTGGCAAGTCTTCTCGAATCGTTTAACACTAGAAGAATGCCTTCAAATTCTAGAAATTGATTTTGACAAAGAATCTGATCACGAAATTCAAACATCACTTCGTCCAACTTACGGCCCACGTAAACAATTTAGTGATTTGTGCAAATAAAGGGTGTTTTTTATACAGTGATACAAGTTTAAATCGTGATAAACCATAGTAATATATTTTTGATATCAATGAAACGGTCTTTATTGGATAGAGAATTTTATGACATTAATATTTAAATATGATTTCGGCCATGTGGCCGCCACGGCTGGCGCGTTCAAGGCGCAATCTGGAACACCAATTTTCACAAACAGTAACATTCTGACCATCATCGTTTTCGGAGACATACGGGCCAATGACTCCACCAGCACATAAATTCTAAAATTGTTGCACATATTTGGAGTGAAAACAATCCCCAAAGGGTTAACAAATTAGCGTTTTCATCCGTTTCAATTGAGTGCTTGTGTGGTGTATACGCTGGCGGTTATTATTACTTTCAAAATGAGGCCAAAGAACTGCCGTTAAGATAAATGACGAGCGCAATGGACTTATCCAGACTGCTTTCTTATTTCCAAAAGTCATTCAGTCAAACATCAGCAACATTTAGATGCAACCAAACGGCACAACTTGGCCTACAACGCGTTGAACAATCGATTTATTACGGAATCAATTAGTTGGCCACTTTATTTCCCGAAGCGATTTTACACTCTAGTGACTTTTAAAAAGGCCTGTCGGATGACAGCCTGATCCTATTTATCTCTCTGATTATCCAATAAATACCAGCACCACACAACCAACACACACATGAGGCAGTTCAGTATGTGTGCGAATAAACACACACACACACACACACCAATTATTCGTATAAATTCCAAGTGTTGTGGCAATAATATGCTCTGGTTATGTACAGCAGCAGCAGCAGAAGGCGAAGTAGGAGCCGTCCGGGAGGAGGTAGAGTGGCGGGGTGTTGGTGTGAATGTATAAATTCATTTCCAACATCATCATTTCAATTTAGAAGTGTAACGAATATGTTGTTGCAGGTTTTCCTAGTATTTTGTTATTTTTATACTTCAGCAGTGATCCAACAACAAAACAATTGTTATGAGAGTTGTACGTTACGCATGTATTTCTCCAACTCCCATACACACACACGCACACTCACACACGAGCACTTTTAATTTGCGTTCAAGTTTTCCAAGCCAGAGTAGAAACAATTTTTGATTTTGAAAAATCATGGCAAATGTTGCATGTGATTTGTTATTTTTGCTATTTAAATAAATGAAAATTTATTTTGTTGAATGCGAGCGTGTGTGTGTGTGTGTGTGTTGAAAATGATGTAACACAGGAAATAAAGGAGTTTAATTCTTGCAAATCCTTTAAACAGATTTCAATAAATTACTTAATAGTGTATTATTTTCTCATAAAGTTTATAACTCTCAATTCAATAGTCGTTGGGAATGCAGCAGTTTTAGGGTTTCGAGTGTTTCCGATTACGAATGAGTTGCAGTTTCATCATGAGTTTTGCAATTTCAACGATTTCTTATATCAATTAGCAAGGAAATAAATATTTTAAGAATTAAATAAGAATAATAAATTAATAGCCAAAATGTAATCCTATTAAAAGAATATCTTGGAATGAGTTAAAATATTAATTATGAGAAAAGAAAACGTCTCCAAAAAGGCAAAACATTAAAGTGAAATCAAGTTTTAACGATCTTTCAAAGAAATTATTTTAGAAAGGGGTCATTAGTTGGAGTCAGGGATGGTAGCTGATATTTTAAAAATTATCCCATTATTCTCCTCTCGTCAAATTCGACTATTCTTCGATGTTTTTTATAGAGTGATACAACTTTGAGTTGGCATAAGTTTAACGAACAGAACCATTATTTTGATTAAAAATTTCCACAATTTGCACGCGTTGCTCTGGTGTAGGTCGATCCATAATGAAATGTCAAGGCAAACTAAACAAAAAGCAACCATCAGCTGTTAAGTGGATGGTCAAATAAAGCAGGGATGCCAACTCAAAGTTGTATCACTCTTTAAAAAACACTCTATACAACAGAACTGAAGATGGAAGTGTAGTGGCCTTCCAAAACAGTTGTTCTGCTCTGCTGTATAAATTGAATAACAAAATAGATTTTCACTTTCCACTGCTCCTTCGAATATTTATTTAGTCTTTCCCTTAATTTTAGTTGTATTAACTCACAATCCCTCATAATGAGTGCGAATATTTTTGATGCGTTCGACAATAAAATGGCCAATAAATTTGCCAAATTTTATATAAATTTCTCCCTATCCCTGTTCCCAAAGAAAAAAATTAAAAATACTGGCAATCAGGAGAAGTGAGAAAATATTTTTAATTTTTCTTTATTTTATTAAAATTGGATGTGAATAATTATCATATTAATTCACAGCCACACAAGTATAATTAATATTTAATTTTTATTAATTCCTTTTTATTGCGACTGGAAACCTTTTGCGTGCTACAGAAACCAGGCACTCATTAACTTTATCCTGCTTTAATTATTTATATATTTTATTTTGAGACAATCAATACCATCACACATCCTTTTAAATCAATTCATTTCAATTGTAAGATAATATCCAGCAAAATATCTTGTAGTTACAATCATTTACTGTTCGAAGTATCCGATATAAAAATAGCATTCGCAGTTGCCATTTAAAGTTTTCCTTGTTTTCCTCTCTAAATCCGCATACCAAAATCTGATTATTATTTACTCGCTCTCGCAGACGAGATGGACAAAAAAGAAATCGTAATAATAATCGTAATAATGTAAAAACGACATTTTAAACAAGAAATTCATGCACATACACACACACACACACACACGCACACGCACACATACATGCGTACACACTTACCAAAGTTAATATAAAGAATATGAAATAATACTGCAGCAGCTTATAAAATGCAATATTTATGCACTCACTCAACTGCAAATGCTATAGATTTACACAAAACCCAACAACAACAAGAACCAGTGGCAACTAACGAGAGGAAGAGGGAGAGAGAGAGAGAATTGAAAAACTAGATTCAGTAACAAATATTCGTGTATCAAAATAGCAAATTATAACGAAAATAATAATAATAAAAATAAAAATAGTAAAAATAATGATGCTACTGAAAGCAACAACAAACAGCAACAGCAGCAACAAAATTTTGATAATCACAGATACACATGCACTTATTTCCTTTACATTTTTATATAAAAAAATATCTACGAACATTTAATTTGACTCCACTTTAAGGCAACAACAGTCTAGAGACAAGAACAGAACTTGATTTAGGCAATTAATGTTGCAACTGCAACATAAACGGCAACACACATTCATCTACTCATACCACACCAGGTCGTACCAGGGTGTCTATGTTTTTCTTTTTTAGTTTTATTTTTATTATTTAGCACTTTTGCTCAAAGATATTTATAGAACTTTTAAATGTTGAAGTTGTGGTATTTTTAAATTGGTCGACCGACTATTTGCAAATGATTTGAATCATAAAATGCCTGATTTACCGCGTTGCAACTAAGAAATTAGAAAAGTGTTGCCACAAACAGCACTTTTAAATATACTTGGACTTTATGGAAAAACTAAATCAAATTAAATAAAAATAAATGAAATCCATTAACCTTGTCGAGCTGCGTATTTATCTGCATTTGAAACTGCAATCAATTTCATAAGTATTTAGTCTTAATTGAGCAATTAAATGTTAATTGTGCAATTAATTGTTAATTGAGCAATTACGTGATTAAAATTTCATATCATTCATTGACCTCAACAATGACATTCACGGCGAAAAGCTCGATTAAGGCGCGTGACTGAAGCCCTTTTAAATACACAGCAGCTTTGATGATGAGTCTGTAAGTACTTCCACACGGTTACAATTTTAGTTCGTTAATATATTTTCGCTTTAATGGCTCGATATGAGTTTTAATTTGAAATAAATTCAGAACTTTTATTTATTTCCAAATGTGCATTTCTCTGGTTGGATCTGAATTTTGTTTTTAAAAAAAATTTTTTTAATGAAAATATCAATATGAAAATAAAAATATTTCTTGCTCTTTAAATGCTCATAAAATAAATTATTTTATAAAAATTTGTTTTATTAACCTGTTATAAAGCGGATTTTTTTTTTAAATTTGGGTCAAAGAATTTTAGTCAGACTTGAAAGCTTCAATTTAATATTTTGCTTAAACAAACTTTTATTAATTTGAATATATTAAAATATTTTATACTAAAAATTAATCTATTAATTATTTTAATTAACTAACTTTCAATTATTTGCTTTATTGTTTCGTTTCAGGTAAGTCCAAAGAAAACTAAATATATATTTTGAATACTTCATCCTGTATGTGTGTGTGTGTGTGTGTGTGCACTTAAAATCATGTAAGTAGAATATTGATTTTCAATTTATCTCTTTTGTTATGCTTTTCTAACAACACAATTTTAATTATCAATTGTTTAGGAGTTTAATAAATTTTATTTGGAGATTTGTAGAGACAACTTGCGACTGCATGTGACCTAAAAGTTGTGCATACAAGCGAATATTTTCATTAATTTAAGGCTGTTTTGCAAAAATAGAGGGGATTTATATTAGTGTTTTGTGGAATTTGGGTATTATAGGAATATATAGGGGATATTATGGGAATTAGTCAATATTTTTTTATTACGTGCACTATTATCTTCTAATTTTTATGTCAATTAATGTGGTTAAAAATAATGAAACAGCGCAGTTTCTTAAAATGTTATATGACAGACATATTTTTGTGGTACATTTTCAAGTTTCCTACCGTTTTCAATATTAATTTTTTAAACATGATTTGAAAGTAAATTTTATGTAGACTTGCACAATATAAATAACTTCTTAAATTACTAGTTATTTAATAAAAATTTCTCGGTGTTTTCAGTTTGCTTGGAAATCCATAAAAAATATTAATCTTTTTATTTGCCAGTAGAAAGAGGGTAATTTTTTATAAAATGAATAAAAGGACACAAGAAAAGCTTTTTGGTATTAATTTTAATTTTATATATATTTTGAATGCGTTAAATGTCATCGTCAAGTGAGTACCCTGTGATCCTCATGAGTACCCTGTGATCCTCATGAGTACCCTGTGATCCTCATGAGTACCCTGTGATCCTCATTATGAGTCCTCCTGTAATGAGTTGCCCTGTGATTCAAACGAATTATTTTATATAGTTTTCCGCACCATAAAACAGCACATGTCATGTCAAGCCATTCAGACTCCCTTACTCTCTACCACAAACAACGAGAAACCTGGTCTTCTCCTTCTTTTCCTCTTTGCAAACTCAGCATTTTTCCACAAAACTAAAACTTTGAAACTTTATTCGAAAAATGTTCTTCCTTTTCCTGTGCAAAAAATTCAAATCACTCAAAGTGGGGATTTTCGACACAAAGCAGAAAACATGGAACTCTGCTGTAAACTTCGGTGCTGAGTTTTGCATAAATTTATTAAATTGTTTTTATAATTTATAAAACCACATAAACATGATTTTGTGCCACCTTTTTGAGACAAATTTTTGTTTCAAATCATCCTCCACAAATAAAAAGCAATTAATCGTTAGTGAAGCGGTATGAATTACGTTCTAAAAGTGGCAAGTAAAACATGTTGTACAGTGGTTCGAAAATTCATTTTAGATAAGCAGCAACATATTTTTTCCCGGTGTAAATTAAGCTCAACTCCTTGATTGATTTCCTAATTATTTTTATTTTAATCAGGATTTTTGTAACCTTCAGTTATTAATTTCGAAATATATATTTAAATATATAAAAAATTTACCAAATTTTTTGACGGACCTCGTATGTATATATACTATATGTCTTAACTTTTGCTTAAATATATATTTTTTTATATTTTCTTAATAATTATGAGTAGTTTGCTATTGTATGTTCACTGCCATATAAATGTTTATAAGAATATTTATTGACCCAACTGTATAAATTTGTTCAGGGGCCTTTTCTACTACACCTTATCAAGGAACGAGTTACTACCAGCTAAATAACTGCGCAAATCATGATTGCATCGAATACATAACATTTGAAATATAATCCAATTTAAAACAAAAATTTTTTTGTTTTAAATGCTTTCCATTTCATCGTACGATATCTGGCGAAATCCTTGAATAGGCACTTAATAAATTCATATTTATATCGCATTATAAATGCATTTGAATTAGAATTTCCAGCACTGAAAACTACAATCGCAGTTGTTGCTTTTAACACCACTGTGCACAAAGTTGTGTTGCCTTTAAGCTGACTACACACCAGCCAAACTCTAGAGCAAATTGTTGAAGCCACTTATTGCATGTACTTTTGCAGTTGATAATAAGAAATTGTTAAGACATCAACTTTAATAATTTGCTAGATTGAAATGCTTGACCATCTCGGATAGTGGACCACATTTGCCTGGTGTGCACTTAACCAAATAATATGCTGGGCAGATGAATAATTATTACCACTAACAAGAAATAAAATTATAATAATTTAAAATTGCTCTCATATATTTCATCAGCAGCAGTAGCAGCAGCAGCAGCAGCAGTTTGCCCAAAATATTATTAACAATCAACAAAAATATGAAAATATTTTCAGAAAACAAAATGAAAAGAGATGAGAGTTGTTGTTGTTGTTGTTGCGAAAATAGTGAACGACCGTAAAGAAAATGTGGATGAAATATTTTAAATGAAATGCATAATAAATGAGGTCATGTTGTGGTAATTAATGTTTTCGTTGGCCACAAAATGCCAGTTAGTTATCAGAAATTTAAATATAAAGGAAATTTTCAAAATCGTATACAGCATGTGTGAGTGTGCGTGGGTGGGTGGGTGGTTTTGGTGGCAGGTGAGGCAACAACAGGTTTTTATGTTTGGCAAGGGTGTTTTTTATAGAGTGATACAAGTTTAAATCATAACAAAACATAGTAATATATTCTTGATATCAATGAAACGCTCTTTATTGGATAGAAAATTTTATGAAATTAATGTTTAAATATGATTTCGGCCATGTGGCCGTCACGGGTGGCGCGTACAAGGCGCAATCTGGAACATCAATTTTCACAAAGAGTAACATTCTGACCATCATCGTTTTTGGAGAATACGGGCCAATGACTCCGCCAGCCCATGAAGCGCACCAAACAGTACTGTGGATTCTCCTGACTACGAATGCGACAATTCTGCTTATTCAACAAAAAATGGGCTTCATCGGAAAATAAAATTTTGAATGGACGAAGTGCACGATAAGTTTGACGAACAGAACCATTATTTTGATTAAAAATTTCCACAATTTGCACGCGTTGCTCTCGTGTAAGTCCATCCATAATGAAATGTCAAAGAAAACTAAATAAAAAACAACTATCAGCTGTTAAATGGGTGGTCAAATAAAGCAGTGATGCCAACTCAAAGTTGTATCACTCTATTAAAAACACCCTATGCTTTTATTTTTAATTTTCCAGTCTCGGAATTATAATCACGGTGAGCCTCTGTCATTAATTCAGGTACTTCTGAGGACTCAATTCCATGTTTTACATGAAATTTTCCTGGAAATTAAAAAAATTTTTTTTTATATTGAAATACAAACACGTATTTTTGAGATTTTATTGGATTGTCAAAAAGATAAATCCCGATAAATAGTGGAATGAAATATATCACAAATAGATCCCACGGCAGGCCGCTGCTATTTTCATGAATTTGCTTGGCCTTAATAACGGTGCGTTAGATTTAGGAATTTAGCTCAAGAATTGCATGATGATTTTCTGAACTCCCAGTTCGAGAATTTCCTGCATTAACGGAGCCATTTTGATGGAAATGCTCTGGATCCGAAAAGATGAATTATATTCGAAATGTTGGCATTGAGTTCGCTTTGCTCCGATACCTGTTCAACGGTAAGCCAGCATTCTCCGGGGTCTGCTGGCTTTCCTTATCCCCGATTGGGCTAAACAGCTGTTTCTAGTTAAGTATCAGAGTTGCCACTTGCATAAAAGTTGTACTAAAAATATATATTTTTATTATTTAAAAAATTATATTGAGATTGTTTTGCAGGAATCTGTTTATTTGTATCTGATTTTTATACGAAATTGGTCTTATAAGCACTTTATTACCATTAAACATTTTTTATGAATAAGAACTTGCAAAAGGAAATCATGAGAATATAATAGATTTTTATATAAAAAAGTATGATGGTGTGGGTTTTAAATTTTTATAAAAATTACAAAAGAATTATCAATTCAGAAAACAGCTGCTGATAATAAATCAATCATTTTAAAATTTTCTTGGTCCCGTGTGTGGTGGCTCTTGAATGTTTTGATGTCTGGTGATATTTTCATAGTTTTCTTTGTTGCTGCTGTAGCTGTTGTGTTGCAACACGTGAACTATGACACGACCTAACCCACATATTTCTGAATTATGCTTGCTGGCTGTTAATAAAACATCAAGACCGTTAACCGAATGACTGATTGACTTTTTGCCAGAAATATTGTTGCTGTTTTGAATGGAAATCCTTTTATGAAAAAAAAAAAAATTTTACTGCCGCTAGTTTAGAAGGCACTTTTTCTTAAAAACACCTGAATAGTGAATGGCCTTTTCGAATTTATTTGTAAACAAGAACGGAAAATAGATGGCAGGTAACAACTGGAATAGCTAAAAGCGAGAGCTGTTCCTTCTCCACCACTTTGCAAATGAAAAAAAAGACGAATAAAAATAAACATGAATTGACATGAGACATGAAAACTTTGTCTGCTTTGTTGTTTCCTTTTGGCATTTGTGGCACAACAAATAAAGTGGCAGGGCGGTGGGGTGCTGCTCTTAAGGCTTTTGTGGGCGAATGGCTGGGCTGGCAGTTTTTGTTTGGCTACAAAAACAACGTCACATCGATTGTTGGCATGGGCATTCAGAATTCAAACGAAACGTCTAGAGTGCAACAGCATTTATTGTGTTTGTGTTGGTGCTGGTGTTTGTGTAGAATTTTCTTTTCGCAAATGAAATGGATTTGGAGGGCTGGAAAGCTGCTGGAGGTTTTGCGAAATTTTCTTTAACAAAAATTATAAAAAAAAGATTAAATCTATCGATTTGGTTTTATTATTATTTTTGTTTTTTTTTTGCTATTGAATCGTTTTGTTACTTGAATTTCCACCGTTTTGTTGTTGTTGCATTTACAAGTAACTCCAAGTTTGTGCTTGACATACTTGCGTTGTTACTGGAAGCAGTTCTTTGGCTGCAACATTTTGATTTATTATGGATTTTATTACTTTATAATTTGGCTTATAAATATAATTTTTTTTTTTTTTATAAAAAGCAGAGCAAAAACTTTGTGGGCTGAAGGATTTCTTAAGCAAAAGAAAATAAAATAAAATTGTGTAACTAAAACCAATTAAATTTAAAAGTCTTGTAAAAAATGACATAATAAATTTTTCCAGTTGTGGCCCACTGTGCAGCGCAAGTAAAAAATACAAAAATATTGACTTCTAGTGCCACAATTTTATTTGAGAAAAGCCTGATAATATATACGTTAAATTTTTCTGTGCATGTTTTTGAACATTTTCGCCCCATTGTGCTTAACATGTAGACGACTTATTGTACGACTTGTTTGCAATTGTTGCCTGTTTTATTGCGTTTGAAATTTGATGCAGTGGATAACTGCAGCTTACATTCTTATTGACACACATACGCAGCAAGTTTTTACATCCAATTCTGTTTTTTTTTGTTAATGCTTTGTCGTTGTAGTTGTTGTAATGCTTGCTAACTTGATTATTTGTTGTACTACAGTTAGAATGTAAATGTAATTTTATTATTTGTTTCTTGTTTTTTTGTTTTTTTTTGATTTTGTTTGCAATTTGCGACAACAAGTATTTTTGGAATGTGCAACCAAAGAAAAAATGTTATTGAAAATGGTAACAAATTGGTAAAAGAGTCAATTGCACTCAAAGATTCCAAAACAGAGAAGATGAAATATCGGTTGAATACAAAAGAAAAAACTGTAAAACAAATACATGGACATTCACGTACACACGGGGCAATTTTTAGATTAAAAAATATGTAAATGCTTCGGCAAAAGGTTAACATCTGAAATTATAAAAAAAAAATCTTTTAAATAACCAACAAGTTACCGCAGTCGAAATATCCCAGGGATGGAACTAATTTCATATTAAATTCAATCGTTTTTGGATAATTGTTCGCAAAGTATTTTAATATAGAAAGACAAGGCAAATAATCCAAAGCACACTTTCTTCTAATCAACATATAGCAGAGCAGAACAGCTGTTTTCGAAGGCCGCCACACTGTCATCACCAGTACTTGTGTGCATTATTGTTTGTTACCACTTTTTATTATGAAAAAGAGTACGAGAATTGTAATCAAACCGATGCCTCTTGATGGTAACACGCTTTCGTCAACTACCCGTGTTGCCATTTATTTATTTTACTTCATCAAAAATATTTACCAAAATATTTTTTACAAAAAAAGCTCTATTTTCTTATAAACTTTCAAAAGTAATAAGACTTTTTTTTTCGTTATAATAAATAATTCACTTCAGAAAATTTTTTTCCCTTTTTCTGTAGAAATTATTTAAGATTTTTAAAATGATTTTTGCAATTTTTCTCCCTCTCGTCCTTAAATTCAATCATATAACCGAACGAACAATAGCCAAGTTAATACACTTCAGTCATTTACGAACAGCATCATGGCCGTCATCTAGAAGTATCGAACTAGAAGTCATTTGTCACATAAAATAATTAAAATAAATTAATGAAAACAACTAACGAAGTGACTGATTGTAGAACGTTGCAGGAAAAGGAATGAAATCCAACTGACGACTGACAGCTTCTGTCCCACAATTGCTTTTAGTCACATTTTTCTTATGAAACGAAATTAAAAGTTCGATTTTGTAGAGCAGAAGAAAAAAAGATGCGATGAAAGAGTTGCAATTAATTGTAATTTAATATAAAATTTATATGGAAATATTGACAAATAAGTTTCCCAACAACAGTCTCTACAAGGATATTTGCGTCCTTTTGTCACATATTTTATAAATTAATTTCATCATAATATTTTTTGTAGCCATGACCACAAGATTAAAGAAAAAGTACTTTTTATATATGAATAGCATATATGAAAAAGTACCATTTTTTAAAAATGTACCAAATAGTACCTTGCTTAGAAAAGTACGATTTTGTCAAAATATAGACTTATAAATAAGTAAATTTTATAAAAATTTTAATTTCGCAAAATAGTACCTCTTACAAAAAACACTTGTTATCTGTTGTACAAAAACGTGCCTTTTACAAATAAGTGGACTTGACAAAAAAGTACCAAATATCAAGAAAGACTGAAGATGAAAACTTTTTTTAAACAAAAAACACTATTTTAGTAAAACAAATACTTTTCTTGGAAAAAGATATTCCATAAACGTACTTTTTATAAAAAGATTTTTAAATAAAAAAGGTCTTATTCTAAAAAGTAACTTTTACAAGAAAACTAATTTTATAAACAAGGAAATTTCACAAAAATCTGCTTTTAACTAAATAGTACCTTTTGCAAAAACGTCTCTGATTGAAAAGTACTTTTTACCAAAAAATCCTTCTTATAAAAAAGTTCTCTATGGAAACAGTAAAATTATGGGTTTATAAAAACATACATTTAAAAAAGTACCATTTGTAAAAAGTAATATAAGAAAAAGTAACTTTTTAAAATGTTACTTTATTTTTAATAAGTAACTTTAAAAAAAGTAAGTTGTATAAAAAGTACCTTTTACTTAAAAGGTACCTCTTAAAAAAAGTACCTTTTATAAAAACGTATCATTTATAAAAGATATCCTTTATAAAAAAGTAGCTAATATGGAAAAGAACCTTTAATAAAAAAGTACCTTTTATAAAAAGTTACCTTATGTGAAAAAGTACCCTTTTTTTAAAAAAGTGCCTTTTATAAAAAGCACGTTTTTTTAAAAGGTACCTTTTATAAAAAAGGTACTTTTTAACTTATAAGAAAAAAGTACCTTTTTTTTAAAAAACTGCCCTTTATAAAAAGCACTTTTTTTAAAAAAGTACCTTTTATAAAAAAGTACCTCAAAGTATCTTTTATAAAAAATTATCTTTTATAAAAAAGTACGTTTTATAAAAAAGTACCTCTTATAAAAAAGTATCTTTTATAAAAAATTATTTTTCATAAAAAAGTAGCTTATATGGAAAAGTAACTTTTATAAAAAAATACCTTATATGAAAAAAGTACTTATTATAAAAAAGTGCCCTTAGTAAAAAGTAAATTTTTTTTAAATACCATATATAAAAAAGTACCTTGTATAAAAAGTATCTTTTATAAAAAAGTATCTTTTATAAAAAAGTACCTTTTATAAAAATTCATCTTATATAAATAAGTACCTTTCATAAGAAAGTACCTGTGGCGAACATGTATTTATAAAAATATGGAGCTAGAAGAAAATAGTATCTCTTCTAAAGCAGTACTTTTTGAAAAACTCTCTCTCATAAAAAAGTACATACTTTTTATAAAATTGTACTTTTGAAAAAAAAAATTCCTTAATAAAAGAATTACATAATAAAACAAAGAAGCTCGAACAAAATAGTACCATTTATTAAGAGGTACTTTTGAAAAAGTCTCTCTTTTACAAAATTTACTTTTTAAAATATAAAAATTTACCTTCAAAAAAAAAATACTTGTCAAAAAGCTTCTTTTCGTCCCTTGAAGAAAAAATTACATAAAAAAAGAAGCTTGAACAAAATAGTGCCATTTATTAAGCGGTACTTCTTGCAAAATTGTATTCTATAAAAAAGTATTTTTAAATAAAAATGTATCTACTTTTGAAAATAAACTTATGAGAAAGCCTTTTGGGTAAAAGAGGGTAACTAATATAACTAAATGAATATAATAAAATAATTTATATAATAAAATATAATAAAAAGTTTCATTCACCAAAAATTATTATATTTTTAAAGTTTTTGCTTTATCACATTTTTGTTGTTTGCCGTCATATTGAAATATGTAAAATAGTAAAACATGACAAATCTTTTGCTGTAATAAAACTAGACATAAAATAGAAATTTTTAAAATGAACTGTAACAACGAAATGTCGTCGTTTAAGATCAATCAATTTCGAATTTTCAATCAATTTTGAAAAGTTACTTACGAGTATCTGCATAGACAACATGTTACGTACATACATACACACATACTACCACACGTATGTATGCGTGCGTGTGTGTAAAATGAGTGTGCCATTAAAGAAACAACATTTTTATTGTATCCGATAATATTTTAAATAAATACGATTTTTGATTCGGTGCTACACACAAATACCGAGATAAACACATACACAATATGTGTGTGTGTGTGGATGTGTATGATTTATGTTAATAGAATTCCAATTCCAAATACATATTCATTCTACTTCCCAAAAACTTGGAAAAATATGTATTAAAAACTACACGCCACAACAACTACTTTTACTACGAGCCAGATTGTTGCTGCTCAAGTTGCTATTATTGCTGGCTGTGATAATAAAGTATTGCGCTGCTACTACTCTTTCTGTGTGCATGTGTGTGTGTGTGAGCGTGTGTGTGAGTGTGTGTAATATGGATGTTGGTGACGTTGGCCTTTTAGCAATTTTTAAGTTTTTTCTGGCTTTAGCTTGTATTTTGTGCTTTTGCATTGATTTTGTTTTATGTTTAACATGTTTTATGTAAAGACAGCAGCAGCAGCAGCAGCAGCAGCAGCGAGCACAACACAAAGAAAATTAAATACACAAAAAAATAATAATAATAAATGAAATAAAACTCACATATTTTATATAACTTGGCTTGTTGCGGATTTTATTGGACTTGTACACACATTCAGAAAAGAATGTTTGAGTTTTGTATGCAAAAAGAAAAACCTTCAAGCTGTTTTTTCAATATGATTGTTATTCACACAACTACATGTGCAGTTTTGTATGTGTGTATATCTATAATATTAGTTGCAACTTGCAAGTATCTTTGAGATACATAAAAACTTACATATAAATAATATCTTGTGAAACAAAAGGGGCGTTCTACTTATCGTCTCTCTCCCTCTCCCTCTCTCTCTCTCTCTCTCTCGCTCTCTCTAAGTCTTGTTGTTGCATTTTCATATACACATATTAAATCAAATCTTTAATTCTTCATTGTTTAAGCTGGCATATTATTAAATGAAAACATCTAAAACAACAAACGACTCCCAGCATTTAAGATATAAAACTTGTATCTGCCAGTATGCATGAACATACACATGCCCATACATATTTCATGTGTATGGTTGTATGCATGCATGTGTGTGCATACGTATAATGTTGGGGCCCAAGAATTCCCTTCACATTTTTTTCCCACAAACAAACATGCAATCGAAAAGAACACAAGAAATAGAAGAAACAAACATCAATGCAACAAAACTAAACAAGTTCATTTGTATGAGTTGCAATCCACTGGCTTCAAGAAATAAAAATACCAAACAAACGCCAAACTTAATTTAGAAATTAACTTCTTGAAGAAAAAATTGATACAAAATAATAGATTTTTATGCAACCGCACTAGAAACAACTCAAACTTTTTAAGGGCAAACATAGTAGCAACCAACGACTCAAACTCATACCAGCCGCAATTTTGTTAGCAACATTGTGATTTAAACAATATGTTGCAGACTATTTGCCTAAAGGTTAGAGCAAACAAACCATGAATTTTGCAATATTTCATATTTAGCTGAGGAGCCAACCGATTGAATTTTTTTTAATTCAACGCAACATGTCCCAGCAAAGAAAAATTTACTGTTGCAATAGTTGTTTGCCGAATTCGACGTGCCGATTGCAGTGCACTTTTTGCGAGCTTCATCGAAAAATCGCCTTTGTCAAGGGCTGATATCGGGTGTTTGTTTTCTAGTTGCATGTGCAACTTAAGATTATGATACACGACAAAAATATTGTTCGAATCAAATGTTTAACTTCCCTGTAGGAAATTTTCCAAAAATAGGGAAAGTTATTAGTTTTATCCTATTTAAAAAAAAAAATCAACATCTCATCAGAACCTTCTGTGTCTACCCAGTTGACCAAATCATGGCACGTGGCATTGTCTTTGCCGATGCATGCAGGAGATGTCCTACTGTCTTCAATTAAATTGAAGGTGAACGTCATGATGGATGAAAACTAGTTTCCAATACGTTTATTTAAAATGGGACTCCGAAAAATAAAACAAAAATTATAATATATGGGTATTTGGTAGGCGTGGCAGAGGAAAACAATATTTTGTATAGTCGTCAACGAAGCGATGGGAGAAGTTCTCGCCTTTTTAGTCGTCTAGCACGATTTCTCCTCGTTATTATTATATATTTGCTTTTGGTCTTGTACCAGCACCCCGGGGTTGACCCCTACACATGTAGCTCATCTTGTCGGAACTGGAAAGGAGGCGATGGTTTTAAGAGGATAGATGAAGACAGATTTTTACTTTGGCGGAGTACATTTCACCAACGATTTATTTCCAAATGTTCCATAACGATTTTCTCCTACGTTCGAACAGCATGTCTTGAAGACGTTGCCAAGTTGGTACTTCTGAGGCGGTGTCATTATGAACGGCTTAAGCAAATCGAACCAAAATTTTGGTATAACAAAGAGTTCTTATAAAACCAGAAATTTATATATAAAAAATAATAATCATTTTTCAAATAAGACAGATAGGAAAATAGAATACTTCGTGGCCATTTTAGCTACACCACCCTCGTGTATATTAAAAAATTCGAAGCACTTAATATGTATTTTGACTCCCCAGGTTTTGTATAATGAAAAAATCCGTTTCAAAAAAATATAAATACATATCGCGTAGTAACTACAACTAAATCCCATCGAACTTCTATCAATTCCATTTCGCGCTATCTGCAACAGTCAAATGTTGCACCGTTACGATGGTACAACAGAAAATATTATATCAAAAACCCCAGCACTCTGACAACATCGTTTCCTTTTATAAATAAGCGCATTCAAACAAGTGCGTGATTTTATATGTGGTTGTACGTGCGAGTACATGCCCGCAACATGTTTGATGGCCACGACATTAGACAACAGCAAACACTCAACATTTCTGCAACGGTTTTACAATCGCATACAACCACCACCATCGTGTTCGTCGGCATTGGAAGTGCGGAGATAAAAAATACTATTTAAATGGAAGATAAACGAAAACATATGATGAATATTGTTTTGTTGTTGTTGCTATTCTTGTTGTTATTATTTATATTGACTATTAAAGTATCCAACAAAATTGTTGTCGTTGTTGTTGCTTTATAGTGGCGACAAAGCCGGTTATGAAAACAAAAAAACCCACAAGCTAAATTTTACAAAAGAGAGAAGTTTATCAAATCAAAAGGAATTCATTTAATCGAGAGTATTTTAAAGAGAGATGCAGCTCATTTCCACTGAGAGCGCGTATGAATATTGGAAATTTGTAAAGTTGTTTTTTTTTTTTGGTTTAGGTTTTCAAAGGGGGGATTTTTGTGTGGTGCCAGTATGAGTGTGTTGCACATGTTTTATTTGGAGCGGGTGGTGGTGGATGGAGGTATAAATGTTGAAGTGTGATGTTGCAAAAAATCTAAACCGGCGCAGTGGTAGTTTAACTGGATTGCTGTTGAACATGTTTCTGTATGAATTGTGTAAAGGAATGAAATTTTGTTGATGTGTGTTATGGAAATGTTGGCGTACAGTTCACTGAAGATAATGTGAACTGTTGAAAATATGATTTTCAAAATGGGGTAAAAACAGGAACTCACAAAATTTTTTAAAATGTCCAATTTTTCTAGAGAGAAGCTAAAAAACTATAATAAAATTTTATAAGAGATTCAAACTGTTTCGGCTATTTTTGGCCACCTTGTATTGTGAAGTGCTCAAAAATATACTTTAAAATATATTAATTTAAAACAATTATAAATTTACTGATATTCTAAAATCGAGTTCCTTAAGACTTTAAATTGATGGGAAAGATATTTGGAATACTTTTAGGATTATATACAGTTATTTTCAGACATTCGATTATTGGAGATCCGAAATTTCTATGAGTGTATGTATGTACATATATAAAATTTTTCAAATTCAATTGCTTCTTATTGTATATGTATATAACAAAACAATACCCTGAACCCCAGACATGTTTTATTAATAATTTGTTTGTTTGTTTTTATTCACTTGCAGGTATGTGCTCTCATATGATCCCTATTTTTTAACCGGAATTTGTATGTATGCGTAAAAAATATATTATAATTTTTACGTAAAATTTTTTATATATGCAATCTGTGGATATATCATAAGTGTGCAACCCTATAGAAATATACTCCCCGACCCAATGTAGCGATCAAAAATTTATTTCGTAAAATTTTGTGTAAAAAAAACTTTTAAATTCTATTGTATTACATTTTTATTTGTATGAGCAAAATGTTCTTTCGCTACAGTGGGACAATTAATTGATATTCTAGGTTTCATATAACAAATGCGGTGTGCAACCAAAAGAACACATTTCATACTCGGGGAATAGTAATCTCTCATCTGATGTCACTCATCGCGTCTACATAGACCGATCGTAGCACTGTGCCACCTTAGGTGTCAGTAAACTATTTATTTATAAATGTTGATGTTGTCTATATTCATCATTATCGTGTTTGGTGTTTTTGCTTTAAAATTTGAAATTTTTAAAAATATTAAAGACGAAAATAAAAGTTGTTCCTTAATCTCTTACGAGATTTCCAATTCGTAGCCGAAAAGCTGTAAACACGATGAGATATTTTTCCCTGATATAGTTCGCTTTATGTGCTACTGTTGGTTAAAAACGGCTTTTGTGATGATTTGAAAACCCATAAATTCCGGCTTTTCTTTTCAATCAGTAGGGATCACCCTCTGAATGTGAAACAAATCTGAATAAGAAAAAAAATATATATTCTTAATTCAATTCATGTTATTTCTAAACGATCCAATAATATTGAAATGGCAACACTTTGTCAGCGAGGAGGCCCAACAAAATGTTGTACAGCTGTGTTTGATGCCAGTCTGTTCATATATATCTGATGTGGGCTGACGTCGACAGTGCCGCTTTCAATATCAACTTCACAACAAATAGAGAACAGACTGGTAAAACAAAAACAATATAATAAATTGGAAAAGACACACACACACACCAACATCATCATAATCATGGTGATTATTATATTGGAAAACGATAACTGGCAAAGTGTACGCAAACTTGTCAGACAAACGAATAGTTCGATTCTAACATTCAAACCGAACGGTGGTTTACGGAGAAGCATTAACCGAAAGAAAGCAAAATCGTGCACATTTTATATTAATAAACTTTAAAATTTATTCGTACGTTTAATTAAATATCTAAGAAAATGTTTTAATGCTTGAATTCGTTGCTGGCTTAACAAAAAAAACAAAAGAGAAACTCTTCAAAAGGTCTTCTTTAATAAATACTAACGGGGAAAGATTTCCGATAAATGAGAAAAAAAATACAACAATTTTTTATGAAATCTTATTTGAAACAAATACTAACGGTTCGTGTGTGTTAAAAAGTGTTTGTGTTGAAAAAAGATCTGAAGTCGCTGGATGTTTTTCAAAATAAATTTGAAAGTACACAAATTAAAAAAAAAAAATAATAAAGAATTTGTCTTGCATCTTTTCAAAAAGTGATGGTGGTTATTTGCTGCAATTCTAAACTTTACTAATAACAAGTTTAACAAGAAAAAAACTTTAAAAAAAACAAAAAATATATTTAAAAAAAAAATTATTAATAATAACAATCAGTTTTAGTCAAACATAATTGCCAATTTGTGGAGTCTTATAGAAAAATAGAAGGTGAATATAAATAAAATGTTGGTCATGCCTTTAATAAGTGGAATTCCAAATGATTCTACGAGTTTGAAAAAATAAAACAACCAGTTATTTCCGGTTTAAAAATGGCTTCGCACAAGAAATTTCGATTGAGTTGCTTTGCAGTTGTGCTGCTTGGAAAGTTTAAAGTTTAAACTTAAGGAATTTCAGATAAATTGTGTGCTATTGTATGTGTGTGTGTGTGTGTGTGTTGGGTGTTTTGTAAGCTTGTTTGCAAGGTAACATTTAAAAGAATTTTAATTTTTAACTATAAAGATTTTTCATTAAGATTGTTCGTTTGTGGTACAAAAATCTCACATAAAAACCAAAACTTTCAATTAAAACTATTTAAAAAAAAACTAAATTAAGCAAAATGCCATAAATATTTTATGAAATAAAAACTATTTTATTAAAATGGGAAACAACCTGTAAAATATGATAAATATGTACATAAAAAAAAATGGAAAAGCAGCTCATAAAATATATACAGTGCAGCCTCGCTAAACGTAACCCATAGAAAGTTAAAGTGGTTGCGAAAATTAAAAGTAAAAATATTTCAGGCCCATTTTTCGGATAAAATTAAAGGTTCTTTAACTTTTAAAATAAATTCTATTAACGCTTTAAACAAATTAATATGTTTTACTTAAAACAAAGCAAATTCCATAAAAACTCAGTAATTATCTATTGAGAATATATAAATTTGTACACAGGGAAAAATTATTGGGAAATAACTTTCAAACTAATTTAATATACGATGTGTATTGAATAAGTTTTTGTAAAAAAACTAACTGAAAGAAATAATGACGTCATAGATGCCAGTAATAAAACTTTGTTTGTAAATTTTATGATCCAATTTTTTTTAAATTTTAAAATATTTTGTTTATGTAGATGAAAAGACCTTTCAAATGAAATAAGTTTCATTAACATTTGTAGACGTTAAGATGCGTTTATTTCCGTTTTTCCAATTCGTATGAAGTTATTTTTAGGGCTTCAGATCCTGAGCTTTTTTTGTTAACACGAAAAAATAATAGCTATAACGTTATTCATATTAACCCTTAAATGGCATGCTAAAATTATAATAAAAGAAAACTGTGTGCTGAAATTCTCTTAACAAAAACTATTTTTTTTAGAGATTTTAAGAAAAAATAATTGCATTTTGTAACATTATTGAAATCCCTTAAACGCTTAAAAATATATTTAGCAAAAATTTATCGGGGATTAAATAAAATTAGATGCCATTAGAAATTTATACTCAACTCGACTTTGCACAATTGTAATAAAATTGCAACTGCAACCCATTTAAAAAAAGTGCAGCTTTTGTTTAGGTGCAAGTAAAAATTCTGCACCATTCACATTAATGAAAATTCGTGCACTAAATTTTTATTAAATGGTAGTAAAAAATATGCAGTTCCACAATATATTTGTAAAGACAGCGCAACCTTGAACTGTTAGCACTGACGTAGAGAAAAATAACGTAATAAAATGTTTTGCAAATTTTTACACTGAACAAAGTGCACAATTCTTGTGCACTGATGATTTCAATTAAAGTATATATCTATCTATGGTGTATTTATATATGTATTTGTAAATTCAAAATAAAATTAAAGCAATCAAATTTTGTTCGTTTTAACCCAACAATATAACTTTCTTTATAAATTTTATGACAAAAATGTTTTATAATTTTAAAATATCTGGATTATGTAGATGGAAATACCTTTCAAATCAAATAAGTTTCATTAATATTGACAGACGTTAAGATGCTTAAAAGTGTACCACAAAAAAAATATGTTGCAGGTATATCTGCGATATTCACTAATGCGGAGACACAAGTTGCAATTTTAATTGAAAGCATATATAAAAAATGTACTCCCTCAGACTTTTTTGTTAAATAGGAAATGAAAAGAAATTTCTTTGTGTTCTAAATATAATTGTGCGAAAGGCATAGTGCGTAGTGACATCGGGGGAAAGGTAGACATATTAAAACTTTTTACTTCAGTAGGAAATTGTTATGGGAAGCAGTGCAAAAATTCATGATTTTCTTGTAAATCCAATGATTAAGTTAAACGTCCGAGTTGTGGAAATTGAAGTTTCATATATTTTCTTTAAGCGTGGAAATTCTTCCCAGAATAATTATTTTAAGTCCGCCTTAAAATGGGAGTACATGAAACGGAGAGCAACACTCATATATTTGCAGAAATAAAGCCGATATAGTGTCGAATTTATATATAAAATTATAAATTCTAATCTTTTCAACAATTTTCAATAATAATTCACTCATGATACCACCCATGACGTGGGAGATAATTTTTGTATGTAATTTTTAGAAAGAGTTTCATAAAAATTTTTTTATTCATGGCGACTGCTTCTATAAACAGCGAGAAAGAAACAAAAACTAATGAGCTGTTTAACCTTCAGCCTTTCCAAGACTTGAAAACTTCTTCACTTAACAAACAACAACAACAAGATCAGTGCCATCATCATCATCATCAATAGTGTTCTTGTTTTTTTTTTCTTTCTATTTTTGTATTCAGTCCCACTGTGTATTGTTAAATCAATTAAACAAGTTTTTTTCGCTGCATGTAAATCGTGCTTGACAATTTCAATTAATTTTATATTCGAGACGTTTTTATTGAATTGCAAAAAAAAAACGGCACAAAAGTTATTGATTTTTTCAAAATATCTTTGCATCCCTGCACGAACAAATTGTTCTCAACTTTGAATTATTGATGATGATTTATGAAATGCTAAACATCTTGAAGAAAAAAATTAAAAAAAAAATTTTAACACAAACGTACAAACAGTATTGAAATAACGTAAGAGAAAAAACGTTTTGCAGCTCATAATTTAAACAAATAAATTGTAATTGAATGTTTAAAAGATTTTATTTGTTTTAGCTTTGAAATATTTATTTTTGCTAAAATATTTTCTGCTGGTATTCCCACTGACTAGTGCCAGCGTGGAAAGTACAAAAGCTGAACAAAGAACGCTGATAAGATGGCGTAGCGGACTAGAAAACAGTACTGATACGTTCTGCTAGTTTGGTGATTGAAAAAAATATATTCTAAGTATTCCATTTTTTGTAAAAAATTTTTTTAAATAAGAAAAATTCTTAAAATCAAAAGTAATTTAGAAATTCCCATACTTGAACTTTAGCCTGATTTATAGATTTAAACTTAATATTGTGATCTATGAAGTTCAAATAATAATACACATGACAAACAAAATTATTAATTAACAAAAAAGAATTTGGTAAAAATATTTGTCAAAATGAAATGTCTTAAAGGTAGGAAATTTTTAAAAATGTTCATTAAAAACTATGCAAATTCCTGGTTATTTATCTATTGATCAAAAATAGTTCTCTTACCTACTTCCGACAGTCTGAGACTACTCTCTACGGCTCTACCGAGAGAATGTTGGAAATTTTCAGTTGGTGAAGAAAGTTACTACAGAAGTGTCCTATTTTTGATATTGTCCGAAGTGATGTAACGTTATAGAATAAGTGGGACCATTTCATAGTTTTTTTTAAATCAATTATTATTAATAAAAAAAAATATTATTCATAGAACAATAAAAAAAATAACTCCTTAAATAATGATTTTCAGTTTTTAAAACGCGTTATTTTCAATACAAAAATATTATAAAGAAAATTTTTAAAGAACCTAGTAGGTTTTGAAAATAAAATAATATTAATAGAACAATTTAAAAAATTACTGCCGCAAATAATATATTAAAAATTTAATGTTTCACAAGTAATAAATTTCAAAATAGTATATTTTGAATATCTTGGGTCTTAAAACATATATTTTTAGTATTTTAAAAAGCAGTATATCAAGTTTATATATAGTTAATAACAGTTTTCGAAAATATATTTTTTTAACCACCGACATAAAAGCGATAATTTTTGAAATTCCCTTTTATATATGAAAAAACAAATCCTTTAGTTATCTACTTTACAAATATACATTCAAAACGAAATGAAATAGCATGCAGTTCTATTCGCATTGGAAGGCTAAAGTGCATAAAAAACGCCCCCTTATTATAAATGTCGTTATTGACATGATATTGACACGACACGTCAAAACAATGTCTACAAACAGTCCACCCCTCGACGACAACAAATGTTAATATAATATGCATGTAGAGAACACTAAAAGGTTGTAAGCAACAGTTATGCACATTATCGACGTAATACCGACGTCGCCAATCAAAATAGGGGGCATAATAGTATATATAAAAATAATATGCAACACAATTAAGCAGACTTGTCAAGACTGTGCTGATGAGCGGCAGCATGGGAAATTTAAATATAGTTTGAAATTTCTTTTCTTTGCCACTTCAAACGCTATTGAGTTATAAAATTGAATTAAAAACTAAAAGTGTTTAAAATAATACAGAAAATAAATTTATATTGAAAATGTATTTAATTTCTTGCAAAAATAACTCCATTTTTAGCAAGAGTTTGTGATGAAAAATTAGTAGACTTATTTCTTAAGAAAAATCATAAATTTAATTAATAATAAAAAAAAAGTTAATTAACTTTTTGACTCACAACACTACAAGACAACAAAACGTATAAGCGTGTGGGTCTGTGTTTCTATGTATTGAATCTTTTCAAATATTTTACATATTATTTTATCAATTTAGTTTATGAATCAAAATATTCATCACACAATGTCCAACAATTCATTAAGTTCGCTCTATCTCTTTCACTCTGCGTTGTATTAATTTGTAGCAAGTAAAATGTTGCTTGCTATTGGTGTTGTTGTTGTTGTTGTTGTTTTTGGATAAATAAGGTTGCATAAAGAAATTGTTTAATGGGAAATTTGTATACATTCACCAGATACTGGCTTATTTACAACAATAACAACTAAAATTGCCATCAGCAGCAACACACACAATCGTCTGCATCATCATCAGCAGCAGCATCATCATAATCACCATCATAATTAGGAAGAATAGCAACAACGTCGTCATCGTTATTTTAAACCAACATCTTTGTCGCATTGTTTTGTGTTTATTTATTTTTTTTTGTTTTTGTTATTTGTTTTGTTTCTTGTACTCCCTCGCAATTCTCTGCTACTTCTGCTTCTTCTTTGTCTTCTTTCGCTCCCATCATTTCAATATTATTCAATTGCTTTCATATTTTCGTTATTTTTATGTGATTTAATTCTCGTATGCCTGTGTGTATTTGTTAATAACAAAATAAAAAAAACAAGAAATGAAATAAAAATAATACCAACCCACAATTACAATTGTCTTCCTTTCACATCTTTCTTCTTCGTTCGTGCTCTTTCCCTGGGCTTTGTGTTTTTTTTTATATTGTAAGTGAAATATAAGAAGTAGGAAAGAAAAAAAGTTATTAACAAAAAAAAAAAACCATTTAAATTTAAAATCATAACCAGAGATTAAAAAAAAAGAAAATAAAAGATAAACTGTTGGGAATGAAAAATTCCCAGGGATTATTTGATTGTGTAGCGAATATAATGCAATTCTTACACGAAGTGCCCATAAGATACAGGAGATGTTGCGAAATCTTGACGGTGTATCTGAGAAAATGAGATAGGATTTCTTTCGAAAATAGTTTTTAACGTATTTGAAACAGGCAATAAAATTGTTGTAGGAAAAGTGGAAAATACTTTCACTTTTCTGAGTCAGTCTTATAGAAACTGCGAAGTGGCAGAGAAGAAGGTTCTGCTGGAAAACTTAAGTGAACTTATAATCTTGGCGGGCAAAGGAACGGAAATTCCAAACAACATTCAACTTTGCCATGCTGCCAAGTCTGCATAATTGGGTTACATAAAATAAATAAATAATATTATGCCCCTTATTTTGTAAGGCGACATCGACTTCACGTCGACAACTTGTAACTGATATTGGCAGTAATTTGTCATTTATTATATTGCATAAAATTTCAGTAGGCCTAAGAAAAATTAAAGTGTCAAGTGGTCCGTCCAATTTGGGTAATCGGCCGAATCCAGCATAAACAAAACGATAACTCTGCCGCAGCATAAAGAAGCGGTGTGCCGCTGACTATTTTACTAAATAGCATTAAGATAATTCCAGACATTCACTTGTTAATCTGAAAAAGTTTAAGATATTTTTCCCTACAGTCGTGTCAGGCAAAAGTGTTTACTGGGTTGTGGGTGTATATTTTTAAAGCTTTTTGATTCTATATTTATCGAAATTTCTTGGATTTTCAATTTGTGTAAATCACCTCATTCATATCTTGTGCATGTATGAGTACACACACATATACACATGTATGTATCTGTGTTAAATATTTTGTAAAATTTCTGTTTTACACTAGAGAACACAGTAAACGAATAACGGTAAGACTAGACGTAATAAAATTGCCTGAAAGAAATTAATGCCATCGTACATGGCGTATTAAAACTTGTAGCAATTGCTCGCAGAGAGTAACTCAATAGTGGTCTCGTTAAACTCATCCAATATTTGCTTCAGCTGACCCCGCCTTAAGAAATCCAAACATGTTTTCTTTTCATGTCTTCCATCGTCTCAGGCGACAGCATCAACGACGAACATTGAAAAGAAATGTTTGGAAAATAAGAAAAGAGAAAAGAAATAACAAAGAAAAATACGACAAAAACAAAACAATGAAAAATAAAGCAACTACAACAACAACAGCAACACAAACAAATGCACTAAGAGAAAATACAAGTTAAGCTGTAGCACGAATAATTAATTTCGTGTCATATTGAAATTCGTGTTGAAGCAACTATTTGAAAGATAAGGAAGGACTGTTTGTGGGGATGTGGAAACGGGGGTTTGATTCTGTACCCATTAAAAAAAAAAAAACTAAATCTTCTTTGTACATCATGACGGTGCCAAATTTTTTGGAATGTTTTCGGGAGAAAAAAAGAAGAATTTTATTCATTCGAATGTACTCGTATTTCTTTTTTTGGGCAGTCACAGCTTCTTCATGTTTGTATAGACCGAAAAATATTTGATTTTACATAAAATATTTACTGGCATCATTCTCTTCTTTCAATTGATTTTTTTAATGGTTGTTAATGGCGGGTGTATCCATAAGTTTTGCAGCCGTTTGAAAGATATAGTTATTGAACTTTCCTTTTAAAAAATAATAAAAACTTTTGCTATAGACATTTCCCTCCTCGGCTATAGTTGCATATGACCTTCATGAAACAATTTGGAATATTTTCTAAATGCCAACGATTTTTAAATATATAAAAAAAACTTTAAGTCTTGTAAACAATTGCGGCAGACATTTGTGGTACACTTCTTAGTATCTTATCGTGCTGCGTTTTCAATGAAAGTACAGGTCCTGAAAGGTATTTTTGTGTAAATATACACAATATAAAACTTTTCTTAATATCGTTGCTTAAAAGCTTTAATTGTACGCTCCAAATACTCTGTTTACGGCTGGTAAAAAGTAAACAAGTGCTTTTGGTTGTTTACCTGAAATTTATCGACCTATAAAAATGTATTTACAATGAAAGTCTCATCTGCGTTAACAATAATATCGTTTGAATCATGGCGTATATAAATATTTTTAAATTGGGACTGAAGTTTGCTTTAAAATCGCAGTTTCTTAACGCAAAAAGCAACTTCGCCATCGTGGCTCAGTTAACGTATTCATCAGATTTGGTATTCAGGAATTGTTTCCTGTTCCTAAGATCAAAGAGACCCATCATAGGACGTCGCTAAGGATTGTTGAGCCGATGAAAACCCAATCGTTAAGAGAGCACACGGCTATATCGAAAGGTTTAGATCGCAACTCCTTCGAGAATAGAATAGAACTCTGGCAAAAGTTTTTTATATACGGGGAGGTCACTTAGACGAAGCGACCTTGATGACAAATTAATAGTTTTCGAAATAAAAATTTACCACATATTTTGAACAGACCTCGTATGCTCGTGGCGACTGTACCGGAATTAAAAATAACACTAAGGAAATTTTCGTAGCCCTACAAATTAGAAAATAAAATAAAAAATTTTAACTGCCCTCGTATATATCAGGGCAACTGCCTTAAAGGTGAAAAAAATAAATTAGTAAATAAATTCTTTTGTTATATTTTTTTAAATGGAAAAGACCTCGTATAACTGAAGGGGCGAATGTTTTGTAGAAGATAAACTGTAGTTTAATGAAAAAAAGAAATATATTTTGCTTAAGTTCTACTTAAATATCGGGCAGACCTCGTCATTCTCGAGACGTGTGTACCAACTTAAAGTCCCTTAACCAGATGTATGCAGCTCTTGACTGTTAAAAATTTACCCGTATGATTCAGTGAATAAATAATTTTATTTTAACTTAATTTACGAAACAGTCTTCGTATATCGGATGGGACTACTTTGAAAACGAAAGGAACGAAATGGAACAATAATAATTATATAATGAGAAAAATTTGAAATGTAATATATTTTAACAGACCTCGTATGTTCGAGACAAGAGGGCCAGCATAAAAATATAATAACAGAATCTGCGTAGTCAGGGAAATGTGACAATTTACCCAATATTTTGAACAGACCTCGTATATATATCTACCTTTTAGGTTACAAAATAGAATTTGATGAATAAAGAAAATTCTGTTGATTTGTTGAACACGGTTCGTACATGTCAAGCCAATCACGAAAGTGGATGCCCTTCTCCAACACAAACAAACCCCGGATGTGTTGAAATAACTTGGAAATAAATGAAAATAGTTAATGAAAAATAGTGTGTCAAAGCGAGAACTCTTGATAAAAACTAAATGAACGGAATTTGAATTGGTTTAAATAGGCAAATTGAACGAAACTTTATGTTAATATTTATTATGTAGGTCGTCGTGCTATTTAATTAATTTTGAATGGAAACTTTTAACGCTTCAAAATTTATCCCGCATCGTGTGTATTAAATCTCCCGTAATCAGCAACACTGTTAAATCTTGATATTTTGGATTTTTGCTGGTTGGATGAATTTTAATGGTGGTCACCGCTTCGCTTCGCCTTTACAAAAAAATCGTTTTTATTTCTTATTAATTCATTTTTTCTTTTTCTATTCGGGCAAGTAGAGAATTGTGTTGTTGTAACAGAGAAATTAAAATTTATTGCAAATAATTAAAATGAAATATGAAAACGTTTACTTAACGGTCATGTAACAAAAACGACATGAAAAATGTAACAAAAAGGAACAACAAAAAAAAAAACAAAACAAAACAAAAAAAGAATTATGAAAGTCTTGCAAAAGGAATGGTGACTAAGAAAACAGTGCGGTCAAATTATAAGGACAGCACGTTAAAATCGAATGGCTTCTAAAATAACTCGAGTACGCGCAATTCTTTTGAAACTACAACTGACAGCAGCAACAACAACAATTATTTATTTCAATAAACTGATACGAGCGCGAGTATTTGTAGATCTAATTAAATCTAATTCTGAGTTTAATTATATTTTTTTCTTCCCAGTTTCAAATGTGACCCCTTCCTAGTCGCTGCTTAATTTCATTTATTTTTATTTCATATTTTAACCGAAGACGTCTTTTGACTTCATGTTTAATCTTTTAAAGTAAAATTTTTTTTTGTTGCTTTTAGTTTTTGCTGTTGAAAATGATTAATTACATTTGATTACTTAAGTGTTTTTTGTTGTTGTTGTTTTGCCTCATATTGCAGCACTTTTTTTTTGTTTGCTCGTTTTAATTGTTGGCAAAGAAGAGCAAGAAGAAGAAGAAGGGGAAAAACCCCGCCGCTTACTCTTGTGTAAAATCATTTGGATTGTGAATTGCTTTCTAGGAACCGGAGAAATTTTTATATAAAAACTTACTGGCTTCGTATATTGTTTCCTACGAAATTTACTCGGAGGGCAAAAACTAAAAATCATTTTTTTTAATCAGAAAACTGGAAATAAATTGTTGTTGCGGCGTACAATTCTAATCTAGTGAAATTTAGAAAAACAATTCCAGCAGCGAGCAAAAAGAAAAATTAAGAAAGCAAATGAAATATTAATTCAATAAAGTAAAAATTGAAATATAATGATTTTTGTAAAATACCAGCTGCAGTGTCAAGGGCTGCGCTACAGCATTTCGGTGTTTGTACGAATAAGTTTTCAAAATATTTTAAAACTGATTTTAATTTTGCCACTCCGGATAGTTGGTGCTGCCAGCAGAGTAAAACATCCGGCATTAAACACAATAACGACAGCAGGCTACAGACTACAACTTGTCAAATATAGAATCCATGTGCGTATATGAGAATGATTATTTTTACTGCTACAGACAACACGGCTACGGGTTGCTGTCCCTGCTGTTTTTGTGGTTGTAGTCAAATTAAAATATGTAATTTCTATTTTGGTGAGCGGCAAGGAGCGAATGCAGTGTTGCCAGTATAATATAAATAAATTCAATTATCGTAAATTTAATAATATATTGTTTTATTTTACAAACAGAAACAACAAACTATATATTCAAGCTAATGAAATGATTTCTTGTCATTATTTAAATATATGAAAGCGGCTACACTGGCGTATGAAGAGAATTCTACTACAACTCATGGTTATTAATACTCATGGTAGCCAACGACTTGTGTAGTCGGTGTTCGTGTAGCCTGCTGTCGTTATTGTGTTTAATGCTTCAAAGAGGAGGTTATTTTCGTTTTCCTTTCGAAATGTAAAAATATATTTAAATCTATGTGGCAGGTGCCACACCCTTTTCTACGCCTTTGTAAAAACGTGTCCTTGTATCCCTACAAATAAATTATTTGCTCTAACAACTTTCGAAATCCTATATTCTTTGGAAAATTCACTTGAAACTATTTTTTCACGCCTATTCCTTAAGTCAAAAGTCGCTTGGGGCTGTTGATTCTACCAGACTGTCGAAAGTCGTTCGAATCTAAAGGTTTTGCTCCATAAAAAAATCATAAAGTCTTTCTTATTTAATGGGAATATTTTTCGAATAATTTTTTGTTTTTTACGAGGCCTGTTCCAAAAGTAAGATGAATTTTTATACATCCAAAAATATTTATTCATCAACTTCCGTTTTTCTTTTTAAAAAAAGTACTCCCCTCAAATGGAAATCGCTTTTGCCAGCGTTTTCTTTAATCGTTCGAGCAGTTCTGACATGCACTTCCTGGCCTCGCACAAGGATGCGGTTTTTCTTTCGTAAATCGTTACAAAACGCTGTCCTTTCAGGGCAACAGAAAAATGTAGCAGCAGATCAAATTTATTTTATAAGTTGGCTGAGGAAGGAATAGACTGTTGCTTGGGGCCTTAAACGCCTGCTTTTGTTTTCTGTCAAAACTCAGCAGTTTTAGAATGAACTCCTCTCCCACACGGCCGAAATATCTAAATTAAGGGTCTATCGACTTGTTTAGCCCTCAACAAGTGAAATAATTTTGTATTAAAGAAATTTTTAATAGTTTCATGACACTTTTATGTACCTGCAGTCCTCCACTCAGACCAGAGCTTAACAGCGATGCTGTGCCATTATTTTCAAATTAAACATAATATTTTTATTGTCATAATTCTTTTTTATTTTTATTTTATTAAGTTGTTTTGTTCAACATGAAATTTTTTACGACCTAAAACGTTGTTGTACTTTAAATACAAGATTTAATCTTGTTGAGCAGGAAATGAAAACAAATAAATAAAAATGAATACAGAAGGAAAATACCAAACAAATGAAATAAATTAATAAATAAATAAAATCAAATAAGAAAATTAAGTAAATAAATTAAATAAAGAAGGAAAATGAATGCAACAAATAAAATAAGTAAAGAAAATTAAGTAAATAAGTAATTAAAGTCGATTTCTTTTCTAGAAAATAGTGCAACATTTTTCACACTTTTTAACAGAATTACACTAAAAACAATTTCTAAAATTTGATCATGAAAATGAAAATTATGTCGATTTCTTTTCTAGAAAATAGTGCAACATTTTTCACACTTTTCAACAGAATTACACTAAAAACAATTTCTAAAATTTGATCATGAAAATGAAAATTATGTCGATTTCTTTTCTAAAAAATAGTGCAACATTTTTCACAC
Source organism: Linnaemya vulpina (assembly GCA_963675445.1). Classification (NCBI taxonomy): domain Eukaryota; kingdom Metazoa; phylum Arthropoda; class Insecta; order Diptera; family Tachinidae; genus Linnaemya; species Linnaemya vulpina. The sequence continues at coordinate 104,343,888 of OY776276.1, forward strand.
TTTTTAACAGAATTACACTAAAAACAATTTCTAAAATTTGATCATGAAAATGAAAATTATGTCGATTTCTTTTCTAGAAAATAGTGCAACATTTTTCACACTTTTCAACAGAATTACACTAAAAACAATTTCTAAAATTTGATCATGAAAATGAAAATTATGTCGATTTCTTTTCTAGAAAATAGTGCAACATTTTTCACACTTTTTAACAGAATTACACTAAAAACAATTTCTAAAATTTGATCATGAAAATGAAAATTATGTCGATTTCTTTTCTAGAAAATAGTGCAACATTTTTCACACTTTTTAACAGAATTACACTAAAAACAATTTCTAAAATTTGATCATGAAAATGAAAATTATGCCGATTTCTTTTCTAGAAAATAGTGCAACATTTTTCACACTTTTTAACAGAATTACACTAAAAACAATTTCTAAAATTTGATCATGAAAATGAAAATTATGTCGATTTCTTTTCTAGAAAATAGTGCAACATTTTTCACACTTTTCAACAGAATTACACTAAAAACAATTTCCAAAATTTGATCATGAAAATGAAAATTATGTCGATTGCTTTTCTAGAAAATAGTGCAACATTTTTCACACTTTTTAACAGATTTACACTAAAAACAATTTCTAAAATTTGATCATGAAAATGAAAATTATGTCGATTTCTTTTCTAGAAAATAGTGCAACATTTTTCACACTTTTCAACAGAATTACACTAAAAACAATTTCCAAAATTTGATCATGAAAATGAAAATTATGTCGATTTCTTTTCTAGAAAATAGTGCAACATTTTTCACACTTTTTAACAGATTTACACTAAAAACAATTTCTAAAATTTGATCTTGAAAATGAAAATTATGTCGATTTCTTTTCTAGAAAATAGTGCAACATTTTTCACACTTTTTAACAGAATTACACTAAAAACAATTTCTAAAATTTGATCATGAAAATGAAAATTATGTCGATTTCTTTTCTAGAAAATAGTGCAACATTTTTCACACTTTTCACCAGAATTACACTAAAACAATTTCTAAAATTTGATCATGAAAATGAAAATTATGTCGATTGCTTTTCTAGAAAATAGTGCAACATTTTTCACACTTTTTAACAGAATTACACTAAAAACAACTTCTAAAATTTGATCATGAAAATGAAAATTATGTCGATTGCTTTTCTAGAAAATAGTGCAACATTTTTCACACTTTTTAACAGAATTACACTAAAAACAATTTCTAAAATTTGATCATGAAAATGAAAATTATGTTGATTTCTTTTCTAGAAAATAGTGCAACATTTTTCACACTTTTTAACAGAAAATGGCAACATTTTGCCATTTCAAAATGAGGAATTTATTAGAAATTCAATCCAACATCTCTCACGAAAGATAAATTCTGCTTTAAAACTTCTCCAAATCGCCACTTTTTAGAAAATGATTAAAAAATGTTACATCTTTTCTGGAAAAGAAAACGCCATAAGTAAAAAAGAAAGTTTGCATATAAAATATATTGTATTTAATTATTTATTTAACTCACAGAAAAAAACACGCTGTATCTTAAAGAAGAAAAATGTATCCTTTAAATTTTAAGAATTTTAAACAGGAGTTGATTATTTTTATAAAGAACAAATTCAGTACTAAAATATATATTCTTTGATTAATTTAGTTTCTCAAGATTAAGAAATTAAGCTTTTCTAAAAAGTTAAAAATGTCTGGAGCTTTTAAAATGACATCATGAATCATGTTTGTGCATGTCCCAGTTTTTGAGATATTGAAAAATGAAATGAAATTTTTAATGTGAAATAATTTTGGCAAAAAATTTTTAAATATTTTTTTTTTCATTACGGTAGCAAACGCAAGAAGCCTCTGACCAAAACGAGGCTGCTGCCAATCAAATTTTGCCGTTTCTAACAAAAATTTCTAAAAAGTCGATTCTTTTTTGCCAAGAAATTTGCAATTTTTCTTTCATAAATTCAAAAATAAGCTACGCTACTCTTAAAAATTATTTATTTTGGAAACTAAGCGTTGGAAAAAAGCGTTATAACAAAAATTTAGCCGTTTTTAACCCTGCATGGTTACTGTTTGTCGAATCGACGAAGCTCATTTACTATTTATCGTATCACTCTTTTATTTTGCTCAAATTCATATCGAGTTTTAAGGGAGAAAAAAAGTTTTTGTATTATATTTTACATTTCTAAATAATTTTCTAAATTAAATTTTTAACTAAAAAAATTTTTGTTTATTTTTAACTGTTCCTGCGCAAGAGTCTATTCGACTGAAGAGTAACCATTCAGGGTTAAGAACATTTTGAAAAAGTCTTTTTTTTTTTTTAAAGAAGTACCCCTTATGAAATTTCAAATTTCAATTTGTCTTTAAATTTAAAATTCGCAATTTTTAAAATTGATTTATTTCGAAAGTCGTGTCTAACGCTTTGTCGATTTGACAGGGACTTCGCCATTTGTAGGGTATTCAGTTAACAATGGACAAATTTTTATGTCTTAAATATTTCCTAATACTTATTTTTTGAAATGAAAAATTATTTCAAAGTTAAGGAATTATTTTAAAATAAAGATTTTGAAATAAAATTTTGTGTCTGCCTTCAGTCCCGTCTTAAATCGTTTTGTGTGGCCTCCCCCTGGACATTTTTTGCCAAACCCATTTATTAATTAAGAGACTTTAAAACTCGGTTTATTTGAGGTACTCATTAAAGCAGTTGTTTAGTTAATAAATTTTATAAAAAACTCCCTGCCATTTTGAAACCTGAAAGTATTTATCACAATATTATGATGGTGCGAAAATAATCAGCAATTTTTTTGCCAACTTTTTCTTCGTGTTCACAAAATAAACAAATAAAAAAATGTTGATTTTGAAGCCAAAATAATGATTCGGCGAATTCGAATGAAAATAAACAAAAAAAAACTTTTTTTTTCGTTTTCTTGGTCAACTGCGAACGAAGTGTTTCTGAAAACCACTTATTAAGGAGCATGACAACGAGCCAATTACTGAAAGCTTTTACCGAATAAATTATGTATTTTAATAATTAATTTTTTTTCCTTACAGCGTACATTAATTAACGTGCAGGCTGCTAAAATTAAAGTTATAGAATATTAAAAGAATTATTACAGATAAAATTAGTAGTGCAATAATTTTGAACGTTTTGTGATTTGTAAAAGATTTGATAGGCTTAACATTCCACGGGGCTAAATAGCTTTTGGTTTTCTTTAATAAATAAATTCGAAAAGCTTATTAAAGAAAAAGTGCAATAGTTAAAATAGAAAACATAAAAACTTTAATTACTTTCAAAGTTCAAACGATTCTGTGTTGTTTGGTAGCTGCAACGTCTGCCGCTGTAATTGTGTCTGCTGCTAAGCACTTTGGGATTCAACGAAACTATTTAAACAATTTAAATGGAGACCAATTATATGTAATTTAATACTATTTACAAACATTTTTTAAAAAAAGTTTATGCAATAAATTAAATTAAAGTTTTTAAAAATAACGAAAGATTTGTTTAATAAATAATTAAGTAAGTGTAATTAAAACATAAACTTTGATATCAATTACTCGCGAAGAAAACACTTTTTTGAACTCCTAATAAACTATATAGTGAAATAATAAATTTGTTAGACAAAAAAAAAACTGTTGAGTAAGAATTAAATTAAAAATAGTTAAAGAAAGTCTATGAAAATAACAATTTTTATTAAACACTTGCAAAATATCACAAAAAAACTTTGTTAAGAAAAATAAGCGTATAAAAATATTAACTGAAATTTAAATAAATTAAAAATAAATAAATAAAAATTTAAGTGTCCTACATAAATTTAAACAAAAACCTTAAAAAATATTTGCTAAATATTAGAACGCTCTTTAAACTTAATAAAAACATACTCTTTATAAAAAAAAGATTTAAAAAAATTTCAAAATAATAACAAAATAGTTAAATAAAAAATTTTATAAAAATATTAAAGCTTTAAACGCACTTTAATATCTCTTTTTTATCTAAATAATCGTATCGAACAACATCCTTCAAAAGGATTTAGTTTCCTTTTACAAAAAGTGCTTGCAAAAAAAAAAAAATTAAAAAATTCAATCAAAATCCTAATTAACGCTGCCTCAATAATTTTTTTAAGTATCGTTTTGTCGTTTAACATAATTACAGTAAAAAAAAAAAGTTTTTTACCAAACAAACGCTTGACAAAAAAAAAAAAAACGTTCAACTAAAAACTCTACAGAAAAAAATAAGAAAATTTAATAATTAAAGCCAGAGGATAATTACAGCAATAAAAAATTATATTAACAAACAACAATTTTTTCTATAAAAAGTGAGTAGATTTAATTAATTTGATTATAAACAAATTTTTATACAACTTTTTTCTTTTTGTAAAACTCAACTCATGTTTATTCAGAAATAAAAGAAAAATATCGAATTTAAACTCGCCACAAATTATTAATATTTTAAAGAAAATTAACCCAATTTCCATAGTTAAAAAAAAGTACACTTTGAGAATTTAAAAAAAAGTTTTTCATAAAAAATTTAAAATCCAACTATTGTGGGTCTTAAACACATACAAAACTTATATCTGATTTATAACAGGTTAATAACACCAATTTTCAAGCAACAATTTATTAAATGAACCGTTTATCAGTCAACAATTTTTACTAAATTAAGCTGCCGAATTATATTTGAATTGGGACACATTCATTTTAGAAATAGAAAATTTGAAAACTAAATTAAACTTTTCAAAATATTTAATTGCCCACCACTCTTGTTACCGACTGTCAGTAAAAAAATCCGAACATACCGCGAGCAATAAATTGTTGCATATTCATTTTGATTCACCCGCTTTTTTCCAAAAAGTACTTTTTTCAAAAAGTACTTTTTTCAAAATGTAGCTTTTTAAAAAAAGTACATGATTATCGTGCAAAAAGTTAATTTTCTTAAAAGTAATTTCGTAAATGTACCAATTTTTAGATAAGAACGTTTCCCTAAAAGTACCTTTTCAAGCAAAGTGTATGATTATTGTGCATAAAGTTTGTTTTCTTAAAAGTACTAAAAAAAATTCCTTTGGAACTTTTTTAAAAAGTACTTTTTCAAGAACTACCTTTTAAACAAAAGCCTTTTCAAAAAGTACATTTTAAAAATAAGTACCTGTTTGAAAAAACATGATTTTGAGTACATACTTTTCGTGAAAAGTTTGAAAAAAGTACTATTTTTCATTTAGTACCACTTGGCAAAAAGTAAATTTCTTAAAAAAATGCATCTCTTCTTCAATTTCTTAAAAAGTGCCCTTCCCGAAAGTTCTCATATTCCAAAAGTAAATCTGAGCGAATTGTGTTTTCAAAATTACAACTTTCTTACTTATTTTTAAAAGTACTTCAAAATAAGTGTTTTTCCCTTAGGACCTTTTATTAAATAGTACTTTTGCAGAAAGTAGCGTACCTTTTTAGCAAGTACTTTTTAAAACAGAGCGTTTTATAAAAGCGCGTTTTTAATTATATGCTTAATGTGAAAAATTTTTAAAACGTACTTTTTTCATATAGTACCACTATGCAAAAAGTACATGATTCGAAAACTACATCTCACATTTACAGACAATTTTATTATCAAAATTGAAATTAGAAAAAAGTACCGATTTCAAAAATACCAACGCACAAAAGTACCATTTAAAAAATGTCGGCTTTTCGGAAAGAATGTACAAAATATTTCTTTCAAGAAAAAATATTCCTTATATTAAAAAAAGTACTTTTGTCGAAAAGTACTCATGGCGGAAATTGATTTTCTAAAGGTACCAAATTGATAATATAAATATTTCTTTTATTAAAAAAGTACTTTTTTCCGAAAGGTACCTATGGCTGAAAGTATTTTTTTCAAAGGCACCAAATTGATAATAAAAATATCTCTTTTATTAAAAAAGTACTTTTGTCGAAAAGTACCTATGGCGAAAAGTATTAGCTTACAAAGGTACTAAATTGCTAATAAATATTTCTTTTATAAAAAAAAAGTACTTTTTCGAAACGTACATATGGCGGAAGTTTTTTCCAGAGGTACCAAATTGATAATATAAATATTTCTTTTATTAAAAAAGTACTATTTTCTAAAAGTAATTATGGCGAAAGTATTTTTTTTAAAGGTACCAAATTAATAATAAAAATTTCTTAAATTAAAAAAAAGTACTTTTTTCGAAAAGTATCTATGGCGAAAAGTATTAGCTTACAAAGGTTCTAAATTGATAATAAATATTTCTTAAATTAAAAAAGTACTTTTTCAAAAATTACTTATGGCGCAAAGTATATCTTGCCAAGGTACGAAATTGATAATAAACATTTCTTTTGTTAAGAAAGTACTTTTATTTTGAAAAAGTACTAATGGCGAAAAGTATATTTTTCAAAGGTACTTAATTATTAATAAATATTCTTTTTTTAAAAATGTACTTCTTTCGAAAAGTACTTATGGCGATAAGTACTTTTTCAATAAGTACTAAATTATTTATCAAAATGCCCATTTAATGCCTGTAAATACGCAGCATCACTCAGTTTAACTTGGATTTAAAATAGAAAAATTATATAAATTTTTTTTAGTATAAAATTTATGGTACTATTTTTATGCATTTACCCTTTTAGTTACCTATTTTTGTCCTCTTGGAAAAAATACCCGATTTTTTAAAATATGAAATTTTACATAATTTAATTTGGGCCTTTAGACAAGTTCTATGTCATTCATTCGAATTTTTTTGTGACTTGAATTGGTGCTTGATTAAGTCAATTGTTTGTCCGCCGGGTTAAATGGGACAACAATAAGGCTTAATAACACTGGCCAATGACCAGCTTTACTTGCGATAAACACACTCATCATTTACTAACAATTAAGCAACATTTTGTTTCAACTAGGAAATGCGATTAATATTCGCAGCAGCGGAAGCAACAGCAGCAAAACAAAAAATTTATTTTCTTTTGACGTTCAATTATGCAGCGTGATGCCAATTTTCCCTTATAAAATAATCAAGTTGACTCAACTTTTCTTTACTCTATTACTTTTGGCAACATGTTGCTAAACATAGAAAAATAATCTTGAGAAATTTACGTGAAATATTTAGATCCAGAAGAAAAGTTATAGAAAACAAAAGAAACTTTTCAAAACATTGAGAAATTTGCTGGCAACATTTTCCAGTTGCAGCAGTTCAATTAACCTCTTTTTATCGCCCTCTTCATTTGATTTGCTTATCGCCGTGTGTTGCCCCATAACCGTTAAGTGAAACTCGAATATTTAAATTAACTTTCGTTCATGTTATTTATGCGAAAATAGCGAATGTTTCTTTTTATTTCTTTTAAAATTTACAGCAATAAATTCAGACATTTTATCTGTTTGGCTTAAATATTTAGTTGTTTATGTTTGTTTTTTTGTTTTTTTTTTGAACAGCAATACAACAACATCAAAACACATTAAAAATAAAAAAATGCCCACCTCAACAACATCAGCAAAAATGAAGAAATTCACTCAATGAAAATGTAAACAAATAACGAAAGCGGTCTGAAAGTAAACAAATGAAATGAACGAAAACTGCTTAAATAAACAAGAAAACAAAAAAATATAAAATAAAATAATAAAAAATGGTGTTTATAAAAGGAGGTGTGCGCCAAAGTGATAAACTCGATTTACAACTCTTTTATTTTGGTTCATTTTAATGGATTTTGTTGGTTGTAAGTTGTTTTACCTTAAAATGGAAAATTTTAAAAAAGTTATGGTCTTACCCCGTTTTGAAGAAAACTTCCCCGATAAAATTGTGAGAACCCGTCACTGTGTCTGTTCTAAAGGGTTCCACTGAACTTAGATTTCCTGTTCGGGCGCCATTTGTAAAAATATACTTTTAGAAAGAAGTATATTTTTAGTAAAAGAAATATTTATTAACAATTAAGTACCCTTGAAAAATATACTTATCGCCATAAGTACTTTTCGAAAAGAGTACGTTTTTAATAAAAGAAATATTTATATTATCAATTTGGTACCTCTGGAAAAAATCATTTCCGAAATAAGTACTTTTCGGAAAGAGTACTTTTCCAATAAAAGAAATATTTATATTATCAATTTGGTACCTTTAGAAAAAATAGTTTCCGACATAGGTACTTTTCGAAAAAAGAACTTTTTTTTAATAAGAGATATATTTATTATCAAGGTATCAAAGGTACTAACTTTGTAAAATAATACTTTTCGCCATAATTTTTTAATATAAGGAATATTTTTTCTTGAAAGAAATATTTTGTACATTCTTTCCGAAAACCCGACATTTTTTAAATGGTACTTTTGTGTATTGGTATTTTTGAAATCGGCACTTGTTTCTAATTTCAATTTTGATAATAAAATGGTTTGCAAATATGAGATGTACTTTTCGAATCATGTACTTTTTGCATAGTGGTACTATATGAAAAGAGTACTTTTTTAAATTTTTCACGTTAAGTATATAATTAAAACCCCGCCTTTTTAAAATGACCTGTTTTAAAAAGTACTTGCTGAAAAGGTACGCTAGTTTCTGAAAAAGTACTATTTAATAAAAGGTCCTAAGGGAAAAAAACTTATTTTGAAGTGCTTTAAAAAATAAGTAAAAAAGTTGTCATTTTGAAAACACAATTCCTGCAGATTTAATTTTGGAATATGAGAACTTTCGGGAAGGGTACTTTTTAAGAAATTGAAGAAGAGCTGCATTTTTTTAAGAAATTTACTTTTTGCAAAGTGGTACTAAATGAAAAATAGTACTTTTTTCAAACTTTTCACGATAAGTATGTACACAAAAACATGCTTTTTCAAACAGGTACGATTTCGTGAACGAAAAAAATTATATATTTAAAAAACTCAGAAATTATATATCCAATCAATTCTCAATCTTTTCATAGGACTCGGAAAGCTACATTAATCCACACTGACCACGTGAAAATCACTGGAATAACTCACTTTTTTTTAGCAGTTTGAAAACTAATAAATTTATTAAACTCTCATAAGACTTTTGAACCCGCAGACCTCAAAATCTTAGATCAGCTCAAGAAACCACGTTTTGATAGCATTTCGGGTCAACCGTTTTCAGTATATTTTCTACTAAAGATCATGAATATATGAAGGACGATTTTTTCCTTTTCTTCCAAAATTTGTCATGGGATCATACGATTATTTTAGTTGACATGGAATCGCCCATATTCTATTGGTTAGCAAATAAAAAACTCCAGCCTTAATTATATCACACTTAAAAAACTTTTTTTTATTTTCACCAACACCGTCAACAGCCGGTGAATGACCTTATAATTTTAGCGTCTAGTGTAAACTTAAATAGCAGTAGAAGCAGACAGGCGTGGTGTTATGGAATTCATAAGAAACATACACAAAAAAAAACAACAACAACAACAATAATAACACAAAATTAAAGTAAAATCATCATAAATTAAAGTTCAGTGACCGTTTTAAAAGTCCAAAAAGGCAACCAATTGCTACCAATAAATAAAAAAAACATTAACGCAAAATTACAATAACAGCAGAAATGCTAACAACAACAACAGCAGCTAAAACATTGTGTGCCGGTGTTGTAAAAATAAAATAATAATAAAAAAAGAAACGCCTAGACTGGCCAACGGTTTCGTACTAATTAATAAATATTTGAATTTTTACACACGCATTAGACACACACACACACACACACACCTGCAGTCTGTATTTGTATCTGCCATAAATAATTAATTCAAATAGAAAATGTTATTTATGTTCCTCATTCCTATATTTCATTTATTTATTTATTTATTATTATTCTTTTTAAAAGAAATCGGTGTTTAACAAATTAAATTGTGTGGGAGCTAACAAACAGCCATAATGTTTTTATTTTTTCGAATTTATTACCAGCAACATGTTGGCGGTGTGAAATGTGGTGCTTGTTTTTGGGAAGACAGTCTTGCCGCACAGCATGGATTTCTAAAATTTTTAATGTTCCTTCAAAGCTTTGGCAACAAAAATGTTGCCAGCAACATGTATTAGGAAAATTTGCGCAAAATAAAGTCGGGTGTTTTAAACAAATTTTGTGCAAAATTTTGAGCAACATCTGCTATTTTACAGGAAAAAATGTGGCATTTAAAAAGTGGAGCCAACCTCTCGTTTTGAATTTTATTTCACTCATTGTTCCTAGTCATGCGAAAGGCTAAGATGTATTATGGTTCACGAAGTGGAACATATGTAACGTGCGTCACAAAGAGTTCAAGAATTTGGCTAAATAACGACAATACATTTCAGCTTTAAATAATGACTTTTACAATTCTCGTAGACTTATATTTATAAACGCTTAATGTTATATAAGTTGTTTGAAGCGTGCGTCACAAAAAGAATTCAAAACTTTGGCTAAATATCGACAATACATTTCAGGCTTAAATAATTACTTTTACTATTCTCGTAGACTTATATTTATAAACGCCTAATGTTATATAAGTTGTTTGAAGCGTGCGTCACAAAAAGAATTCAAGACTTCGGCTAAATACCGACAGTATATTTCAGCTTGAAATAATTAGTTTTACAATTCTCGCAAACTTATCTTTATAAACGCTTAATGTTACATAAGTTGTTTGAAGCGTGCTTCACCTATGTTCAGAGCAATTATATTGCAGCCAATACTTATTGGAAAATTCTATTTTATGCCATTCGAAAGCAGCCTAAAACAGTTCTAAACTAACTGTAAGTTGCAGTATTTTATATATAAACAAAAAATCGTGTACGACTGAAGCGTGCGTCACACTGCATGTTTTTATATGTACTTTTTACTAATAATATAGTTCATAACGTTAAAATAAAATCTTTACGACAAGTATTATTAAAAAAAAATAATAGTTTCACTGTAATGTTAAATGTGGCCTGCAACATGTTGACAAGAAAGAAGTTGCATGCCTTCTTTAGCAAGTACCTGTTGAGCATTTCCATATTTTTTTCTTATTTCCTTTTAGGATTTAGTTTTTGTACTTGTAATTATGCAAAATTGAAAAAAAAAACTACTAAATATCACTTAAATGTTAAAGTGAATTCCGTGCTTTGTAGCGTGCGTCACACGTTTAAACACTTTTTAGGAAACTAAGTTTTGTACCGCCCGAAGGCACACTTGAAACCTTCTAAAGTAAGTGCAAGTTTTAGTATTTATATATTAACACAAAACGTGTACGACTGAAGCGTGCGTCACATTGGGTTTTTTAATGTGGACTTTTCATTGATAATAGTTTTCTCAACATTGAAATAAAATCTTTATTAAAAAGACTATTACAAAATAGTTGTTCCATTGAAATCTTTAATCTGCCCAGCAACATGTTGAGAGTAAAGAAGTTGCTTTCTTTAGCAGGTATCTTCCTAGACTGTAATTTTATTGTATTGAAAATCTTTTACAATATTCTTCTTGCTATTCTTTATTAAAAACTTTATTAAATTAACTAATATTTTGCACGACTTCCTTTTCTTCCTTCTTCCTTTTCTCTCTTCTTAACTCCGCTAATTTTCTGATTAAATAAAACTTTATTTTGCCCTAATGTTGCACAAAAAATGCTTCGCAACTAAAGAAATAAACTCAAGACAATTTCAGCTTAAGGTTAAACCGGTTTTTTTTTCTCCTCCACAATAAAACGTATTATTTTCGTACAAAGAGGAATTGTAAGTATGAAGATGTTCGGTCCTGAGGGTAAAAGTTTTACTTTTCCTGTTGTTTTTTATCCCACTCTTTTTTTTTGCTGCTTTATTAGCACAAGTTTTAGGAAAACAACAAAAACAACAACAAAATGTATACAAAACATGAATAACTTTTAGATACACTTTCTCTTCGTAATGCAAAAAAAAGTAAACAAAAATTTATATAATATTTTGTTGAATTTCGTTTTTTTTCTTCTGCTATTTCTACTATTAAAAAGAAATGTTGAAATATATCAAACAACAACAACAAAAAAGGCATTTGCTGTTGCCTTGTGTATTTGTGCGTGCAAAAGTTCAACAACTTTTTTAATATCCCGCTCTCTCCTACTTCGCATTCTGCTCTTCAAAATTATTTACATGCTCATCTTCTCTACGGATTTTTTAGGCTGCAAAGCAACAACTTTGTGTGCGTTGAATAACGTTAGTTTGCCAGAGTTTAACTGAAAGTTAACAGATTTCCAAAAAAAGGGGTAAAAACCTAGAACTTTGTTCTGTTGTCATTTCTGTTGTGGACTAGAAACAAGCAAATGCCGTCAATAATTGCCATACAAAAGATATATTGTTTTCATCAATTTCAATTGCCTTAAATACATTCCCAACTTGTAGTTTTATTGTTTTGTGGCTTTTTAATCACTCACTCACTCACACACACACTGACTGACTCTACGAAAATTGCTAAGGCAGACAAGAAATTATTTTGTGCTGCAGCTTTTAAACCTTAAAAATGTCATGTTTTTGTTGAGAGGTTTTCTCATGTTCTTTTTAAGTTCATATTCGTGTAACTTATTGACATTTTTATTTGTTTTGAAGATCTCTTGTAGTTGATTTCACCCCACCTTAACTGATACACATTCTTTTTTTATTGTTTTTTCCTTCTTTTTTTTTTGGTGTTTTAACTATATTAAATGTGGTAGTTGTTGTTGTTTTTAATATTCTGCAGCTTAAAAGCTTATTGAAGGTTGCTGTTTGCAATTTAATTTTTTGTCTGTTTGTGTTTTATCTGCCACCCTACAAAATGCTGGTAGTGTTCGCCTATTACAAGGCTGACAATATGGAGTTATAGAATTGCTTAAAAAATTTCCCATAGATAATATGTATATCTCATGAAATTTATTGCGTGTTAAGAGAAGAGTATCAAAAATATAATTGACACAGAATTCTAAAAAAAGTTCCAGTAGCTCTCCTTTCCGTCAACATTTTCTATGATCAAATAAAGAATTTGATAAGGACAGGCCACGAAAATAGTTCGGCATAAAAGCTGGTTCTTTGTTTGATTTAGTGAAAAATGTTTAGCAACATTAATAATAAATATGTTGCTTCAAGATAAAACTCTACTACTTTTTAAACATATTTTATGAACTTTCCCAGCAGCTGTTTTTATATAGTTCGATACCATTCCATGTGAAATCATGAAAACAATATAGGGCTTTAGTCAAGGAGAGGAGGCCATTTAATATAGACAGTGATTTGTACTTAAATTTCATTCGAATTTTACTGAACTCTTGTTAAATTCTTCATAAACTGCAGTTTTAATGTTTGCTAACTTAATGTTGCATCGACATGTTTTAATTTTGTGCCAGCATATTTAAATGTTGCGTTAACATGTTTCAGCTAAATTAACAATGAATAATTAAAATTTTTCTATTGTCTTCATGAATTTTTTGAATTAAAACTGCAGTTTTAATGTTTGTTTGCTTAGTGCTCCATCGACATCTTTTAATGTTGCGTCAACATGTTTCAGCTAAATTAATAATGAATAATTAAAATTTTTGTATCGCCTGCATAAATTTTGTTGAATTAGGAAGTGTGTAGCAACATAATGGAATGGGAATTCCTTCATAAAAGCTGGTACCGTGTACATGATTTCGTGCAAACTGTATAGGGTGTTTTTTATAGAGTGATACAACTTTGAGTTGTCATCTTTGCTTTATTTGACCATCCATTTAACAGCTGATAGTTGCTTTTTGTTAAGTTTTCTTTGACATTTCATTATGGATCGACTTACACCATAGCAACGCGTGCAAATTGTGGAAATTTGTAATCAAAATAATAGTTCTGTTCGTCAAAGTTATGGTGCACTTCGTCCATTCAAAAAATTTTTTTTCCGATGAAGCCCATTTTCAGTTGAATGGGTACGTAAATAAGCAGAATTATCGCATTCGGAGTCTAGAGAATCCACAGAAAATTTGTGTTTAGTGTCTTCAAAAACGATGATGGTCAGAATGTTACTGTTTGTAAAAGTTGGTATTCCAGATTGCGCCTTGTACGCGCCAGCCGTGGCGGCCACATGGCCGAAATCATATTTAAAGATTAATCTCATAAAATTTTCTATCCCATAAAGACCGTTTCATTGATATCAAAAATATATCAGTATGTTTTACTATGATATAAACTTGTATCACTCTATAAAAAGCACCCTATATTTAAATTATATTTGAAACTGGAAATCTTATAATAAATGCTAAAATATGGTAAAAGTTTCTTAATAAATTGATGTTATAATATTATCTCAATTAGATATAGTGTTGCATCAACATGTTGCAAGATAAATTAATTGCAAGATAATTAATGCTGCCCAACATTTCTTTAATAGATTCGAAAATAGTATTAGACTCAAGTTGATGTTTAAATACTTGCTCAATATGTTTTCGTGTTGCATCTATATATTCTAATGTTGCTGCAACATATTGCAGCAAAATTAATCCTGCATAATTATGACTTTTCTATAACATATTTTTATTTGGTTTTTTTTGTTTTCATTATTGAATGTGTAACTCTTCTTTGGGTTTACCCCGTCCACATATTTTCAACTGTCCTGCTGCGCTATTTTTTGTATTTAATTCAATTTTTTATACGAAATTTCTTTATTCCCACTTTAAACATGCTGTTTAAAATAAACCTTTTTATCGGAGCTGTTGTTGTGTGTTGCCCTGACTGTTGGCAAAGCTTACAATCGCTTTATTCAAACAACATGGCAAAAAATATATAAAAAAATAAAAAAAAAAATTAAGAAACATACGAGTTTTATTTATTTATTTTCCATTTGCTCGTCCGTCCGTCCGTCCATTCGTGCTCACTGCCAACCATCATCTAACTATTTATAAATGTTTGACTGTCTGTTCGACGTTTGGCTTTTGTCAACATTCGCAGTCAATGAACTTTTAGTTGTTAGTTTAAGTATTTATCCAAACTGCTGTCAGTTACTTTTATTTTTATACTTTTTATTCAAATAAAAAATGCTGTCTTTTTTTTGTTTTGTGTGTAATTTTTTAAAAGTTTAATCCATCAAAGCAAATAAATGAAGACTTTCATTATATTCGCTTTTACTTGCTGCTCGCATATCACACAAACACTTTAAACTTTGAGTACTCACTCCGATCGCTTTCAAATGTAGAAGTTTGAAATTTTAGACAGCAATTGAAGGCAACAACAACCAACGCCACTCCTTCCAGCACAAAAGCATCAATTACAAAGTTTCAATGTTTTACATTTAATTGTGACATTTTGGATCTTGTGAAATTATTTGCCAGCCAAAAGCAGTTTTGAAATGTGTTGTATTTGACATATTAACATCAAATATGTTGTTGTTGTTGTTTTATTTAAAGGTTTTCAGTTACAATTTATATGCAACCGATAAAGATAAAAGGAATGGAATTCACTTGATTGTGTGTGCGGGAACGTTATATTTTGTGAAATATTGCTTAAGATGTCCAGTGGAATCAAACAAATAAAAGCATTTTTGTATACAAATAGCTGGCAACATGTTGACCAGGACACTTATATGTTTCTTATATCTTGATTTTCCATACAAGAGTATATGTGTGATGTACAGGAAATAAATTAAAAAAATTATATATATTTTGTGTGCACAATGTTGCTATGAACTTAAATGCCACACTGTCAACATGTTGCCAATAGCATATATTGTTTAAATACATTTACTTCATTTTATTTAAGTAAAAAATTAAATAAGTTCTCTAATTACTTGCTTTAGAGGTCTAGTGAAGGCAAAAATATTTAGATTTTAGTCTGAGAAACGCTGGCAACATGCTGACAAGAGCTTATTTGGCATATACACATACATTTTTTATATATTTATTTGCTGTTAAAAATTTACATGTAAACACTTGTCCTTGATGTCTAGCGGAAGATTTAAAAAAAATATATTTTATGTACAAAACTCTCATTTAAATTCTTAAGTCTTAATAGCAACATGTTGCCGATAGAAGATTAAACTTATTGTTTGTGGCAAACGACAGCCTCAAGATGCCCTGTAGAAGTTAAATAAATATAAATCCATTAATTTTTTTGTGAACGCAAAGCTTCCTTAAATTCTTTAAGTCACACTGGCAACATGTTGATAACATCCTATGTGACATATATACATGCATTTAATTGTTTTTCATAGTCCCTTTAAAAAATATAATTCTAGTAAATGGCTTATTTACAACATACTTTGCTTTTAGAGAAAAATGTTGCCAGCAACATTTTTTAGATTGCAAAAGAATATGAGCAGTAAAACCTTTTTCACGCGAAGAGCTACGACATGCAACAATGCTGCATGTACTCAAGCAATAAAATATATGAAATAAAATTTTTTTCTCACGAAATATTCAATGTTGCTCAACAATTTTCGCACAATTGAATAGAGTACGAACAATTTTACACACGAGCGGCATGTTTCCAGCCTCAATGTTTTGTCTTGTTGTCTAACAAAATTAACTGCTGCAATTTGATTTCCATATTCCCTTTAAACTCGTTCTCCAGCTCCATATTTTGTATTTTTTTTTAATATTATTATTTTTGTTTTTGTTAAATAGTTCATAAACTTTCTGTTGCTAAAACAGGCATGAATTTATTTCATTTATGTTTGTATTTAATTAGATTTACATTAAATACCATTTTTTAATATCTCTTTTTTATTTTATTTTTATTTTGGCAAAATATCCCAAAATCACAATGGCTAAAAGGCCTTTGACGAGAGAGAAAATCTTTTATTTTTTGGCATTTCCGTTCCTGTTTTCACAACTTGTTTTTCTTCTTATTCTAAAAGCATTTAGTTAAAAAAAAAACCGAAAAAACTAAATAAATAAATTTAAAAAAACAAGAACTGAAAAATGAAATTTATGCTCAACTTTTTTTTTCCTCTCGCTTTATAGAAATTCCTTTCAGAACGTTGTCATTTCTTGTTAGTATTTGGCACACGAGCACTTCCGTTACGCTAAAGTCTACGAACTGTTGTCACTGTCGTCGGTAGGCTCCCTTCTTATTTTGCTTTTCTTTTCTCTTCTACGTTTTTTTTTTCTTTTTCTCAAAACTATTATGCAGTTATTCTTTTTGGTTTTAGATTTCCCTAGAAAATAACTTTTAAATTACCGTCGACTAAATAGATTGTTTGTTCCTTTTCGGTTTTAAGGGGAAGAGGGGATGCATGCAAGTGCAATTCAGCTTGGCCATGTGAGTGAGTGAGTGAGTGAGTGTGTGTGTGTTCTTTTCAAATTTATATGTTAATGTTGAAATATTTTAATGTTTAAACACAAATTTATGATTTTCCCATTTAAATAATGTATTTTCTAATAGAGTAAAGAAGGACTCAACGCTGTAACCGTGTCCTGCTGAATGCTGTTGGTAAAATTATTTCTTGTGCACTTCGAATACGTTTAACAAGTTGAAAAGCTTTCTAAATGGAAATTTTTTAATACGATATTTAATGGCAGATATATAAAAGCTAATTTTATGTATTAGATAAATAAGATATTCTTTTTTTGTGAGGATATAACAGCAGTAAATGTATTCAAACAAAATATGCTAACTGCAACATGTTGCTAGTGTGAATGAAGATTGCAAATGAGCATTTCGTATATGGAAAATATATATCTTATCTTCCTCAAGAACTCGTTTACAATGTATTTCTTAGAGGGGATATTTAAAATAATTAAATGCATGTGTATATGCCAATTATAATGTTGTCAACATGTTGCTAGTGTAACTTAAAGAGTTTAAGGAAGTTTTTCGTACACAAAAAGTTATTAAATTTAATTTTATTTAGCCTCTACCTTTTACCTTAAGCCTGATTTTTTTTTACTAGAAATAATAGACATAGTGGATAATTAATTTTCTATCGTCAACATGTTGCTAGTGTGAATGAAGATTGCAAATGATCTCTTCGTATATGGAAAATATATATCTTATCTTCCACAAAAACCCTCAAGACAGCCGTTGACAATATATTTCTTAAAGGGGATATTAAAAACAATGTCAACATGTTGCCGGTGTGCGAAAATTGTTGAGCGACATTAAATATGTCATGAGGAAAAATTTGGCGGTTAAGCAATTTTTGTAAATCATATCTTTTATTGCTTGAATTTATGCAACATTGTTTTATGTGTGAAAAAAATGTTGCTGGAAACATTTTGCTCTAAAAAAACATGTTCTAAATGAGCCATTTACAACAATTATATTTTTAAAAGGGATTATCAAAAACAATTAAGTGCGTGTATATATGCCAATTAGGATGTTGTCAACATGTTGCCAGTTTGACCAAAGAGTTTATGAAAGCCTTGCGTTCTCAAAAAAATTATGGATTTATATTTATTTAACTTCTACAGGGCATCTTGAGGCTGTCGTTTGTCACAAATAATACATATAATAATTATGTATAATCTTCTACTTGCAACATGTTGCTAGTGTGACTTAAAGAGTTTAAGGAAGCTTTGCGTACACAAAAAATTTATGGATTTAGGTTTATTTACATTCTACAACGCTTCTTAAGCCTGTTTTTTACCAGAAACCATTTAATAATATATATTTTCTTCTATCGGCAACATGTTGCTAATGTAAATTAAGATGCAAATGAGGAAAATCCAAGTATCACGCGATTTGTTACATATTTAGTAAACTTTAAATGACCCGTAAATTGAGTTACAGATGTAAACTTTTAAGACGTCGATTCTCGTAAGTCTTTTATTATTCCTTTACAGGAAAAAATGTTTCCCTTAAGAATTTTTAATGAAACAGCGTTGTAATTTGATTTAAAAGTCATTGTAGATATCAAATTCTCTTTAAAAATTTCACATCGACATAATTTTTAAATAATTCTATTTCATTTCAAAATTGACATTTTTATAAAACACTTTTTCTGTTATAAAAAGAAGGCCAATAAATAATATCGTTTCGCGTGTTTGTTTTTCATTTTATTACAGCCATTCTGAAAGTGTTTGTTTACACGAAAAATTTATGTTTTCGTTTAAGTGTGTCCACTTTTAATGCCCCCCGCAGAGACGTGTTATTTAGTTTTTGTCCATAAAATTTGATGTAAACAGAAGTATTTAATGGCCGCAGCGAACAGGACACAACTTTAGTTTGATATAAAGCGACAAGGTCCTGCTCGTTATGTGCTCGAGTGTTAGTGGCGAATAATGTTGAAGCGTAAAGAAGGAAGTTTCCTTTTTTCTGTCTTTCTTTTGGCGAAATCATTTTGGCCATAATCTAATCTTTAGCTGGTTGCTGCTACTTTATTATTTTTTTTGTTGCTGTTGTTTGGCAAAAAGATTATTTTTATGGCTCTACGAGGGATGTTTGAATTGCGGCAATTTCTTTTCTTTATTTCATATATTCGTGGGCTGGCTACACCTGAAGGGGATTCCCCAAGGAATATCGTGGTTGTTAAATAACTAGTTGCGATGGTTTTCTTTTTTTTATTTATAGAACATTTTATATGGCCAAACAGATTTATGCGATTCGTGGCGTTGGCCAGGCTTGTGGTAATACCTGGAGCTGCTACACTAAGTAATAAAATTATGTAGCCTGAATCTGGGGTTTTGGTGTTGGCTAAAACGTTAAATTATTGCAGATAATAATTTATCTGCGGCATACATTTGCTTTAATATAATAAATTATCTATAAAATATATTGTCCTGCGAGTTAATTTTCAATGTTTTTGGTGTTGCTTTTTTCTTGTGCTGGACTGTACGTGGTAAATGTGTGTGATTGAGATATTTTGCTTTTTTATTTTCACTCTATTTTTGTGTATTCTGTCAAGGGTGTTTGCAAAATCCACACACACACACACACACACACACAAACACACACTCAAAAGGCGTTAAATAATTTTTATGCCATTTTTCTTGCAGCTTTAACTGGGATTTCAGCTCATAATTTATGTATAAGCAAACTTGAAAATAAATATAATTTTTTCAATCTCATTTCTGTGCTCAAGATTTTAGTTAAAAAGGAAAAACGAAAGGAAGATGCAGCCACTTGGCGTTTGTGTTTAAATACAATAAATCCAGTTGGCCATTGTTTCATTTGTAGTTAAAGTTTTGCTTTGGTTTTAGCTTTTTGCCCTGCTGTTGGCTTATTGTCCATTTCAGCTTTGGCTTCATTTATCTGTGGACCAGACTGTTTTAGTTTAACCAACAATTATTTTATTTGTTGTTGTTAATTTTGCTGGATTTTTTTTTCGTTTTAACTGGGTGGTCCTTTCTGATAGCACCGCTGCTGCTGCTGCTGCTGCTGTTGTTTGTTTTGCGGTTTAAATTATTGCTGTTGTCTCCTTTTTTCCAGCATATTTTTTTGCTAATTTGAGTTTTGCTCGTTTTTGAATTTATTTTAAAACTGTTTAATTTTTTTGTTTAGAGTATTTTAAATAAAGCAAACTTGCGAATTTAAAATGATTGTCTGAGAATCGGCCAGCTTGAATACGCATAAATAAATATTAAAAGTCTTAAACAGACAGACAGAATAAATGTTGAGCAGTTTTATAAAAAACAAAAGTCTGCTAAAGCGGAGTTATTGTCTAAGTTTCTTTGAAAATTTCTTGAAACGTACCGTTTCGAATTGGTTCAAATTTAAAGGAAATCTAAGTTCAGTAGAACCCTTTAGAAAGTCATTAGATTGCTCAAGTCGGTCCAAAGTTATAAGCGGGCCATATACACACTCTTAAAAACATTCTCAGAATTAGTCGGGGAAGTTTCCCCGTATTTCAAAACGTCGAGATCTCATGAGAACTGGATTTTTTTCAAAACGGAATAAAACCAATAACTTTCCGATTTTAAAAAATTTTCAATATTCGCAGAGGAAAGTTAAAAATGCGAAATAAATCTTGTAATTCCCAATTGGTTTTGGAGAGTTTGTGCACAAGCCAAAAGGTTTTGTTGTATTTAGAATTAGTTTGAGGTCTACTGATGATTAAATTTAAAAGTGGAAAACTTATGATTAATAATAAGATGAATAAATAAATTAAGTGAAATTAATTAATTAAATTATTTGTGCAATTAATTAACATTAACTTGGTAATTTTTTAAATTAATTGAGAAACTGATATAGTTAATTGGTAAATTAATTTAATGTAATTTAATTAGCTTGAGAAATTAATTAAAGAAAAAATTAATATGAGAAAAATCATATAAGAAAATAATTAAATTAATTATGATATTAAGTCAAGAAATAAAAAATTTTATATAATTAATTATAAATATAGGGTGTTTTTTATAGAGTGATACAACTTTGAGTTGGCATCACTGCTTTATTTGACCACCCATTTAACAGCTGATAGTTGCTTTTTGTTTAGTTTGCTTTGACATTTCATTATGGATCGACTTACACCAGAGCAACGCGTGCAAATTGTGGAAATTTTTAATCAAAATAATGGTTCTGTTCGTCAAACTTATCGTGCACTTCGTCCATTCAAAATTTTATTTTCCAATGAAACCCATTTTTGGTTGAATGGGAGAGAATCCCCAAGCTTTTTACATCCACAAAAATTACTGTTTGTTGCGCTTTACGGGCTGGCGGAGTCATTGGCCCACATGTCTTCAAAAACGATGATGGTCAGAATGTTGCTGTTTGTGAAAATTGGTGTTCCAGATTGCGCCTTGTACACGCCCGCCGTGGCGGCCACATGGCCGAAGTCATATTTAAACATTAATGTCATAAAATTTTCTATCCAGCAAAGACCGGTTCATTCATATCAAAAATATATTATTATGTTTTATTATGATTTAAACTTGTATCACTCCATAAAAAACACCCTATAAAATAATTAAATAATAAATTAATGTAATTGAATTGAATATTAATGAAAATAGTGAAAAAACTTATGTTATTATAAGTGAAATAAATTTTATTAATATAATTATGTGCGAAGTTAAAATCAATTCAAATAGTTATTTATCTAATTAAAATACAACTCTGAAAGACATTTTGCAGAATAAAAAAATTAAATTGCCTAAAATTCTACAGCAGAGCACCGCCAAAGTTCTTTAATACCATCTTCGGATTTTAATAAATTCATAACACCACTTCTGATCGACCCCATTGTGCAGTTTATCAAAAATATGTATCTCCGCATGTTTGCCTAAATCTGCCTGTTTCCTCCGAAACATTTCGAACAATTTGTGTGCGAATGCTGGCTGGTGTTTGTGTATGCGCATATAATTTATTTAGTCTTTTAAGATGAATAGAACTATAAAAATATTTATAAATTTAGTTTGTATTTTATGAACGAGTGTGTGTCTACATAATAATTTTACTTCCGTTTACATTTTATTCTTCTTCTTGCTGATAATATGAAGCGTTTAGATTTTTTTCTTTTTTTATTCCAGTTATTTGCTTTCGAAATGTGTCCTGAGTTTTTCGTTCTCTTCTTCCGTACAATTTGTGTCGTATATGAATAAATTTTTTGTGAAACATGAATTTTTGTGTTTTGTAAAGGAGCTAAGAATTGGAGCAAAAAAAGGGACATTTTTATAAAAAAGTAAACAAATCGAAAAATGTTGCCGTATTGACTATCATTGAAAGAATTTCTTAAATAAATAAATTTCATTTCGGTTGCTGTATTTTTGTTGAAACGGTTAAATTTTTTGGGGACAACAAATTTAAAAAGAAAATGAAGTAAGTTTGATTGGGGCCTATGCGACTTGAAATCTTTAATTTTAACGATCAGAGAAAAAACTTAATTTTTATCGGGCAACCAGTCGAGTTGTCTAAAATTTTATAAACCGTTTAGTAGAATGATCTGCTTGTTTTTGAAAGCGATGCTGGAAGGTCTTAGCAGATATTCAGCAGAATAGCTAATAAACCATGATATAACGACTTCAATCGAGAATGTGTGGTGTACTAAATTATCGAAAGGCAAACTACTTTAGTACATAATATTTAGTACTAGAACTCTTTGTATATAATTTTCGCAACTATTAATATTTGAAAATTACAGCAGATGGGAAATTTACCACCTTCTAAAATTTTTCTTCTTCGTTAATCAAAAAAATTTCGTGGTGAAATTTGAACTATTTCCAAAAATTTGTTCCCTGATTCTAAACGAGATGAAAAATATTTGAGTACAAAAATTATAGAGCGGAATTTTTGTTCTAAATTTTCGAACTAAAGTGTTAGAAGTAAATATCTTAGTACTAAATATTCGAAATGCGACGCAAACTGTTTTAGTACAAACTTCGATAAAATTTATTCAACTAATACATGTTCTAAAATTGCAGAAGTTAGAAAATTTTTATTCTTCATTAAATAAGAAAATTGTGTACTAAAATTCTTAGATGTGTGAAAATATTTTTACGTGTTTGTAAAGGTGCCAGAAAATATTTTTATACGAGAATTTTAGTACTGTGTTATTGTAAAAAATATATAACATATATTATTTAGTACTAAATATTTAAGTACACATTTTTTAAATGCAATGAAAACTATTTTAGTAAAAATTATATATTACTAAGATATTTTAGAACAAGTTCCTTTAACTAATACATGTTTGAAAATTGCGGCTGTTCTAAAATGTACTGCCTTTAACAATTTTTGTTGTTCAACTAATAAGAAAATTGTGTACTAAAATTTTTATTATATATTAAATATTTTTTACGTGTTTCTAAAAGAGCCCTAAAATATTTGTGTACAAAAATGTTTGTACTACTTTATTGTTAACATTATTTTATTAGTACTAAATATTCGAAATGCATTTCAAATTATCTTAGTACAAGATATTTTATATTAGGAATAAATCGGTTTAACTAATACATATTCAAAAATTGTAGGAGTTCGAAAATTGGTGGCCCTTAAAAATTTTCATTTTTCATTAAATAAGAAAATAGTGTACTAAAATATTTAGTATACAATATATACTAAATATGTTAGTATAACATATATGAATTTGTTACGTGCTACAAAGTAATTTAGTACTAAAATGTTTGTAATACATTTTTATATTTAATTTGTTACTTAATAATGTTTAGTACTAACTTTTAGTACTAAATTTTAAGTACTAAAATTATTAGTGCTAGATTTTTTTACCTAAAATGTTATTATTAGTAAAACAAAAATGTAATAGAAAATTTTAGTAGCTGAAAGATTTAGTACCACGTTCAATTTTGATACAGAAAATGGTAGCTAAATGGTGCACTAAATTTGTATAAGAAGTATTTAGTCCCGTATAAAGCACTAACAGGCTTATAAAAAAAGTAGTTTAGTCCCAATAAAAATAAATTATTTAGTACTAAAATATCATTTATAAGATTTGAATCAATTTCATTTATTTCATAAAATTTGCTGTTGTTTGGGTTTAAAAATTTAATAAAAAAAATGTGTTGCGAAAAAATATATCCCATCAACTTGCTAAAGATCCCGGCCAATTATTCCCTTAAGTTTTCATTTATGCTTTTATTTTCATTTTATATCGAAGGATTAGGGTAACAAACAATCCTTTTATTTGTTTTTCACCAAAAACACATTTCCATTGAATAGAGATAAAGCGATTGATTTTGATGTGGTTGAGAGGATTTAAATGTTTCAGTGATTTTATATATATTTTTTTATGTTACATTTTACCCCAGCAATTTTTTTTTTATCGCAGAAGATTGTTGTTTGCTGGTGCTGCCAACAACAACAACAACCATGTATATAAACATGATTTGTTAAATTAACCTTTAATGCAAAAGGATATCCAGCGTCCTTTATCGAGGGAATACGAAAACAAATAAAATGGTTCCAAGAAGAGTTTAAAGTGACGAGTTGAAATTGAAGATGTGGAAACTTTCGAAAATATTTAATTTCAATAAAAAAAAAATTAATAAATTTAAGGCTGGGGGCTCTGTTTGTTTTATTTTATTTCTTCAATATTTAACGCATTTTATTGTGGTTTATTCGGTTACAGCGGCAATAAAAGGAATTATTTGAGTGATTTCTGTAGATACTTTCTTTTCTGAAAGGAACACTAAAATTAGAACTGCAACATCAGGGGCACTTTAATGGGAAACTAAAGTCTGCAAAGTTTTTAAAACCTGACTAACCTATTCAGGAAAAATTTATTTATGTGGAATATAAACTTAAAACGGATTAAATAAAAATGTTTATGTTGTTAAATATAAAAGTGTTTGAATATAATCGCTGATTCGATTTCAGCAAATAATATTAAAATTCAAACCGACAAGTAGCCGATTTCATGAATATATTAGAGCAAGTGTAACGTGCGTCACACGAAAAGGTAAAATATTTTAGCTGCATATAAGCTATTTTGAGATTCTCCTCATAATAATAAATACACCAAAAATGGCGGAATTACAAATAAATTGTTATAGCTAAATTTATTTGTAGCGTGCGTCACATAAAGTTGTGCTTATTTATATCTTCAAAGTGCATTCCAGGGAATTATGTCTTATACAAAATGGAATTTCAATTGAATTTCTCTAAAAAATATTAATGTAGCGAGCGTCACGTAACCTAAGCCAATGTGTAGAATTACTTTTAGTGATTAAGTGCCTAAGTAAGCACAAAACTATTGAAACACAATCGCGCTGATTTAATTTTCGGAAATAATTTTAAAATTCAAGGCGATAAATAGTCGATTTCATTAATATAATAGAGAACAGGTAACGTGCGTCACGTGAAGAGGCAGAATTTTTATATAAGGAATATTTTTTTTGTGCTTCATTTTAATAAATATGCCAAAAATAACAGAATGAAAATAAACAAAATTTATCTGTAGCGTGCGTCACATAAACTTGTTTTTCATTATATCTTCAGAATGCTTGTCAGAGAATTATGTCTTATACCATATGGAAGTACTCTTAAATGGTATTAAAAAATATGAATGTAGCATGCGTCACGTAACTTGTGTAGATTTTGTTAGGATTTTATTTAAAAATTTTTAATTTTCTAAAGATTTAGAAATTTTTTATTGTAATAAATACGCCAGAAATGGCAGAATTTAAATGTTTGTTTGTAGCGTGCGTCACATAAACTTGTAGTTAACTGTTTCTTCAGAATTCGTGTCAGAGAATTATGTCTTATGCCATATGAAAGTAAACTTCAATTCCATTAAAATATATATGAATGTAGCGTGCGTCACATAACTTAAGCCCATGTGTAGTTTTTTTTTAGGATTTGATTTGAAAATTTTTCATTTTCTAAAGGAAGCACAAAACTGCTGATTCGATTTTTCAAATTAATTTTAAAATACAAGGCGATCAATAGCCGATTTGATTAATATATTAGAGAACAGATAACGTGCGTCACGCAAAGAGGTAGATTTTTTTATATAAGTAATCCAATTTTGTGTGCTTCGTTATAATAAGTATGCCAAAAATGGTAGCATCAAAAGTCAATTAAATTTATTTGTAGCGTGCGTCACACAAACTTGTGATTAGTTATTTCCCCAGGAGGAATAATTGTCAGAGAATGTACCATTTAGAAGTACACTTAAATCCCACTGAATACTATAAATGTAGCGTGCGTCACATAGGTTAATTAATTTTTTTAAAGTTATTTTTAAATTTTAGTGATTAAGTGACTGAGTCTTGACTTCATACTATTCAAAAGTCACTAAGTCTGGAGTCGATATAATTCAATTCTTGGTGAATTGAATTCGATGTTGCTGTTACATTTTGCTGTTCATATTTCCGTTGTATTAAATAAATTAAAATGCCAGGTATTTAATTCCTGTTTTTGACCCGCTTCTAACAAGGAAATCAAGCGAATTCCTGCTTAAAACTGCAATTAATCGCATTGTTTTCAACTGACGTCATGCACTGGCATTTATTAATTTCCTAATACTAATTTATTCAATTGTTTTTTTTTACTATTCATATTTAACACGTTAAATCGTGTAGATAAATTATTTAATAATAAAGTCATTTTAATTATGTATCCTGTTAAAGTTTTCCATTAAACCATTTAAGCACGCTGCATGTCAATTTAAGGTGAAATTAATTTATGCAAATATTTTTATATTTTTATATTCCATGCGAGTCATTAAAACAAATAAATAAAATAACGAGATAATTTTTATAAATTTTAGTTGCTATTAAATATCAGCAGTCATGGGCGAAAATAATGGAATGAAAATATTTTGAATGTATTGAAATTTATTATTCATAAATTTGTATTAAAAATGTGAACTTCGGGCAGCCAGAAAAACATATTTAAAAAAAATTTTGTACAAATTACTGGCATTCAGTAGCTTTTTTTAACATACACTGAGAATAATTTCAAAACAAGTATTGAAAAATGTCAACAGTTTTTCTCTATCTTTTGATTTTCCTCTCTATTTCATTAAAATATCAAAGAACGAAATAAAGTCAGAGACCATTTACTCGGCATCCAGTAAATAAAAACTCAATTTATTTTCTAAATCTGCAGGAAATTGTATCGCACATCACATGTTATCCAGCAAATAAAAACGAAAATCTTTTTCCACTCTCTTAGAAAAAAAAGGAACTTAAATTATCAACGCAGGAGAAAAAAAAGTTCATTTGCAGTGCATCAAGTTCGGGCGAATGAACTTGAAGTTGGATTGGCTGAGAGCGGGGGAGGGGGAAATTGAACACTTGATATATGATTTTTAGTTTGATTTATCGCCATTAAACAGTTTTTGTGCAAACATCCTTTAAATTCACGATCTGTGAATAGACGGCAAACAAAGAGAAAACCAAATAAATAAAATAAAAAATAAATAAAACAAAAAAGAAATAAAAAAATAAGCGTAAATAAATGAAAAATATTTTCAATCCAGCAGCAAAAATGAAAATAGAAGAACAGTGAAACTGGAAACTTTAATTTAGTAAAAAACCTTTTGAAAAAAATATTGAAAAAGGGTATTAAAAAAAAAGGAAATTACAATCTTAAGATTTGAAAGTTTGTATCAGATATTCGGGTAGTTTCGAATGATTTTTACAGGCAGTTAATATTCGCCAGAAAGGCTTCTATTTAATGACTATTTGCGGGGCAAGAAATCGTATTGACAGAATTTTTTTTTAAATTTATTTTGAAGTCTTATTTTATATAAAATTTTTTATTCAAATTGCTAACTAATAATTTTATATTTTTGAATACTTTTTAAATTATTAAACACTATCTGATCTCATTTTTTTAAATAAAATTACTTGCCATCACTGTAAACTAACCCCCATATTCATAAAAGTTTCAATGTATAAATAGTCTATTTGAAGAAATTTTTTTAAAGAAAATATTTCAATAAAATACATTTCAAATGCATGTTAAATTTTATGAAAATTGTGGCAAAAAGTTTTTAGAAAAAAGCTCACAAAAATTTACAAAGGGGCCTTACCTGCGTGACGCACGCTACAGTCATCATATTTAGTAGGTCTTAAGTGTACTTTCAAATGGTAGAAAACATAATTTTCTCGCTAATTTTGTGGGAAAATAATCAACCTCAAAGTTGTGTAGCGCACGCTACTAAAAATAGTTGGTTGATGACAAAATTGAGGTTCTGTAAATTTTAGCAATTTATGTCATAAGGGAGCTAGAAAAATAGAATTCTTTATGTGATATGCGTATCAAAAAATATGAAAAGTATTGTTTTGCAGCAAAAAACTACATCAGCTTGTGTGACGCACGTAACACTTTCTTCAATAAAGTAAGCAAATCAGCGTGTTTGCGTAAACTAATCCCCAAATGCTTCCTTTGAGTCTATTCCTTGAGCTGGTTAATATAAATTTTGTTTTGAAAAACAAACCCAAAAAAAT
The DNA here is from genome assembly GCA_963675445.1 of Linnaemya vulpina. NCBI lineage: Eukaryota > Metazoa > Arthropoda > Insecta > Diptera > Tachinidae > Linnaemya > Linnaemya vulpina. The sequence goes on from OY776276.1 coordinate 104,372,569, forward strand.
TTACAAAGGGGTATAACCTATGTGACGCACGCTACAGTCATATTATTTAGTGCGGCTTAAGTGTACTTTCAAATGGTAGAAAACATAATATTCTGACTGGTTTTGTGGGAACATAATTAACCTCAAAGTAGTGTGACGCACGCTACCAAAAATAGTTAGTTGATGATGAAATTGAGATCTTGTAATTTTATAGCGATTTATTTCATAAGGAAGCTAGAGAAATAGAATTCTTTATATAAGATGTATATCAAAAAATATCAAAAGAATTTTTTTTGCAGCCAAAAAACTTATGTGACGCACGTTACATTTTCTTTAATACATTAAATAAATCAGCTGTCAGTCTCTTTCTAAGATTAAGGATCTTGTATTCATAAACTAATCCCCTAATGCTTCCCTTGAGTGTATTCCTCTATTCCTTGAGCTGGCTAGTGTAAATTTGGGAAATAAGAAAAGCATCTGGGATATTTTTAATGCATTCGTCACAACAAACTTATTTTTATGGCGGCAAATATACTGGAGAATATAGGGAAAATTTCGAATGAAACTTTAAATAAAAAAATGTTTGCCCTTGGGAAATTTATTAAATAATTCCGTCGAAATATCTTCTTATTATTTTATATAAAAAATTAAGTAACAACTTCCTAATCGCCTCACTTAACTTTCAGGTTGATGTAGACGTCTGTGTCATATTATTTGTGATATTTAAAAACAAAGAAATTAATTCTTTTACAGCCTTCCATACACCATTTCACAAGTGCAACCGACAGCTAATTAAATTAATTTCAAAACTCGTTGAATTAATTAAAACAACAATAACAACAACTATGAAATTACTAGAATTATATTTGAGCATATTAATTTGTTTGAATATGTAGGAAATTGTTGAAATCTCTTTGTGGTGATCTCTATGACAAATTTATGTTTGACATATTCATAGAACTTGTTAACTAATACGATGATAAATTTTGCAGTTGAACAAAGCCAAGGCCTAATCAATCTTATGCAAGCATCTACACATAATTACCATTCAATTAGCTTCAGTATATCCAGCAGTTAAGTAGAAAAGTAGCAACAGGAATTTAATGTCGTACAAGGACTTTAAATAGAAATTGAGTTTAATAAAACAAAAAATAAGTACTTGACATCAGTTCCATTTGTTTGATATCTATAAAATTGTGCAACAGCCACTACGACCATGAAGGGATTAACATAAAAAATCATTTACAATTAAATGAATATAACAAAAACTTTAGTCTTAATATATTTATATATGTGACGAATTCTAAATCTATTATTGCACCAGTAGCAAAGTAGTGGGGTTTCTACGCCAGGATTTCGAGGAGTACATGGAAGCAACTTTTGAAACTCAATGGATTTAATTACAATTTCAGTTTTGACAGAAGCTTAATTTCATTATTGCACCAGTAGCGAAGTAGTGGGGTTTCTAGGCCAGGATTTCGAGGAGTACATGGAAGCAACTTTTGAAACTCAATTTCAGTTTTGACAGAAGCTTAATTTCATTATTGCACCAGTAGCGAAATAGTAGGGTTTCAAGCTCAGAATTTTCAAGTCTATATGGAAGCAGCATTTGAAACAAAACTAATTTAATTAACATTCCAGTTTTAACAGAATCTTAAATTTATTATTTTACCAGTAGCAAAATAGTGGTGTTTCTAAGACAGGATTTCGAGATCTACATGACAGCATTATTGAAACTCAATGATTTTAATTAACATTTCAGTTTTGACAGAATCTTAAATTTGTTATTGCACCAGTAGCGAATTAGTGGGGTTTCTATACCAGGTCTTTGAGGTCTGCTTTAAATCGTGTGGAACATGAATCGGTTGCAGGGGAATTTTAAATCAAAGTACAATTATTGTGGAATGCATTTTTTTATTTTAATCAGTACATTTATTTATTTTCATTATAAATTTAGCTGCGCTATTTTTTACGAAGAATAATTTCTATTTCAAAACTCCTTCAAACTGCCACTTTTTAGAAAAGAACTGAAAAAATGTTGCATTTTTTAAATATAACGTCATTAGAAAATAAATAAATCAACATACAAGTGAAGTTAATAAAAAGCGTATAAAGTTTTGAAACATGATAATTTAAAACATCCAACAAATATTTCGAAATAATTTTTTTAAATTTTGTACAGCAAAAGTATTTTCACTAAATTTCGTCTGCCATTTCTTGCATTTTAATTTATAAATCAGCTGAGATTTTCTCTTTAAAATAAAAATAAATTTAAACTCAAAGCTTTTCTGTTCAAATAAAGTGTTTCTCTTAGTGTATATTTTTGGGGAATTGTCCTTTTAAATTCTTCAATTTTAAAGTAAAATTGAAGAGTTTAAAATATTTCTCCTTTTAAATCTGGAAACTGAGCACAACGCGATGCGTTTTATGATATGCAACCGCCTCAAAATTCTTTACGTGCTGCAACTGCAGAAGTAAATAAATAAAAATTCGTGTGAAATGCAACAGCAAAATAAACAATCAAAATGTAGTTGAAACAGAATTTATTTTTTTTTTCTTATTTTTGTTGTATTTCATACACTGCCTTGGCACACCCAAAACCAACAAACCAGGCCAGGCCACCCATATTCACCTACTGCTGTTGGAAAATCAATTGAAGCCATTTATCAAGCGAATCATATTCCGGATTATTACACGATGCCAAAGATTTGAATGCCTGCCCGTAACCACCAGCTTGACAATGGCCAAACATTTTGTTACACACAAGTCAACAACAAAAGGGCATATGCGTAATTTGTACTTCCTTACGCCACCATCACCTTTCCCCCCTCCCCTTCTTTTGATATTTATGAAAATGCGGCTTTTACTGTGGCGCTTCGCAATAATTTATAACATTCACTTGTCGTGTTGTTGCAGTGTCGCAGTATCATTTGAACGTGGTCGCAGCAACACTCATGCCACCGGTGGCGAATGAATTATATTTGTATTAGTCTAAATAAAGCATTTAAGTGGTATTTAGTTAGTCTAACAGATTCTCTGGTGTAGCCTAAAATATTAATGGCCAATATGGTTTACTGCTGCTGCCCTGCCCAGCAAACATTTAATTTCAGTTGGCATTTAAAAAAAAAATTGTTTCCTTACCACATGCGCCGTCTAAACGTTGCACCATCATGCTGTTGTTGTTTGAGAGGAGAGAAAAGGCGAGGTTTAATATCATTGTCCATATGAAACCCCTCATGGTTATGCTCGCTGGGTACTGCATGATGTGCAATACTGCACAATTATTGTAAATTTTTTTCCCCCAATAGTTTCGTTGTTTTCCACTGCACATATATTTTTGAATTTAATTTTTTTTGCGGCTGGAAAATGTTGTCTAAATGCGATAAATATTTGGTAAATTGTATAATTTTCTATTGTGGATTTTACCCGTTAACAATATTAATTTAAATAAACTGTTCGAGTGCAATTATGCTTGAGCATGTGCTTAAGTGCTGAGTGTGTTGCACGCACTGGTTGTTATTGTTTGGTTGACTGGTTCGACGGTTGTATGAGTTTTTCATGGACTACTGGAACGTTGTAAAATGCGTATTAAATTTGATTGTGGTCAGAAATGGATGATAATTTTTTACAATATTTACAGTAGAGGGCGAAAAATAAGTCTTAAGGAAGAATATCTTCAAAAAGAAAAACGAAGACACGCGTTAAGGAGTTAATAATTTAAATTTCAGTTATAAATCTGAATGCTCTATTAAACAACACGGCTTTCAGAGGTCGCGCTATTTTACCCTAAATATGTATTGAATGTTACTCTAATTCTTTATAAATGAAAACAGAACTTGTTTTATATTAAAATGCTTAACAACATTTAAATCAAACGTTAGTATATTTTCAATATTAATCATAAGCCGTATTGAACGTTACTTAAAAAAGAAACTCTTAAGCTGTTAACGATGATTATCTTCAAAAGGAAATAATTATTTAAATATCAGTTATAAATCTGAATACTTTATTAAACAATGTTGCTTAAGAGGTGACGCTATTTTGCTCTAAATATGTATTGAACGTTACCACAAGTCTTTATGAATTAAAACAGATCTTTTATTACATTTAATTTCTTAACAACGTTTCATTCAAATGAAAGTATATTTTAAATATTAATCATAAACCGTATTGAACGTTACTTTAAAAAAATCTTAATCTGTTAACGATGAATTTCCTGAAAAGGAAATAATTATTTAAATATCAGTTATAAATCTGAATACTGTATTAAATAAGATTGCATTCAGCAATCGCGACGTTCTTTACAAAATATGTATTGAACGTTACCACAAGCCTTTATAAATGAAAACAGAACTTGTTGTAAATTAATTATTTCAACAACAAACTGCTCATTTAAATTTTAATATTTTTCAAATATTCATTGTAAATTGTACTGAACGTTACTTTAACAAATCTTATTTATAATGCACTTGCTATATACTTTATCCCAAATTTGTATTGAATGTTACCACAATTCCTTATATGTATTAATAGAGAATTAGTTGAACATTAACTATCTGCACAGACGTTTATTCAAATATTATTTAAAATACAAATCCTAAACCGTATTGAACGTTACTTTAAAAAATCTTATGTATAATTTAGTTGCTATGCGGTTATGAATTGTTCAGCTATAATTCCGCATACTTTATTAAACAATGTGGTAACGTTCAACACATATTTAATATACATATTTGATATACAAAATTTTGTGTCTCAAATATGTGTTGAACGTTACCACAAGTCTTTATAAATTATAACAGATCTTATTGTACATGAACTATTTAAACAACAGTTTTCAAATATTAGTAGGTTTAAAATACACATAAATCATAAACCGTATTGAACGTTACTTTAAGAAATTTTGTATATAATTTACTTGCGTTATTTAGTTGAATTGTTCAGCTATAAATCTGCATGCTTCATTAAAAAAATTTACTTCAAGCGATCACAATTTTTTATCCAAAATATGTATTGAACGTTACCACAATTCTTTGAAAATAATAACAAAACTTGTTTTACATTAAATTTGTTAACAAAAATTTGATTAAATTCTTAGTATATATAAAATATTAATCATAATTCTTATTGAACGTTGCTTTAAAAAAATCGTATTTCTGATTTAGCTGTTATATTATGTTAGAGTTATTTTAAATTTAACACGTTAATCAGAATATTTAGTTAAACAACGTTGTTTCCAACGATCATGGTTTTTACCTTAAAAATGTACTGAACGTTACCACGATTTTGTATGGATTATAACAAAACTTTTTGGACTTTATGCAGCTTAATAAAATCTCAATTTAATTATTCGTGCATTTTCAGGCAACAAAATTCATATCACAAAACGTATTGAACGTTACTGATTATCAAAATTCGATATTGCAATATAGCACCCGAGATGTTTGACTTTAATTAGTTCAGCCAACAGCAGAATTATTTTCCACTAAAACTAAAACAAATATTTTTATCAAATAACTTGGGACTTTTCAATAACAATTTCTTTCTCTGTGCTTTAATTTTGTACTGCACTGTTTGGTTGCACTTGTTTTGATATTCAAACATTTTTCTACTGCATGAAGTGTGGTTTTAATTGGAAAATATGGTTTTGCAAATGAGAAAAACCACTGACAACAACAAATATTAAAATCATTTTGAAATTTTGGTAAGAAATGAAATTAAAAAAAAAAAATAAAAGCCACGAGATTATTTTTAATTTTGTAAAATGAAATTAATTTTTAAAAATTCAATTAACATCTGCAAAAATAATGCAAATTAAATAAATTTCAAAGAAATTTAAAATTATTCCAAAAGAAATTGAATTGTACAACTTCATTCATACTGCAGCTTTATTTACTTCCGCAAAAGGATTTGTAACCGAATTTGTTTTGACCAAAATCCTATTTGGCTATTTGTTTGCTAAAAACACAGTCATTGATCAAATTAATATTCAGTTTATTAAAATGTTTTCAATTTCGCCCCCAGAGTTTATTGGAAATAACTAATAAAATCGTTTTACTTACAGTCGTTTTTACTCACAACAACAACAAAAATATTTCAAATGAATTACAACAACAACAACAAAAAAATGCCAGTTGTTTCTACCATTTTTCTCTCCTCTATTTTTGATGTAAATTCGTAGATTTTGTTGTTCATAAATCCATTTAAAATTACTTTTGTAAAGCAGCTCACAAAAGGAATGCAGGAGGCAGATTTTAGAACAAAGTTTTATTAAAAATACATACAAAATAGAAATGTTGCGGAGATTTTCCCTAAATAAAAAAAACTTTCATGGAAAAAGTAAAAAAAAAAAAATGATTGAAAAAATTTTTAGGGAAAAAAGAAACTGATCCAGCATGCAGGCAAGCAAACAAAGTTTTAATATTCGTTTTGTGGAACCGCCCGTGTTATTTGCTTGTAGTTGTAATCGTACATGTTTTAACAACATGCCAAATATCTCGCAGTAGTATCGGATATTGTTTAACAGTTTGATAGACACTGTTTTCGTTGCACGCTACACCATCAGTCATGTATGTATGTCAGCGACGTTTGTTTGAACTGTTGCAAATATCATTTAGTTGACTCGAAATATCAAATTTTTTTTAAAATTGTTTATTTTAAATTTAGGTTTCATTAAAATAATTAATTTGAATTCATAAATTATTTTTGAGTTGATTTTAAATTTTATTCTGGTTATCAGCTGGTTGATCGAATTCGACCACTTCACATTCGCATATAAAACATATCGTTTATAAAAATGCAATTCTTTTTTAAAATTGGGTTTGCTGAAATTTAAGAAAAATAGAAAATGGTTTCCTTATTCCATAACTTTTAAGAAAACAACCAAAAACCGAAAAACTTTTTCTATTTCTAACAGCCACAAAAATATGGGGTGTTTTTTTATAGAGTGATACAACTTTGAGTTGGCATCACTGCTTTATTTGACCACCCATTTAACAGCTGATAGTTGCTTTTCGTTTAGTTTGCCTTGACATTTCATTATGGATCGACTCACACTAGAGCAACGCGTGCAAATTGTGGAAATTTTTAATAAAAATAATGGTTCTGTTCGTCAAACTTATCGTGCACTTCGTCCATTCAAAATTTTATTTTCCAATGAAGCCTATTTTTGGTTGAACGGGTACGTAAATATACAGAATCAGCGCATTTGGAGTCAGGAGAATCCACAGAAAATTGCTGTTTGGTGCGCTTTGTGGGCTGGCGGAGTCATTGGCCTATATGTCTTCAAAAACGATGATAGTCAGAATGTTACTGCTTGTTTTTGGTGCTCCAGATTGCGCCTCGTACGCGCCAGCCGTGGCGGCCACATGGCCGAAATCATATTTAGACATTAATGTCATAAAATTTTCTATCCAATAAAGACCGTTTCATTGATATCAAAAATATATTATTATGTGTTATTATGATTTAAACTTGTATCACTCTATAATAAACATGTTTTGTAAATCCGTTGTAAATAAAATGATCTGAAACCATTGAGAAGTTGTGCTGGTTTCAAAACCACTGTGATTTCAAAATCGTTCGTTATTTGAAATGATCCGGAATTAATAATATGTCTGACAGAGGCTTTTTAACGTACATGCGGGTGTTTGTATGTGTGTATTGGCAAGTGCAAAACAAAAGCGAAATAGGAATATTATATTAGTAATTTAGCAGCCTATTTAAAGCGTGTACTAATAATTTTAGAAAAGTTTTTTAGCACTGTGCATATCTACACAAAAATGCCTTTTAAATAGTTTTTATTTTATAAATTTCGGTTGGTCATAAGATACTTAAAAAAGTACCACAAATATGTAAATGTCGTATTGAAACATAAGATTTGGACGATCAAACTTTAAGCCGCAGCATCGTTGAACAGACAATATTTTCAAGCGCTGGGACCACTTTGCCAAATAATCTAATAAGAAGAAGACTTAAAATTCTAAAACAAAGTTTTGTTAAAAAAAAATTTTGATACGTTTTATAAAAATCTAAAATTGTACTTTAATTAATAAATGGCGAAAAATAGTTTTTTTAAAGCTCATGACATGATAAGTTTTTAGTACAGAATTTCAATAAAGCAATTTTGTTAAATAACTGCGTAACAAACATCAGAACTGCAGGGCAATCGATAGAAATGAATGCAGAGCATTACATATGTTGTGATGCACACGCCATAAACAATTTATTTATTAATTTCAATGGCGTGTGTTTGTTGTAGACAATTACATTTTTGTGCCATTTTATTTCGAGATTTATTTAACCCGAGTAAATTATGCACTCAAATAGATGAGAGTGTAAATAAGTTTGCACTCGTTGGAAATAATTTTATTAACAAAGATGGCAGCTGTAATTCTTTTGAAAATCTTTTAATTAATTATAATATCACAGCAAAAGCTTTCCCTATTATTGTGGAAAATATTTGATGCTGGTGTTTAAGTCATAAATATTTATCATTTCAAATTCAGTGGCATTTGAATACAGCACAGAACAAATTATTATTTTAATACTCACTGGCAACGAATAAAATCATGGTTGTTATAAATAATATATTATTAGAAAGTCACAAAAATTATATTCAAAAATATTCTTAAATGATGCGGAAAGTTTTGAAAACTCTCTCTGACTTTTGAATAAAATAAATGAGATAATAATACACTCATCGAGTGAGATATTCCAAAGCTAAACCAGAATTTCAACTAAATTTGTGTATGGAACGTTACCCATAAAATAAAAATAAAATAAAAAATTATGAAAAAGAACTACGAAAATATTTAGTTCAATAAAAAAATTTCAGCCGCTGTGCGAGAGCTAATAGAATTCCATTTTGTATCTGTAAAGTTTCAATTTTCCCGCCACAGTTCCGATAATTAAAAGCGAAATTTTAAATAATATATTTGCAGTAACGTTCAATACATCATATATTGATCCCCCATTATCATCAATTTCCAAACCAGCTATACAAATTGAATTAACAAGATTTATAAGGACACACGTTTTTTTATATATCTTTTTATATTTAAAAAGTAACGTTCAACACATTTTTTTTTGCGAAATTTGTCATCCTTTCCAAACACACAATAGAAATTGATCAAAATGTATATGGTCTTGAATTTATTTAATTAAATTTATTTTCATATGTAACGTTCAATACATATTTTTATGAATTTTCATAATACATTTATTTTCTTCGAATTTTTGTAATATCTTGCAAGCAAACAATTTAAATTCAACTGGGAAATCACATATATTGTTTGGAAGATTATGATCCACATGTAACGCTCAATACATATTTTTATGAATTTCGTAATACAATTTTTTTTTGTTAGAATTTTCATAATCTATTACAAACAGCCTATAGAAATTGTAAAAAAGTTTTTACTGGCACTTTTTTTTTATTTGGAATGAATTGAAATATTCATATGTAACGTTCAATACATTTTTGTGCGAATTTGTTAGTCTATTGCAAACATGAGCACGATTTTTTTAATTATTTGTATTTTCCTAAGTAACGTTCAACACATTTTTATTGGAATTTTCATTATTTTTTACAAACAGCAAATACGAATGTAATTGGCAAAGGTGTTTACTGACACACTTGTTATTCTGAAATTAATTAAATTATTATCATGTAACGTTCAATATAATTTTGTGAGAATTTTCTAGTCTAGTATTCAAATCGAGTAGTACTTATTTGTTATATTATGTTTCCCAGGTAACGTTCAATACCAGTTGATATCGAGAAATACTTATCTTTTCTATTATATATCCCAGGTAACGTTCAATACATATTTATTAGGTTTTTGTGGTCTATTTCAAACTAAGAATACAATTTGAACTTACAAATTCTTACACAAGCACGTATTTTTTAATGTGTTAATGTGTACAAGGTAACGTTCAATACATATTTTTGCATATAAAATATTATTTTCGAAACCGACAATATAAATTAAATTAAGAAGTGCTGGTATACACACACATATTATTTAAATAATTAATATATCCATGTGTAACGTTCAATACATTTATAAATATTTTAATCGGATGAAACAATAGAAATTAAATCAACAACATTTTCGATAAAAATTAAGAAAAATATAATTTTTTAAATGACTTAAAATATTCATGTGTAACGTTCAATACATTTATAAATATTTTAATCGCATGAAACAATAGAAATTAAATCAACAACATTTTCGATAAAAATTAAGGAAAATAAAATTTTTTAAATGACTTAAAATGTTCATGTGTAACGTTCAATACATTATTTAAAAATAGAATTTATGATTAAAAAAGGCTTGGGAAGACCCATCAACCCATCGCTTGCAAACCTGCTGTGATAGACATTTTTTTTTTTCAACAAAACAACATGTTGTTTGACCGCAGTTGTTGTTCAAGTGGCATTTCGTTTAGCTGCCAGAATTGCAACAGCGACGACTTTAATGTTCCATAAAAGTTGTTTTACTCTTCTATAATTACAAACATTTCCAGCCGTTGCTATTCTCCACAAAAACTTGTCTCTTAATCTGATTAAAATCGCAGGAAAAACAAGAAAAACTTTTATTCTGGTTGAATAACAACACCGACCGCCATTTTAACCGAAACTTCCATTCCAGCCAGTATTTTAGTTATTTACCAACTAAGACCGCGGATTATAAAGTTAAATCAGAACCGGTTGGTTGTCTTGTGTTGCCTGTTCTCAGTTTATTTTTAGCCGTGTTACGTTTAAGCCTCCTGACAAGAAGATACTCTTGCGTTAACAAACCCTCAGGAAAAACTGAAACAGGACAAAACCATTAAACAAACAGCAAAGAGAACTTTAAGTATGAGCTCCCATTTTCTAGTTGGAAAGAGGAATAACTTCTCTAAAACTGAAATGCACCACGAGAGCAACAAATAGAGCCCACAAAATGGCCCACAACTGGCAGTAAAAACTTGAATTTTTGTTTGTGTTTTTCGTTTTCATAATTTCAAAACAAACCAGAACCAGAAGAAGTTTTCGGAAAGCAAATAAATATCTGCGAGTATTTATTTATAAATAAATACAAACTTTCGTTTGGAGAATAATAACATGAGCTAAACAATACAAAAAGTCGTAAATTAATCTGTGGGGAATAAAAGGGATTATTTCGACTGAGTCTGGCAAATAAATAACGAGTATAATTAGAAAAATGTTTTCCCAAAAACAGCAGTTTCGCATAAACAAGAAGACATAAAAAATGAACCAGATGTCTCGTAGTCCCAAATAATTCGATTTAATCACCGCAGGCATGTCTAAGCATGTCAGCTAAATCAGATAAAATACTGGAAATCCCCTATTTTAGGATTTTGGAATTGTCACAGTCAATTTTCACATATTTTCATATATCTACAGAGATAAAAATTTAAAAAAAAGTACATCAAAAATAAAGAAAATTTTTCATCTGTGAATTTTGAATAATTTCCTTGGGAGTTCCGGGGACCTCAAAGAAAAGTCTTTCTTATTTTTTCCTTTGAAAATCCCGGTTTTGGAATTTTTAGTATATTTTTTTTAGAATTGTGGGGATACAACAATCAAATTCCTCATGTTTTTACGAAATATTTAGATTTATAAAAATTAAATAGGGAGTTATGGGGATTTTACAAATAAATCTTACTTGTTCTTCCTTTATCCCCATTAATTAATCCCAAGTAGTGAATTTAAAGAAAAATACATAGAAAATAATAAAAATGCTAAATTTGAGGATATGGAAATATTTTTTTTTTTTTTGGGAATTTCGGGGATGTAAAAAACAAATTTCAAGAAAAAATCTTTTGAACATTTTTTTTGGGAATTATTTTTCCTCCCCACCGTAGTTGAAAAATCTTCCATAAGGCGAATGAGAAAAAAAAACTAAAATAAAAGCGAAAGTGTTGAAAATTCACGATGTTTTCCAAACTGGCGAAATAGGAAAAATATCAGCTAAAATGCTGAAAAATCCCAATATAGGGATTTTGAAGAACTTATTTTGGAATCATGGGGTTTTCATAAACAAACCCTTTTTGTTTGTCTTTCCTCCTAATTAATTATATCACATACCAACTGGTGAATTTCAGGGAAAGTTCAACGCAAATACTTAAAAAAATGCCGTTTTGGGCGTTTTGAACATTATTTTTGGGAATTATTTTTCCCCGCGCTATAGTTGATAAATTTTCCATATGGCGAATGAAAAAAAAAATAAAATAAAATTAGTGTTGAAAATCCCCAACTTTTTTTCCATACTGGCGAAATAAAAAATAATTCAGCGAAAATACTGAAAAATCCCAATATGAGGATTTTGAAGAATTTATTTCGGAATTCTGGGGTTTTCATAAACAAATCCTTTTTGTATGTCTTTTATGAATTTTAAGGAAAGTGCAAAGAAAGTACTTAAAAACAATCCCGTTTCGGGGATTTCGTTCACTGCCTTTGGGAATTAGTTTTTCCTTCACATTTTGCCTTCTGAGTTAAATAAAATCTAATTCACAATTTTGGGCATTTTTTCTTTGCGTACTTAAAATAATTCCGTTTCTGGGATTTCCAACACTGCCGTTGGGAATTAGTTTTCCCTCCACATTTTTCGTTCTGAATTAAAAAAAAAACTAAATCCCGATTTTGGGCATTTGAAAAAGTTTTCTTTGCGTTCTTAAAATAATCTCATTTCGGGGATTTCGAACCCTGCCGTTGGGAATTAGTTTTTCCTCCACATTTTTCGTTCAGAATTAAAAAAAAACTAAATCTAAATTTTGGGCATTTGAAAAAGTTTTCTTTGCGTTCTTAAAATAATCTCATTTCGGGGATTTCGAACCCTGCCGTTGGGAATTAGTTTTTCCTCCACATTTTTGCTTCTGAATTAAAAAAGAAACTAAATCACAATTCTGGACATTTGAAAAATTTTTTTTGTGCATTGCAGCGATATCTGCAACCATTCCACTTGGCTTATTCCATTCCCATTATGTATAGAATAATCTCAGCTGTGGGATTCTTTAAAACAGGCTTTTTAAGAAAATTTCAACTTGTTCATATGCATTATAGAAATAATTTAAATATAAATAAAGAAATAATTCTATTTAAAAAACGTATAATTTTGTAATAAATACTTTTTTTTTTGTTCAGCTCAAATCACTCCAATAACGATAATAATAATGACTGATTATTTAAATAACGGGGAATTGGTTGGTGCTATTTATTTATTTTATTTTGATATTTATTATAATTCTTTTTTTTGTTTGTAAAAACGAATATAAAATTAAGGCACGCAGAGGTACTTTTAGTTAATTGTTATCAAACCATTTAGCCAAGCATATCCATAACGTTGTTGCAATTATAAAACAACAACAAAAAAAGGAAAAAACTTTTTTATCAAACAAATTGGAATGTATGAAATGGGTAGCAAAAATGTTTTGTGTACGAGTCTCGTGTGTGTGTGTGTGTGTGTGTGTTTGTGTGTGTTAATACTCGCTCGTATCTGTTATTCATTTTTTCCTTAGAAAATGTAACACTTTTAAATAGCAGCATGTTCGGTCATGGAATAATTTCAAATTACATTTTAACACACACATCTGGTGATTAAGATATTCATATCCATCGCATGCACATATTTTTTTGCATGTGTGTTGAGTGTGTGTGTGTGTGTGTGTAGCTTAATTTTAGTTACATGTTGGCAAATGGAAATGAGAAAGAAAAAAATATATTTCATTTACATGGAAAAAGGCAAAAGAAAAAAGAAGAAATAAAATGATATGAAATCAAAGAGCAAAAGAAACAAAAACAAAAACAAAAACAAAAACAAAAACAAAAAAAGTAGTACGGAAATTGTTCATTAGACGAACAATTTGCGCGTGCAAAACTGCTAAATTGGTGTGGTGGGGGTATTAAAAATGAAACAAAGACAAAAATAAAAAATGAAATAAAATAAAAAAATATATGAAAATAGAAATAAAAGTGTGTGTGGGGATGTTTAAATATTTACACAATTCTGCTGCTGGTGTACGAAATTTAGATATGAAAACGTTGATAGTGTGTCGTGTTGTGGAGCCGGGATAGATTGGGGTACCGCTTAAAGGGGTTGGGATAGGGGGCGAGGCCGTTACCAGTGTAATGGTTGCAAGCAATTGCATTGCGTTCGTTGTCTGGCCAAAATGTATTCACAGTAACAACAGATTTTCTATCAGCAACAGCAATTCAATAGTTTTTATTATGATTTTATTTTTCATATAGAATTTTTTTCTCGCGTTTGTGGGGTTTTTAATGCTCTACGAGGGTTGTTTAGCAAAAATCTTCTTAAAGAGATCTTGCAATTTCAAAAGTTCACTGCCTAACCATGAGTCTTTAAAAGCCAGCACAACTTGATCCTGACTTGGACGTGCCGCAGCATGCTCCCGCTCTTTTTGTGAGTACTTATTCAGATTTCTCGAATATGTTTCAGTTTTTTCAAGAGAGATAAAATAAAATTTATTGCTTTCTGCCTCAACCTGCATCTTCCCAAGCCAAAAATTTAGTCACGACATGGACCTGACGTATCATGCTCGCGCTTGTTTTGTGACAACTCATTCAGATTTCTCAAATACTTTTGAGTTTGTTGAAAAGAGATAAAATAAAATTTGTTACTCTCTGCCTCTTTAACTTGGCCTCAGAGTGCGTCTTCATAAAGCCAGCAATTTATTCATGACATGGACATGACGCATCATACTCGTGCTATTTTGCTGACTACGCATTCAGGTTTCTCAAATATCTTTTAGTTTCTTCAAAAGATTTAAAATAAAATTTGTTATTCTCTGCCTTTAATTTTGCCTCACACTGCATTTTCACGAGTCAGCAATTTGATCATGACATGGACATGACGCATCATGCTCGCATTCTCTTTGGGACTACACATTCAGATTTCTCAATACTTTGCAGCTTGTTCAAAAGAGATAATATAAAATATATTGCTTTCTGTCGCTTTTACTCTCTTTGGAAATTATTTATGGAGGCGGCCATACAGTTTAACTAACACGGCTGGCCAATTATATGTCCGGTCATCGATGAAAAACCAGGAACAAGACTTAGCAATTTGTGGTCTACATTGACAACCTGATGTGTGACAAAATCTGCAGTCCAAATTGAATGTCTAGTGGCGACGGGCATTAAAAGTTTCTAAAACTTCTCTAACTTCTTATGGGAAGTCATCACCACTTGGCTGACGGTACAGTCAGTGACAACAGGTTAACAAAATCGCCACAAAATTCATATTCATTAGCCGTCAGCTGTGCATCGATGCCTTGTAAATTTATTTGCAAAGTATTCGAAATAGTGCCCACAACCTATAAAACAGTTTAACCAGTCCCATGACACGGTATTATCTCTCCTGCATTGCCAGCATGTGATACAGGAAAACAACTCTGTAATTTGAAAGAACAGAACCAAAAGTTTTGGCAGAAACATCGCACATAGCTGTGAATGAATCACCAACCCTCGTATAATTTTCGCATGCACTGAAACAACAGGCTAAAAATAATAGAATGAATAACAAAATTTGAGATGAAAACATGGCAGATTAATATTTAATAAAAGTAACAGAAATAACTACTGAAAAAAAACATCAGACAAAAATGCCACCAGGCATATCCCACCATCAGATCAGCTACAACAACAACTAAAAATAAAAAAGGCTCCAAACTAAGTAACAGTTAACGAAATTGGGTTATTCTGTTGATATAGAAATTAATTTGGTGCGACACGTTGTCACTAGATGTCGCACGGTAACAAAACAAAATTCAAAAGAAGAAGAAAATTAAAAAACTTGGTGCCATTTTAAATGTCATTCTGCCACAGAATGATATCTTGTGACATTCGTTTAGGTTCGGACAAAACAAACACAACAAAAGCAAATGGCGTTCTCCATTTGCTGATGGTCCTACGAGCCAGAGACAAGTTTTGGCATGTCGTTGGCCTCTCTTTAGTACGCAACATCTTTATTCCAGATTTTCATTGAGTCCTTAACTCAAGCGCACACTTGAAGTAGGGTGTAGCGAGGGCATGATTAAAATATAAAAAGAATTCAAACAATTTGAAAACATGTTCAATAAAAATTTGCTTTTTTTTTTGCTCGTTTTACACGACGTGTAGGTTGACGACAATTAAACCAGAAAATTGGCCAAATAAAAATTTATAATCTCAGCGAAGAGAATAAAAAAAAATTGGAAAAAATGGATACGCAAATATTTTTAACTGGATTTTATTTAAGTGAATTAAAAATCGCCATGAAAAATTTAAATCTTTTGCAGCAAATTTTCTAACAAACGAAAATGGATGGTGTTAAACGAAAAACATTTTTTTCGGACTTGGTGGCTTGTAAACAAACGAAACCGAGCAAAACAAACACTAAAATTGGACTTTTGACATAATCGCCCATATTCTATTTGGCAGCGTCAACATCGTCGTCAATATTATGTCAATATCACTTTTACTCAACATCAACACCGCGTCAACACTAATTTGGTATTCTATAAGGGTTGAAATGTGACGCTGCCTGTTTATCGATAATTTAGATACACATATCTAATTCTCGGAACAGTTGGTTTACTTTGTTTACAATTTTTGTGGAAAATTTGGCATAATATATAAAGTGCAACCGGACCACTGATTGTTTACTCTCTTTTGAGAGTTTTTGCGTTTTGTTACAGAGCATATTTTGCTTAAAAACTGTTTGCTGTACCTTTTGCCATCCATCGCCATATCTTTGCGGTGGTCCAAGAGCATTTAACATTGTGAAAATATTATCCCCATTTCCTTAAAACTATTGGGTACAGTGCCTCTGAGAAATTCCCTTTTTAGTTCAGGATTTTGCTCCATCTCCTCCACCAATTTTTCAAATTTTTTGGGATTTGTAATTTTAATTTTATCTTTATCCACTTTTTTCTTTTGAAAACAAGGCAAAAAAATTTTGTCAACACAACACAACACCAAAAATATTGACGACAAAATCAGAGTCAATATTGAACAGAATCGCCGTCACATTTTCATAGAGAATATAAAAAACATGTTGACAGTAATCGATAACTTTCAATATTGACATTGGGAATGTCGATTTGCCTCAAAGACTAAAAACAGTATTGTGTTGCATTGACGCTGCCAAATAGAATATGGGCGAATAACTGAAGTGTAGTAACAAAATGAAAATGTATTGGGAACGATGTTCTATTAATCCGCATCAAATTAAGTTTGTGAACAGGCCGGTTTCGGTCATGTTTTCATTAGAGATAAAGAGAACGAAACAAAATTTTTTATAAGCAGGTTAATTTTATTTAGAATATTAGCAGAGTCCTTGGAATTATTGTATATGTGTTTTTGTATGTATTGGGAAGCATTAAAAGAAATAATCAAGTGAAACTATTCTTTTTGTGGCAGATGTAAGAAAAATTTTCCTAATAATTTCATTACGAGAATTTTTTGAAAATTATAATTTGTATTGTGCATTTCTGCATAAAAATACCTTTCAAATTTTAAAGTTTTTATTAATATTGAAAAACAATAAATTAAGACCAAGGGTACCACAAAAAATTTGTGCCGCATTGACATACAATAATTCAACTTGATTTTGTACAGCGACCACGTTTTGTAGTAGATGAAAGACTACTGCTTAAGGACGCTTTTTAGGAACTGTTTCTGCTTAATTCAGTTTTACAGTTTCAATATTAAAATAAATTTTTCGAATTTTGCTTCCAGTCTCACAAAGTGTCTCAATGTTGGTCGCCTTAAAATCGGTTTTTATAGTCCATCGATTGCACGTGCAATAAAAAAAACTTAATGTTTTAGTTCAAGAGCTCTTTTTCGAAATTTCAAAAGTTGTATGTGTGTTTTATAAAAATTTTTATAATAAAAACTCCCAAATCGTCGTAGGAATATATTCTTCTTCGCTGTAAAAGAAAATTGCAAGACAATTGCAAAAATTAAAAATATAAAAACAGACGAAAAATATTCTTTTTTCAAAAATTTAGTGCACAATTATAAAATTAAGTCGTTAATAAATTTAAAATACTTTTTAACCTTAACCCTGGTTGGTTATTATTTAGTATCCAATTTAAAAAATAAGTAGTTAATAATTTTAAAATACTTTTATTCCTTAACCCTGGATGGTTACTATTAATTTTTGCACATTAAATTCACCCCTCGTTGAATCGACGGACAATTTGTAATAATAATTCCAGTGGCAACATTTTTAAAGTCAAAAATAAACAAAAAATATATTTTATTTAAAAAAATAATAAAAATAACATAAAAAGTTTTTTTCTCTCTTAAAAATCGATACAAATTTAAGCAAAATAAAAAAGTTATATGATAGAAACTGAAAGAACTTCGTAGAACACTAACCATCCAGGGTTAAAAGTATAAAAAAATAAAAAGTATTTTGTAATTTCTATAGTTTTATTTAGCAAAAATTTAATGCACAATTTTAAAAATAACTTGTTAATAAATTGTCGACCCTTAAGAGTGAAACATGACAAAAATACCTATTTCACGCAAAAATTGCAAAAAATATTCCTTAACAAATTTTTGACAATAATTTTTTTAAAAAGATTTTCAAGTGAACAAATAGAAAGTCAATAAATTTTTTTTCGCCACAAATACTCATACACACACACACACACACAATTTAAGATGACTTAAATTTGGGACACATAAATCTCTGTGTGACTAATTGTAATAGGAATTGGGCCATTACAGCAAATGACGTGCCCCAAAACATCTGCATTTATAATTAAAAAGTCTGGAAATTTTCATTAAGTCGTCGTCAAGTTATTTCGTCAACTGTGAGTCTATAGAATTATAAAAACTATTTTGTTTTTTGAATAAAATTGCTTTTATGAAAATAATGGCATTCATTTAATTGAAATCAGAAACTTGTCTGAGGAAAAAAAATATTGTGTCTGTATTGGAGATGACAACGTGTTGGATGTCATAGATTCAGCAGAATCACGCTTATGAAAATGCAAGAAAACGGTTTAACCATCGAGAAATCACCGAAAACTAGTGGCAACTTTGTCTAGACAGTGAAGAGTGGTTGCCAGATTGTTTAACCCAAGATGCCAACTCTTCGTTTTTGTATATTAAAGTTATTGTTCGTTGGGTTGATGAGTAACTTTTCAAAATAATTCCAGCTGAACAAGTTTTGAAGTTAAAAATAAAAAAAATATTTTGGTTAAATATTTTATTAAAAAAACACAATACAAAAATAATATAAAACCTTTATTTTCTCAGTTAAAATTCGATATGAATTTGAAAAAAATAGAAGAGTTATATGATAAAGAGTAAAAGATATTCGAAAGAGATAAAGAGATATTCGTCGATTCGGCGAAAAGCAACCATCCAGGGTTAAGAATACAGTAGGGAAGAAGTCGTTATAAATGGCACTTGGACGGAAGCGGTCGGTTTGTAAAAAAAATTTGCCCTTAATTATTAGTACCGTTAGTGGGTGAAACAACTAAAAACAATTCACGAAGAAGATCTCTTCAAACTATCAAAATAAATTTCACACACCAAAACTGAGCATGCACATTCATGCCGATTCACTGCAGCGACGTGATACTAAACCCATCTCTATTTTCTATCTCTGAAACTTTATTAATATAATTATTTCTCGTTACAAAAGTTCTGCTGTTCGGTTTGTTATCGCTTCGACAATAGAATTTTCAATTTTGTAGTTTCATTTACAAGTTCAGCAAATGAATCGTGCCTAAAATGCCTGCCTGACTGCCTGCCTTTTGAGTCTGGGTGTTTTTGATTGGTATTTCTTTTTCCAAGAATTTTATGTTTCTATTCATTATTTTGTATCTATTGTCAAACAATTATCGAAACAATGGATGGTTGTACACAAAATAATAATAAATTGCGCAGTTCTTAGTTGTTCTGGCTGCTAAATAAAAATATAAAAAAAATTATCATCAAAATAAATATCAACAAAAAAAAATAAAGAAACCAAATACGAATAAAAAGTAATTTTGTAAATAAATTGAATAAATTTTTCATTTCGATAAAACCCCGGTAGGAAATCAGCAACACGATGAATGGTGGGGGTAAAGAAAGATAACCAACGTGGCAGCTCTTTTTGGATATTTTTAAAGCCCCAAGGCGGCTCTTTCCCTGTCCAAAAAATTTACTTGTAAAATATAGAATTTCAATGAATATAAAATGCATTAAGTTGTGGCCACGCCTCCTTAAAATTATTATTCTTTCAAATATTTATTTTGTATATTTAGTCTCAAGGAACTATTTTAGAGAATTGATTGAGGACTTAATTTATTACTGTCCTAGAACAACTTTAGCTGGCAACACTAAAATAAAAAGCCAATTGCCCATATCCGCATGTTTGTGGTTCTTCGAGGTTGTTTGCACTAACGCATGGTCCTTCGAACCGGTTACAATAGGTCCAAGAACAGTTTGCTCAAAAAAAGCTTTGTGCTGCCGATATTTCCAGCAAACTTTTCTCTAAAAAAAAAAGCTTCAACAGCATCAAAATTATTGTCATTTAAAACGAGTCTCTAGAGATTTTTTTCTTTGCATATACAAATTTTCTACAAGACTCTTGTTGCGCCACACAGAAGTGTTAAGTTTTGTTTTCCTTTTTTTATTTTATGATATAGAAAAATTATTTATTCAAGTCACAAAAGGAGTCGTGGTGGTTAACAAGCACAGCAATAACGACAAGAACAAGAAAAGCTACAGAAAACATTAATATTAATATTTCGTTGATGTTGAAAAGCACAAGCAAAAAGTATGTCAATGCCACAATGAAATGAACGGAGCAGTAAAAGTTTCATAACATTCACTTGCCGCTGGACGGGCAGCGAAGAATTTTAAAATAACAAAATATTTTGTACAATAAAATCTTATTTTATTTGATGAAGTTTGCAACACAAATTTTGGAATTCATAATATAAAGCGGCAGTTGGAGTTGAATACCAAAGACTTCATGGCTGGCACACACTCACTTAACATACACAAATAGAAGCTGTCGTTTTTGGAAATCTGTTAGAACTGTGAATTTGAGAGAGAGAGATTTTTAGATTTCAAAAACCCGCTGTTTAATTTTAATTTTATAAAAAGCGGCATTTATGAAAAAGAAACAGCTGATATATTTAACCCTGAAGGGTTACTGTTCGTCGAAGCTCATTTACTCTTTATTACATAACTCTCTTATGTTCGCTCAAATTCGTATGGAATTTTGAAAGAGAAAACAGTTTTAATGTAAAATCTTATGTTAATTTTTTTATTATATATATTTTTGAATAAAATAATTAACTAAAAATATATTTTTCTCTATTCAACGAAGAGTAATTTTAGAGTACAAAAACTCAAATTATAAAAGGGATTGGAGTTTAAAAAAAAACTTTTTTCGAATTCTTCCTTCACGATACCTCATAAAGGGATTAACCGATTTCGACCCGATTTATAGTAACCAACATGGTTTTTTATCTTGAGTGCTGATTAGTTTCTGGAATCGGGCTTTTCAAAAATTAACACTTTTAAGAAAATTAATTTTTTCAAAATTATTTGAGGTATATTGAAATCTTGCAATTCAAATCGGTTCAAATTCAGAAGAAACCTAAGTTTAGTAAAACCTTTTAGAACGCCATTAGCTTGGTTGAAATCGGTCAAGGCGTTTCAAATTTATAAGCGGGTCTCATAACTATACACACACTCATATACAGACACACACACACACAAACACACACACTCAGTCACACCATGCCAAAATTTTCTATCGCGGAAGTGACTCAGAAGTGACGCTAAGAAGTTGAAACTCATCGTAGAAGCGTCTTCCGTATTGAAAAAGTTGTACCCTCCGGAAGTAACTTCAGGAAGTCTCTTCTGCGTTGCTTGAAGAAGTCATTTCTGCGTTACTTCAAGAAGTCGCTTCTGCGTTACTTCAAGAAGTCGCTTCTGCGTTACTTCAAGAAGTCACTTCTGCGTTTCCTCAAAAAGTCACCTCTGCGTTACTTCGAGAAGTCTCTTCTGCGTTACTTCAAGAAGTCTCTTTTCCGTTACTTCAAGAAGTCACTTCTACGTTACTTCAAGAAGTCATTTTTACGTTGCTTCAAGAAGTCTCTTCTGCGTTACTTGAAGAAGTCATTTTTACGTTGCTTCAAGAAGTCACTTCTGCGTTACTTTAAAAAGTCAGTTCTGCGTTACTTTAAAAAGTCACTTCTGCGTTACTTTAAAAAGTCACTTCTGCGTTAATTCAAGAAGTCTCTTCTGCGTTACTTGAAGAAGTAATTTTTGCGTTGCTTCAAGAAGTCACTTCTGCGTTACTCCAAAAAGTCACTTCTTATGACTTCAAGAAGTCACTTCTGCGTTACTTCGAGAAGTCTCTTCTGCGTTACTTCAAGAAGTCTCTTCTACGGTACTTCAAGAAGTCACTTCTGCGTTACTTCAAGCAGTCAAAATTAGTCAGGGAAGCTTCCTGGAACCTCAAAACTTTGAGATCTTAATTTTTTCAAAAGGGGAAAAACCAATAACTTTTCGGCGCACAGTGGAAAATCGTAGAGTCATCTCTATATGCAAAATAGTAATTTCTTACTTCTATTCTAAAATAAGTTCTGGTTTAATTTAGCTCATATTTTTTAGAATTATAGCAAATACATTTAAGATTATTCGTGCCAAATTTCAGAACTTTATCTCTAAGAACCAAAAAGTTACAGATTTTTGATCCGATAAGAACTAAAATTTTCCACTGTGCGGCGTGCCGCCGAATGTCGAACATAAAACGATGTTCTCTTCTGCAACGTAATTCTATGTCAAACTAACTGATTCCCATTGCTGTCTATACTAAAACTTAAAGTTATACACATATAATTTAATGAGACCCACTGTGGCCCACTCAATAACTAGAAACAAAAATCTTTTTCGTTATCCTTTTTCATTGAGGAGCCTTCAGTTTCTTATCCATAAAATACCTCACACCCAACACTGCGAAGCCTGCTCCTTTCCGTACAGGGCGTAGTTTGGTTTCATTAGGAGCCTATTATTTATTTATCTTAAATACTCTTATTTTATTGTCACTTGAGCCTTTTTTTTCTTTGCCCGTAATAACGACCAGGACGAAGAGTATTTATCTAAATATTTATTTGTTTAGCATAAATTTATTTCATTTTGCCACAAATAATATGTGTGTTAGCAGTACATATAACGGCACTTAAAAAACCATTTACATCTAACAAAAATGCAACAACAACAGAGAAATTTGTTGTTGTTGTTGCAAAAAAAAAGTTTTACAACTTGTATGAAATGGCCGAAAGATGAAATTAATACTTTCGAGAACAAACAGACGATTTGCATTAAAACGAGAGTACACAATAAATATTTTACTTTATTTTCTATTTGAATAAAATGTATTTGCTCGTTTGGATAATATTTAGTTTTTATGCGATGCATGCAAACACGTGTAAACACTCGCATGCATTTGCAAGGATGTGATGCTGCAGCTCCTGTTGTTGTTAGCATGATGGGCTTAGGGAGCAGTTTGTTTAAAATATGGAATAAAAGTACTTTCTTTTTTTTTGTGACAGGCTTGGGAATTATAAGTAATTGTAAAAGTGAAGGCAGAGTCCAGGATTAGTTAACTCGACTATGGCTCGAAGGACCATAAACTAGTTGCGTTAAAATAGTAGACTTCGTTTGGCTTTGCCAACGCAAAGTTTTTGGATGCTTAAGTGGCACTGCTGCTCTGTGGATAAATAAACCTATTTCGGGCTTGTTTTTATTTCCTTGTGTTGATCGTTACCGCTTGAATTTTGTACAAATCCAAAGAACTTTAGAAAACAGGATCTCTTGAAGTTTTGAAACTATTAAGTTGGGGGTAAAGAGGACAATTAAATTTAAATTTTTGCAAATATATTTTGAATATTTCTTATTTGATTGTGCTGCACTAATTTTTGTTATATTATTTAATTTAAAAAGGAAATAGAAATTATTTCGCTGTGAATAATTGTAAATCTATAGTTCCTTCCAACAATTTTATCACACTCCTTTTTAGCAATCAAAACTCATTTATTGCAATTCCAAATTTTAAACGAACCGTTCCTTGCATTTGGGACTCTAAAACCAAATAGACAATAACAACAAAATAACTCTTTACAAAAAGAAGAAGAAACAAAAAATCCAATTTGCAAATATAAAATACAAGTTCAGATTTTATTGCCAACAGAAACAAAAAAAAAGTTTATACTACGAATTTATGTTGTAGACAAAAGCAAAAGACATGTCCTGGCACTCTCACAAAAAAAAAAAAAATAATAATAATAATAAAAACGAGAAGGAAAATAGAAACAATTGAAATGCTTGAAAACATTTTGCACTCACTTACAAGAAGTAGAAGGCAAAATGAAACAAAACGAATGGAAATTTAAACCAGAAGTTTTAACAAGAGCATGTTTAACGTACTGCATGCATCATGGCAGCAAGTGGAGATACTAAATCCATTATAGATCCCCAGATAGAGGCAAATAAAGTAAAAGCATAAACATTTTTATTGCAAGAACACAAAAAAAAAAAAATAAATAAATAAAAAGTAGGAGAAGAAAAAAATGTGATAAATATTTCAAGGCGTATCATTCGAGTTTGTTTTATTGTCGAAATGACTGCCTGGGAAAGTACAGTGGCTAACAGTGGCCCAGCCATTTGATATGATAATAGACTTATTACGAAAATGGTCCTGCTTGTATGTGTGTCATTGGAAAAGCATTCATTTTGATGGGCTATTTTTGGGAGAACCCTTTTAAATCAATAAAAGCAAAAATATTTGCTAGACCGGAAGGCCGTTTGAAATCAGTCAATTTGATATGATATTTGAAATGATGATGAAATAAATTTAAGTTGATGATGGCACCCTAAACTGACATAAAGCAAAATCGTTTTATAAAACTTTAAAAGGCCTATTGCAAGCATAAAGCGATAATGGCAGCGTAACATTAAGGCGGGGCATGTTTCTGTATGAGTAATAAAAAAGTCAATACGAAGCATTTATAGTGAGTTTATGATCAACTTTATATATCTTTCAAACGTACTAAGAATTGAACGAGCTATTCTTATCATAGTGGTTTCTGTATAGAAAGTTTTATTATAATTCATACAGAATTATGGTAACGTTCAATACATTTTCAGGATAACTCCATGATCGTTAGATGCAACGTTGTGTAATAAAGTATGCAGATGCATGAAAAAAATTCAAAATGACTCTGTAATAATTTAAAAGCTTAAACATATAAACAAATTTTAGGGTAACGCTCAATACATTTTATGATTAACGTTATTTATCCTTCAAACGTACTAAGAATTGAATGAGCTATTACTATCATGGTAGTTTCTGTATAGCAAGTTTTGTTATAATTCATAAGGAATTATGGTAACGTTCAATACATTTTCTAGACAAAAACCATGATCGCTAGATGCAATGTTGTTTAATAAAGTATTCAGATTCACAAGTGAAATTTAAAATGACTCTGGAATAATGTAGTAGCTTAATCATATAAAAAAATGTTTAGGGTAACGTTCAATACGTTGTATGATTGATATTATATATCTTCCAAACATACTAATAAATGAAGTAACAGATATTAATATAGTTAATGTACGAAAATTGCGTTTGTGATCTATAAAACATTTTGGTAACGTTCAATACAACATCATTAATAAATTACTCAGATGAACAGCTGAAATTTATATTATTACAGACTAACATATTGCAAGTTAAATATTATATAGGAAGATTTTTAAGGTAACGTTCAATACGTTTCATACATCCACTCTATTAACTTAACTCTGAAACATATAAAAATAATTATGGTAACGTTCAACACATTTTCGGGATAAAATCCATGATTTCTAGATGCAACGTTGTTTAATAAAGTATTCAGATGCACAAGTGAAATTTAAAATGACTAGAATAATGTAGTAGCTTAATTATATTAAAAAAAATTTAGGGTAACGTTCAATACATTTCACGATTGATAATATATAACTTCCAAACATACTAATAAATGAAGTAACTGATATTAACATAGTTAATGTACAAAAATTGCGTTTGTGATCTATAAAATATTTTGGTAACGTTCTATACAACATATAGCCGCCTGATGCAAAGTTGTTTAATAAAGCATTCGATTAATAGCTGAAATTTATATCACAAAAATATAACATTTTATTAGTGGAATAAGAAAATTTTAAGGTAACGTTCAATACGTTTCATAATTAATTATGTATCTCTTCTAAACATTGTAATGCCTACATTAAAATTAGTTAAGAGTTTAATTTTACAATGAGCTTCGCAGCATATATTTATAATTATGGTAACGTTCAATACATATTTTGGTATTTTTTTTTTATATTTGATTAATAATTGGAAAAACTGCAAGTATTTGGGAACTTGAATGAAATTTAAGATTTTAAATTAAATAACAAACTCTACCGCTACAAAACTCTAGTAACGTTCAATACAACAAGATTAAAAAAAAAACATCAAGACATGATTGATCAAAATATTATATTTCCATAAAAAAAAGGAGGCTGCGGGAAATATCACAGACTGACATGGTAAATGAAGTAATTAATTATTATTGATTATAATTAATTACTTCATTCAGAGATGGAAAGTTTTAGGCGCCTGTAAAATAAAATTCCAATATGATATGTCAGAACGCCGACACATGTATTAATTTTTTTTTTTTGGTGTCCTCTACCTGAATCAATTGTCAAAACGCCTTTTTTTAGTGCTGACCAGTGTTTTCAGAGATGGGAAATTGTTAGCAAGTAAACGAATTCTTCATTTCTGATTTATATCCTTAAACTGAAGTTAACTAAGGAAACCTTTTTTTAAAGCAATGACAGCCTTTAAAGCCTAAAATGGATTATGGCACGTATTCGGAATGTTGAGGTCATCCCATCTCTGGTGGGAGCGCTTGAGTTGGTTATTTTAACCGGTGCAGGCAGCAGATGCTAATAAATTGAGTTCTTTAATTATTTCTATATATTGCAAATGATGGTCGGAGTGAGTCTATTAATAATTAAAAACAGACTTTGAGAAATCAGAAACAGTGTTTCCAGCCTCTCAAAAACTTTAATATGTAATAATTATTATTTTTTAAATTATTTCTTGTGTGAATAAAAGCAGGCCCACATTAAATACATATTTTCAAGAAATTTTATGAGAACGTTTCGATTTATTTTTATTTAAAATTAAATTTTTTTAGTGCACTGTAGTGACTCTAATTTAGTTTTAAAGAATTTAGTTCTTTTCGATAAGTTTTCCACACGCTGTTTGTTTACATAAAAACTGGAACTGACTTATTTTATCTGTTAGTTGTTCGTGAAGTGAATGCACCTCCTGCGAGGCAGCATGTTTTTTACTATTGATTTGTTTCTAGAGTGGGTGGAGTGAAATATTTGGGAGGGATCAGGGATCTAATAAATCTTCCACGGAAAATTTTTATATATTTGTAAATAAATTTTACAAAATGGTCCTCCGTTTTGTTTGAAAGCTAATGAAATATTCTGTGGCATACTTTACGGTTTACATGTACACCAGGCAACATTATTAGTGATAATTAAACAGCGAAAGCAAAAAATAATATTCAAAAGAAAAAATACTTTCCTTTCTTTAAGCGACCGCGAAAAACAAGCAATAAAATAAGTATTTCTTTAAAGTGAATAAAAGAAAATATGAAAAAGAAAATAATTGTATTTTTCATGTTAAACATTCCACTTGTTATTTTCATAACCTTTTCTGCAAAAGGATTAATTTATTTTATTTTCCTACACTTGTCTTCTTTAAGTTACGGGCTCTGTAACGCTGCCGTTGTTGAAAGGAAAAAATAATAATAATTTTCACCCACGGAATTGCACTATAAATCGCGTACTGTTTTGAATTGCGTTTCTATGCTCTGCAGCTCAACTGTTGGAAAGAAAATAAATGAAGGGGGGAAAAGAAGAAGGATATAAAACTTAACTTCCCCTGGGTTAAAGTAAAGCACATTCCATTTTATTTTTGTTTAAGGATTTACACACACACAAACAAGCCAAAATACTTATACTTTTACACAATTCTAGTGTATAAAATATTAGAGAGAAAAAAATTTGTTACAAAACAGAGATGAAAATTATTTGTGTGTCGGTATTCTCTTACTCTTGTTTTTGATCTCTTTTTTTTTTGTTGTTGTCTCTTTTGCGTTAAAAACACAAAAAAGTACTTCAATAGATATTAAATTAAATCAGGTGCTACATTCTTTGCTGAAGAATTTAATTATGAGAAAAGTAAAAGCAGCATCCAACAGAAGCCGAAAAAATGTAACATTTTCATTATTCACAGACGAAAGAGGAGCAGCACAAAAGCAGAAATTAGTTTAATTATCTCTGCATACGAAATTTCTTTCTAAGTAACAAAAAAAAAAAAAAGAAAAAAGAAAAAGAATTTCACAATTTCCTTAACATGATGAACAACGACTGCAAATGAGGTTTGAAATAAAAAATTTAAAAAGGCAGAGTTACAATGCGATCAAATTTTTTAAATAAAACCTTTTTTTTATTAAAACGGTTACCTGAAGAATGTGTGTTAATGAGGTTCACAACCCATAAATTTGCTTAATTTGGCTGCTGTCGAGTCAAGTCGTTGCTTAAAAAAGCCTTAAAAACGGAAAATCCTTTGAAGTTGTTGCACAGTGTAGTACCAGGAAAAAAATGAAAATATAATTTAATATAAAAAAATTTCAGTTAGAAAATTTTAACTCGAAAATGTTTGTTTTTTGATGGGTGTTTGTTTAGAGTGACACAAGTTTTGTTTAAACTCTTTATAAAAAGTCACGCACGTTTACATTATGACTGTTCCCTTCAGTTGAAGTTTTCCAGCCTTAACGGCCTTCAGTTGGTCTGCTGATTTTTGATTTCTCTATCTCTGAAATGAAGGCGTCTTAAGTATAATAATTCCCCACCAAATTATGTGTTTTAGGACATGTCACAAAATGGATGTTTTATGACATGAAATGTGACAAAATGTCCATTTAGATTATGACAAGTTTTTATGTGCCATAACGTGCTTGAATCTGATGAGAGTTGAATCATAAAAACTTTATCGCGAAGATTTTTTTTTTTTGCCAACAAACTGAAGATTTAAATAAAATCCTTTATCAGTTGTGGTAGCCTTTTCAAAAGAGTCATAATACGCGCTGACACAATGACTCAGTCTCTGCTAGAGCTCGTGGACAATATGAGCATACATTTTAGGAACTATAAGAACCAACAGGCTGGCGCTAAAATAATAGGTACTGCTGTTCATAACATTTCAATTCGGAAGCTGAAAGTTTTTATGGAAATTTAGAAATGTTTTTACTAGTTTTTAGTATTTTTATTTAATTCAAATTTTCTATTAACTTCCGTTCAAGTGGACATCATCCTGCCATTTATGCGTTTTGTGGGAACAAATTATTTTTCTATATGAGGTTTTTCCAAGAGTCAAAAATAAAAAATAAAAATAACACTGCAAATGGGAATAACTCCAGAGTGCTTTCTATTTTCTAATTTTCCTCTGACATTTTCTACTCAAGTTTATTTCAATTTAATTAATGTTTTTCTAATGACTTTAATTGCTTCAAATTCTATGTGGTGGCTGGCTGGCATCTACTGTGGCAAATCCTAAAAACTACAATAAACATTTTCTGTCTATGAATTGCGAACAAACTCTCTGTACAAAAAGAAAAAAGAAAAGAGAAATAAAAATAAAAATAATAGAAAAAGTAAACTTTTTTAATTATCAATAAAATTTAAAAATGCTGCTGCTAACAAGAACAGCACAGCACACACGAACAACAACAAAAAAAAAAAAGGAGCAAAGAAATATCCTTTTTATGTTCCTCATAATATATTTAACATTTTGCCAAGTGAAATGCCAACTTTTGAGATAGACACAAATGAAAGACAGTTAGACACACAGACAGACAGACAGACACACAGACAGACGGACGGACGGACAGGCGGACAGACACTACAATTAAAACATAAAATAACTAAACGTGACATAAAAATTTTACAAACTTTCATTAGACGGGTTAAGATGAGTATCATGAATACAACGAGTAGTTTGTAGTTGTTGTTGCTCTCTCTTTGTTATTTCCATGTGTGTGTGTGTGTGTTTGTGTTTGTAAGTTTTTGTTAAAGGATTTTTGTGATATTTTTGAAATTCATACACATGCTGCTCTTCTGTTCGGAGCTGCAGTGCCAAAGACACTGACTGAGATGTTTAAAATGAAGTTATTTTAAATGGGAGTCAGTTTGAAAGTTGAAGGAAGCAAATTAAAAATGGGGTAATTTGAGAGCACTGCAAAAAAGCCGGGAGCGCATCAAAACTAAAATGAAATAAAGTGACTTAAAGTGTACAGAATGGAAGGAAAAAGAAAATGAAAATAATTTTCGATGTCATTAATAATATTAATAATATTTAATAGAATTCTCATTTAGTTCACAATAAATTTTATTTAGGAATTCCTTAAAATAATAAGCGTTTGAAGGAGTTCCTCTAAAATCCACTCAACTCCACATTCATAAAATATTCTTTCAAAATTTTTTGTTGTAAATAAAATATTATTCTTTTTTCGTTTTTATTGAATCAACTATAAAAAGAAAATACCATTTTTTTGTTTTCTTATAAAACGCCAAAAGAATAATTTAAATTTATTTTAAAAAGTAGACAGTTAAAATGAGTTTAAAATATATTTTATGCAAAAATTTTTGTACAAAATTTCCTTAAATATGATAGAATTCTCATTTAGTTCATAATAAATTTTATTTAAGAATATTTCAAAATTGGAGGAATTCCTCTAAAAGCCGCTCAACTCTTTCGGAAAGTTGTTGGAAATAAAATTTTTCTTGTAATTTATTTATTTTTATTATTAATTTTAAACTAAAATAAAAAAACTAAAAATTTGTTTCTTTAAAGAAAACGACAAAAGAATAATTTATTTTATCAGCAAAACCTGGCATTAAATTTGATTTGAAATAAATTTTTTTAAAAAATTTCCTTAAAATATGGTAGAATTCTCATTTAGTTTGTAATAAATTTTATATAAGAATATCTCAAAGTACTGAGCGTTTGGAGGAGATCCTTTAAAATTCGCTCAACTCCATTTTCATAAAAATCATTCTGACTGTTATTTTTTGTAAATTAAATAACTTTTTTTTTAAATTTATATATAACCAAAAATTAAAAAATCTCAAATTTGATTTTTTTCTATAAAACGTCAAAAAAACAATTTAATTTTATCTACAAAACCTTAAAATGAGTTTAAAACATATTTTATTCAAAAATTTCCTTAAAATATATAATTCTCATATAGTTGAAAATAAATTTTATTTAGGAATTCCTTAAAATAAGCTTTTGGAGGAATTCCTCTAAAATCACTTTTTCTTTTATTTATTTCTTTTTATTTTTAATTTTAAACTAAAATAAAAAAAACCAAAAATTTTTTTCTTGTAAGAAGACGACAAAAGAATAATCTATTTTATCTACAAAACCTGGAAATTAAAATGAGTCTGAAATATATTTTATTAAAAAATTTCCGTCAAACTACGATAGAATTCTCATTTAGTTGGTAATAAGATTTAATTCAGAATATTTCGAAATAGTGAGCGTTTGGAGGAATTTCTTTAAAATCCGGTCACCACCATTTTCATAAAAAAAATTAAATACATATTTTTTATTTATAATTAAACAACAACAGTATTATTTTTTTTCTTTAATAAATATAATTTTATTTGGAATAATTTAATTTTGTGGACAAAATTTGGTGGTTAAAATTATTTCAAAATATATTTCATTGAAAATATTTTACTTAAAATATTCTTAAGATATGATAGAATTCTCATTTAGTTTGGTGGAATTCTTCCCAAATCGCTTACCTCCATATTCATAAAATATTCCATTTTTTGTAAATTAAATTAAATTTATCTTCTTTTTTTTAATATTTAAACAACAATAAAAAAACTCAAATTTTATTTTTCTCTATATGAAATCCAAGAATTTTTAAAATCAGGCATTTAAAATCAGGTTTTTTATTTAAAGTTTTTCATATAAATTTTTTTTAAAGGGGGTTCAAATACCTCTTATTTGCTTTATGAATAAATCAAAATTAAAATGTTGACTATTTGGGAAAACCTGCGGGTTGTATGTGATCAATAGAAGGCAGCGTTGGGTCATATTTTGGCTCGGGTTTTTACACTTTTAATTGACCGGAAAGTTCCCCTAAAACTTCTTTAAGATTTAGTAAATTTTCTAAATAAAAAGTGAAGCTTTAAAACGACTTCTTGTTACGGAAATACCAAAAATCTATGTCGGCGACAGTTAGCCGATTCGATGCAACCACTACCCAACACCGATTATCTTCTGCCGGATACGCTTCTTAAAACTTATATGCGTTGATTCGTTTCTCTGCCTTAAAATTGCCTGCTTCTCACAAAATTCTGATTTAACTGCAGGCGAAATTCCACTACATGCATTCAACCAACTCGACGTGCAACCGAAAATATCTTTTCGCTTTTGGCTCACAGTAATGAAACTATAAAAACTACTTTAACTAAAAGATAAAACAACAAAAATAATAAAATGATAAAATGGAAATAAATTAAGTGGAGTTTGAAATGTATTGCAACTCTGCATAAAATGAGCTCAACGTTTGCAAGAGGAGGCAATAAAAAAGCAAAAAAAAAAACAAGATAATAAAAAAAAAACAAGAACAACAGAAACAGCAAAAATAGCAAAAACCTTCAACAGTTGAAGGTTGGAAGCCTGCCTGGCTCCTCTGCTGCAACTTCGTGGTGGTGATTTTGATGATGAACAGCACTGGCGGCTGAGGTGCGCGTTACAAAATGGGATCATTTTTGGTGCTGCGAGTTAAAATAAAAGTTTTGCTGGAAACATGCATGTTGTTGTTTTTTTTTATATTTTTTATTTTAATATTTAAAAATATTCGTATGGCATAAGGCAGGCAGGCACGTAGTAAAATATTTAGTTTGTCATTATAGTCGAACAAAGTTAGTTTATGCAAAAATATTTTAAGCCGAAACTCGGATTTGTCAACTGTTTAATATCTGCCCGAGAGATACCAGCGGCAAATCATTTAAATAAAATTGTCATTGTGGCTAAAACTTTATTTAAATGCAACTAATTTATTGGCTCCTTTTAAGGACATTGAAAAGCTTTATAAGCAGTTTATAAGTTATTTATAAATTCAAATTAATTCAACCTGAAGTTCTACTGGGAGGAGTTTAAGGGATCTGGTCTTTATTGTGTCGCTTTTTAAATTTACAAATTTTACAATAATTCCAATTACTCAGGTGCGAGTTTCTACTCAAAAGCATTTGAAAATTCGAACTTGAATTTTAAAGATCTGTTACCGATCTCTCATTAACTCTAAGACATACGAGTGTAGATCAGGATGCTTTTAAATCCTCCAAAGCTTAACTTTTCTACATACAATGTTTTAAGTTTTAAAGTGTTTAATTAAATAGTGGATCGACATAGAAAACGTTAGACCGCGAAACTGTAGTATTCACTTAATACTCTCAACAGACCTCGTATATCAAAAGGTGGACTAATTTCAAAGGGATAAAATAGAAAATAAGCAATACATAAATCGTCTCAAATGAGTACTACAAATTACCAAAAATTTTTAACAGACCTCGTATGCATATCTAAATAGGACAGTGCTCGTATTTTGGATGAAAACTACTTTGAAGAGGATAAAACAGAAAATAACCAACAAATAAGACATTTTAAAGGAATATTGTAAATGATTAAGTTTTGTCAACAGACCTCGTATGTATATCCAAAAAGGACTGAGATCGTGGCTTCATTAAAAGGGATAAAATAAAAATAAGCAATAAATAAATTATTTTTAAAGAATATAAAAAATTACCAAATGTAACTAACAGACCTCGTATATGTGCCTAAACAGGACAGAGCTCGTATATCTGAAGACGACTACTTCGAAGAGGATAAAACTGAAAATAAGCAATAAATGAGACAATTAAAAGGAATATTGAAAATTACCAAATTTTGTCAACAGACCTCGTACGTATATCAAAAAAGGGGGTTGCATTGAAAAGGTCAAAACAGGAAATAAGCCAAAAATAAGTATTATAATTAAATATTAATATAAATTACCGAATACTATTAACAAATCTCGTATTTTTACCTAAAGAGGACAGAGCTCGCATATCGGAAGGAGACTATTTTGAAAAAGATAAAACCGAAAATAAGCAATGAATGAGACATTTTAAAGGAATATTATTAATTACCGAATATTATTAATAGACCTCGTATGTATATATAAAGAGGACATAGCTCGTACATCGGAAGAGTTCTACACTGAAAAAGAGAAAGTAAAAATAAGCAATAAATAAATAGTTTTTAGGAATAATATATATTACTAAAGTTTTTCAACAGACCTCGTATGTATGTATGTCCAAAGACGACAGAGCTCGTATATCGGAAGGTGTCTACATTGAAAACGATAAAACAGAATATCAACAATAAATAAATCGTGTTAAAGGAATATTATAAATTACCAAATTTGGATAACAGACCTCGTATGTATATTAAAAAGGACTATATTGAAGAGTAATCAAAATAAAACTTGATGGACAAATGAATTTTTCTTCTCTTAAATTATATTTTATATCTTGAACAGGCCTCGTATCTCGTTTGATAAATAATTTATTGAGTTTCCCTGCCTAATTTGTAAATAGTCGTCATGTAATTTGTAATCGTAAATTTTTATTTAAAAATTTGGATATTGTTTAGATGAAATAAGTTGTTGCTCCACAGTGCACATGCGCAGCAACTTCTCTCATACTGGGAACTCTCAACACTCTCTTAAGCACAACGAAAATGTTAAATAATTGAATTTATAATTTTAAGTTCGAGATGAATTTATCAGTATAAAAAAAATTGTTGAGAATGTACGCATGCCGCGATAGTTGCAAATTCAACTTGAAATTTTGAACAGACATCGTACACACACACGACATTCTTTGCAGGCTCTTAAAAACAAGTTTCTTTTAATATTTTCTTATTTTGTGCATAATAAAATTTATTGCCCATTTTATTATCTCCTCTTGCTATTTTAATGGGTAGTCAGGGCGTATACGTTATAAGCAGCCAGTCAACGTTTGACGTGAAGTATACGCAGCCGACATTTACAGCCAAAATTGAGAGCATCTTCATCCATATTTTATTGAAATTATTAAATCGAAATTTGTAGTAAATTTAGCACTACAAAGTATTTGAAAAAAGAAGAAGAGGAAGAAGAAAGTATGCGGAAGAATTTGTGTTGTTGTTCTGCGCTGGCAAACAAAATCAGTCACGTAACCAGCAGCACGCATTTAATGCCTTCAAAATGCTACAAAATAATGATTTAGACACGCTTCCACTTGCAACATATTGGCAACAGTCGTAACTTCTCTTCTCTAGTCAATACAGAAGCGTGATTATTTTCGATAGGAAATAAAAGCGTAGGAAATTTTATACATTTTCGTAAATCACCAACAACACTGCGACAGTCAAGAGTAACTTTTTCTTATCACAAGAATTTAAGAATCTTGCAACTCAATGAAAATCATGAAACTTCTCTGCTCTTCAGTCTATTTGATATGAATTATTTTCTTGCGCCATATATTTCGGCGAATAGAAAGAAGCCGTTGCTTCAATCTGCTGCTTGCCTCACTGCTACAACATGACTCACTCACACCACCGCAAGCATGAAAATACAAGTCGGTCTTTTCCTACAACATCTTCACTTGACTGGAAAATGTGCGAAATTATTTTCGCAACTTAAAACTAGAAATATTGCAAATTGTTAATGAATGAAAGAACCCCTGATGTCATTAAAACTTAAAATGTTTTGTTAATGATGTTGATGCTACCAGGGCGTGTGTGGTGGGGTCTTTACTAAAAGGAGTTAATAAAAGCCGGCATTATTAACGCGTTACTACAGTAAATAAATTGCATTTGAGAACCGCATGCAAAAAAAACATTTTGAATACTTTTTTTTTTGCTTATGTCGTGGCAATAAATTACGGTGACAGGCGGTAATTTAAGAACTGCCTGGCAAAGAGTAACAAAATCTAAATCTCTTAAAGTTGTTGTTGTTTTACTCATTTAATTAGAGAATTTGTTGTAACGGTAGGGAAAAATTATCAAAAGTCGTCAAATTTCTTAAATGAAGCTTTCAAGTCTTAAATCATCTTAAAGGCAAAGATTGTTGGTCTAACAAACATTTTGCACGAGGGTAGACATGAAAGTCTTTTGGGAAAAGTTAAATTAAACAAATAATTACAAACGAAAGACTTGAAGAAGATCAATATCATGATCTCATTAAAACTATTAATTCATATTTATTCTCAATGGCAACCGTCGTAATCATTGTTTCCACTGCAGCGTCATTTTGAATACTTTTGCCTCATGTGGAGGTGTAATAAAATTTTTCATACTAAATAATTTTGAAATCGGAGGATCACATCAACCAAAGCGCCTCTTTCATTTCTTAAAAGTAGTATTTCCATCGTAATTTTATTAAAAAAAATTTAGAAGAAAACATACTTTTTGACTTCTGGCTTATGTATTGAATGTTACTTATTCGGTAATCGATTGATTTTGGCAATTCAATACTGGAAATTACCTTTTTGAATAAAAATTATCAAAAACAAACTACAATTCACAATCATTTTTCATATTTCTACATATAAAAAATTTGTATTGAACGGTACTCTAATAAAAAAGTATTAAATGTGTACAATTGGAAGTTTGGAATCATAAAAATTAAATTTAACACCAGAAAAAAATCAAGTATGTTATTTTAGTGTATTGAACGTTACTCTACCGAAATTCTGATATAAAAATAATTCTTTATTTAGTCAAGGCTGTTGCGACCGATGGTTTGTGACAATTCCATACTGGAAATTTCCTTCTTTTAATTGAAATTCTTTGAAAATTAGCATGTCTCATTGTTTCACATATTCAGAATTTGTATTGAATGTTACTTTAATAAAAAAAGTTTCAAATGCGACTAGAATTTGAAGTTTAGAACGACAAAAATAAAATTTAACACCAGAAAAAAAATTAAATAAATAATTCTACTGTACTGAATGTTACTCTTACAAAATTTTGTTATAAAAGTAATTCTTTATATTTCAAACTACGCGAAGACTTCTGCAACCGCTTATTTATGACAATTTCATACATTGAAATTCATTGAAAATTATCATGTTTCATTATTTCACATATTCAGAATTTGTATTGAACGTTACTTTGATAACAAAAATTTCAAATGTGTCTAGAATTTGAACTTTAAAACGATAAAAATCAAAATTTATAGCAGCTAAAATTTAATTCATACTCTAGTGTATTGAACGTTACTCGAACAAAATTTTGAAATAAAAATAATTCTTTATTTAGTGAAGGCTGCTGCAACCGATGGTTTGTGACAATTCCATACTGGAAATTTCCTTGTTTTAATTGAAATTCTTTGAAAATTAGCATGTCTCATGGTTTCACATGATATCGATTGTTTCTGTCAATTCAATACTTTTTGGTAAAAACTATCCAAAACAAATTACTTATTCATTGAAAATTATCATGTTCAATTGCTTATCATATATTTAGAATTTGTATTGAACGTTACTTTAACAAAAAAAATTTTTTTTATATATCTATAATTAGAACTTTATTTATAAAAATAAAATTTTTCTTTTATTTATAAAAATAAAAGTTTTGTGTATTGAACGTTACTCTCACAAAAGTTTGTTGTATTAAATTTTCCTTGTTTTAATAAATCTTATCGAAAATAAGAAAAAATCGACGAAAATTATCATTGTCAATTGTTGTTTAATATTCAGTATATGTATTGAACGTTACTTTAACAAACAAAAGCTTAAACTGTGTCCATGTCTGATTCTGAGAATCCCTCACTGTGTGTGTGGGTGGGTGGGTGGGTGTGCGTGTGTGCAAGTATGTGACTCGCTTATAACTCTGCAACGACTGGACCGATTTCAACCAAACTAAAGGGTTCTAAAGGGTGAATTTGAACCGATTCGAACCGGCAGATATCAAGAAATGTTTAAAAAACTTAAAAAAAAATAGTTTTCACTTTACCGATCGATTCCAAAATCCCCTTTCAAAAAAACCACGTTGGTCACTGCGAATCGTGAACGAAAAAAATTCTAAAAAAGTAATTTTTGAGAAGAAAATCCGAGATTATTTATCTGATCAGAGCAGCGCAACAAACCACGTTTTGATAGTTTTTGGAATAAAATTAGCGGTCAGTTGCAGGGATGGCCTTTAGGGTTAATCGTCTTAAAATTTTAGTGACGAGAATGCGGTTGTTCTGGAAACGTGATTGCGTGAATTTAATTTTCCGTTTCATTACAAAATTGACGCTGTCTTCTCCATTGTCACGTGCTTTAGCATTCTTCTGCTCAATAATAATCATTGAATTGTAAAATTAAATCGAACATGAGCCGCACTGTGGGGCAGAGAGGAGGGAAATGGAATATAATTTGCAGTTGCAGAGTGTCGTATAACATTTTGCGCAAATAAATAAAATGCATAATTGCCAATTTACGCCATTCTAAGTTGAGTGGCATGTTTGTGAATAATTAAAATAAACAAAAAATAAATTTAAAAAGCCAATACAAATAAACTGCTTATGGCGATTTGCTGGCATTTCACTTAATAAAACTCTTGTAATCACACAAACAACAACTAAAACGGCAAATAATTATTACGTTACTACAACACGCTTTAACGTATGATTTGCTCGACGTAATAAATACAACTACTACAACAACAACAACAACATTCGATAGACATTTAACTATAACCCGGGGTATTAGCACGAGTGTGTGAACGTCTGCAACGTCTGCTGCACAGATTATTACGCTTGTTAGCTTTCGAATACAATTACAAAAAGATAATGAAGAGAAAGCATAAAATGGAAATAGACAAAAAAGAAAAGAAGAAGAAGAAGAATAAGAACAAAGACCTGGACGACAATTGTACTAAAATGAACAGTTAAAAAAGTAATTTCGTAAATAGAAAAAACTTGTCACTTTTGCTTAAAAAGCATCAAATTTCCGCTTATTTTACTCTTCTTCTTCTTCTTCTTCTTGTTAGGCCGTAGTCTCCCTCCCCGTGTGGGTGTTCTCTGTTTTTTATTGCTCGTTTTCTATTTAATAATACCCAGGGCTGGGAAGTAGCAATCACAAGCAATTGTTATAGTCATTATAGAGATGCAGAGAGCAAAAAAGCAGACAAAATGA
Organism: Linnaemya vulpina; assembly: GCA_963675445.1. Classification (NCBI taxonomy): domain Eukaryota; kingdom Metazoa; phylum Arthropoda; class Insecta; order Diptera; family Tachinidae; genus Linnaemya; species Linnaemya vulpina. The sequence goes on from OY776276.1 coordinate 104,411,921, forward strand.
ACGGCATGAAAAAGATTAAAAAACAAAAATAAAACAAAAAAAAAAAACAAAAAAAAAACGAAAAAAAGAGGAAAATATGTTGAGGTATTAACACCTCGTCCGAAGTGTTAATTTGAGGGGATTCACTAAAAGTAATCAACCCCACACCAGTTTTAGTAAAAGTCTTAGCCAAAGCTCGAGGGCTGTGCGTGAAGTTTTCATACAGTGTTTTTTTTTTAATAAAAATTAATATAAACTCTGTTATTGGGAATACTTTTAATTAACTGATTTAACAGATCTATTATTTTAATAGTCAGAACATATATATATTCACTAAATTTTAAGGTATAGGTTGTTTTTTATAGAGTGATACAACTTTGAGTTGGCATCACTGCTTTATTTGACCAGCCATTTAACAGCTGATGGTTGCTTTTTGTTAAGTTTGCTTTGACATTTCATTATGGATCGACTTACACCAGAGTAACGCGTGCAAATTGTGGAAATTTTTAATCAAAATAATGGTTCTGTTCGTCAAACTTATCGTGCACTTCGTCCATTCAAAATTTTATTTTCCGATTAAGCCAATTTTTGGTTGAATGGGAGAGAATCCTCAAGCTTTTTACATCCACAGAAAATTACTGTTTGGTGCGCTTTATGGCCCGGCGGAGTCATCGGCCCATATGTCTTCCATAACGATGATGGTCAGAATGTTACTGTTTGTGAAAATTGGTGTTGGAGATTGCTCCTTGTACGTGCCAGTCGTGGCGGCCACATGTCCGAAATCATATTTAAACATTAATGTCATAAAATTTTCTATCCAATAAAGACCATTTCATTGATATCAAAGTTATATTACTATGTTTTCTTATGATTTAAACTTGTATCACTCTATAAAAAACACCCTTTTTTACAAAAATAATATCAAAATAGTTCCGTTTACCAGCGTCGATTCATATTGTTTTCTTTTTATTTATTGAAAAGTTTTGATAAGCCTCGTGCTCCCATGCCATTTCCACTTCCATTAAAAAAAAACCAAAAATAAAAACATCAAAAAATTATGTAAAAAAATGGTTTCAAAATCGACTACAATTTTTAATTATCTGTCACAATTGTCAAACGTCTTTCTTGTTTTACCAGTTCCAGGCAGTCATCTGTGGCTTTTAGCCAGTTTGTTTTTCAAATTGTTTTTGTTGTTATTTTTTTTTTTTTTCATAGAAGACTTGTCATAATTTGCCTTTTCGTTTGCTGTCGCTCTGGGTTCTGGTATCGGTTTTTGTATGGTTTTGTTTTGTTGTTGTTGTTGTACTATTTCACATATTCCATAACAATCATTGACATACACTTTGACGGGCTCAAATGTTTTTATTGAAGAAATGCAGGCACTGTGTGTGTGTGTGTGTGGGGAAGTGTGTCTGTGTGGGTGGGAGGGAGGATAGAGTGTATCCATGTTGACAACTTTGACGTATCAGTTTCTAAGAAATTAATTTTTGTCAATACACAATCAGCATGGCGAAACTTATTTATCTCAGTATAAAAATTCCAAATATCATGATGCACAGTGGGGAATATATTGACTAGAATACAAGCAAATGTTTCATTAAAATAAAAATGTAGGAATTTAATAAAATCAAATATAATTTTATATGCTGCCAAATTATTTTTGATCAAATAATTTAGTGGGGCAGTGGTTCTTTATTTATTTATTAATTATTTTGTGTTGTTGCTTCACATTTTCGAATAAATTTTGATTAGATTTCGATGAAAGAATTTCTTTCTTTATGGCGTTTTCTTTTCTAGAAAACATGCAAAATTTTTTCTCTTATTTAGTAAAAAGTGGCAGGTCGGAAGAGTTTTAATATAGAAACTACTTTCCGGGAGAGATGTTGCTTTAACTTCCAGTAAGTTTCTTATTTTTAAATGACAGAATTCAGCCATTTTCTGTTAAAAAGTTTAAAATATGTTGCATTCTTTTGTAGAAAAGAAATCAGTATTAAATTGAATTTATATATTTTGAAATTGTGGTTTAGCTTTTAGTTAAAATCGAATGGACTCTTTTTCCTTAATTTTATTGATAAAATAAAAAACGTCAAGGTGACCATTAAATTCCGTTTATGAATTTGACGTTTGTTTGAACTTAAAAAAATTTAGTTTTTTTTTAAATTGAATCCGGTTTTGAGGATAAACTGCCGCATTTCAAATATGAAACTCGGTTTACTAATAAAAATTGCTGGTTGTAGCGGATCAGCAGTGCTGCCAACTCGGGCACTAACTCAAAGCCTAAACACACACATAATTGTAGAATTGATTCCTTTAAATTACGAAGGCTCCAAGTTCAAATCTGTTACTGGCTCAATTTTTTTTAATTTTTTAAAATCTTTATTTGACTCACAGTGAAATATTTGTAAATATTTTTAATTTTTTCCCGAAAGAAGCGGCCGTTCAGCCAATGACCACAAGTCCCTAACAGAGGTCTGACTATTCGGTGCTGCTGCTCCTCATAATTATATTTTCTGAATAAGTTCTTTTTTATTCTTTTTAATTATATTTTTCTTCTTTTTTCAAAAAATTAGTTAATTTATAAACCGTTTATTTCACACACGTTTTTTGAGTTGTTTAATAATTTCTGTTTACAAAGTGTTTTTTTCTTCTTCTTCTATTTATTGAATAGAGAACAAACGAACAAACACTTACTTAAACAGCTTTTGTGCTGGAAATATTTAATATTTTTTATATTGCGCTATTATTGCGGAAACAGATTATTTGCGGCAACACGATATCGCTTCCATGTGCTTTTGTCATAATGCTAAAATAAATATTTAAGCTAAAAAAACAAAACAAAAACTGAAAAATACATACGAAATCATGTCCATTTGCTGTGTTTGTTTAGTAAAATTTACTTGCTCGCTGGCAAAATAAAATGTTTATCTTAATTTTGATGTTGTACTACGATTTATTTGAACACCAGACTCAGCTGTTTGTTTTAGAACAAAAAAAATTAATAAAAAATTAACAATAAAAAAAATAACTGTTTCCATCTTAATTTGTCACAGGGAACGCAAATGATACGGAAGCTTAACAACAACAAAAACGAAACAAATTAAAGAGCTATTAAATCAGCCTTGATTCGAATTCTATTATTTTTTGTCTCTGGAATTTTAATATCGTGCGGACTGTTTATTTTTGATTAAGAAATAAATAGCAACCAACTGTTTTTTAGTGGTGCCGTTATTCAAATTAAAAGCATTCCATTGAATTTTTGTTTTAGGTGGCTCAAGTTGTCTCAGAACATTAATTAGTTCATGGAATTATAGATTAAGAGATTTATAAGAATACGAGAATTATAACATGCTCAAGCATGTTTAGTTCGCTGTTTACTAACAAGCAGCAGCGTGTGATATGCCTTGAAATCTTATTTAAATTCTATTTAAATATCGCATAGACCAGAACTTTGAATATCCCTACTCAAAAATATCGATATTCGTTGCCACAAAAAATAGGCCTTTACAAACCCAAATTCTCTCTGTCCAAAGCAGACATACAAATTTTGTGGCCGTCCATATGCCCTTAACAATCGCTAATTTTCAATTAAAACGGAAATACGTTGTGATTTTTTGCCTTTAAATATTTTATGTCTGCTGATTTGTTGTTGGCTTTTTTCTGTTCACTATAAAAACAACAAACGATAAGAATAGTAATAAAAATAGTACGACCCAGATTCAACAGCGAATAGAAACAAAAATATTAGAAAAGGGGTGAATTGTATATTTAGAAACAAAAAAATTTTTTTGTGAACAGAATTTTAAAACTAGAAGTAGTCAAACAAGCAAATCAAACTGCAAAGATAATTACAACAAATCAAGAACGTTGTCAAACGATAACCCTGACCTTTGAAAAACTATTAGCAAAAAAAAAAAAAAAATAAATAAATAAAAATACAAACTAAAATTATACAAAAAGAAGGCCTACAGAAAGGCGAACGTGAGTTGAGTTTACAAAAAAGAAGTTCATCTAAATTTTTATATGATGATGTAATTAATTATAAATACTTTTCATTCTTTCAGCAAAAACAAAAAAAAAACAAAATAATAATAATAATAATAATAATTTTTATATTCAATTGTTTGCATAAAAACTAAAACTCCGAAAAAAAACAACTGCCCATAAACAAATAAAAAGCTAAGCAACATATTATATGTTTAGCAACAATGTTTCCAAGCCCAGCAAAGTCGCAAATCACTACCTAAAACGAACGACAAATCAAAAAATAATTAGCAACGAAACAACTAAACAAAACTGAATTTAAAAAAAGCGCTTGTGTTTTTTAAAATTTAAATAAAAAGTTTTTCTTCGCACCGCTACGTTTCAATTAATTGGGGAGAATGGTGCGTATGAATAATTCGTCTTCGAGCGAACAAACAAAACCCCAGAACCAACAACAACAGCAACAATCTCAACAGCAGCAACAAACACAGTCACAACGGCAGCAGAAACAAACGTCGCTGCAGAAATCACAAAACAAAACCTTCAGCAACATAAATAATGTAGCTTCGACCTCGTCCTCCACATCGTCTTTGAATAGCGTATCGTCCTCGTCATTGGAGCAGACCAGTTTATCGGGCGGCACAGGAATGGTGGTGCCTCAGCAGAAGCAGCAGCAGCAACAGCAGCAGCCACATCAACAGCAGCAGCAGCAGCAGCAACAACAGCCATCCCAACAGCAGCCACAAAATCAACAGCCACAACAGTATACCCACATGCAACATGTTGCGCAGCCATCACAACATGTCATGCATCAACATCATACACAACAACAGCAACAGCAGCAGCAACAGTTATCACCTTCCGAATCTGGCGGGCATCCACCGTTGCCAGCTTCACCGCCGCTCTTGCAACAAGCCGTTACACCGCCCCAGGGTGCTCAAATGGTACCCTGCGCGGTTCATCATCCGCAACAGCATCAACAACAAATGGCCTTAGTGGCAGCCATGCAGGCTCACATGGCCGCTACCGGTGGCGGTCCTATGCCGCCACATATGCATCACCACCATCACGGACCTCCCCCACCAACACAGCATAGCAATCACGGTCCACCACCACCATTGTCACAACAACAACAGCAGCAACATCAATCACAACCTACACCGCCCATGGAAAATGGTCATGGCGGCCTATCGCCCAGCGGCTCTACGACCAGCAGTGTCAGTTCGAATAGTGGAACTGGTGTTGGAGCCGGCTCCGGCATGGGAAATGGTGTAAATAATGCCGGCAATGTTGTTGCGGCGGCACCACCACCACCACAGCCTGGTCCCGGTCCCGTTTATATACAATATCACGGCGAATTTTATCCAGCTGAATATTATATTGCCCCGCATCCCCATGAGGGCATATGTCCCCAGCATCCACATCATCATCAGGCGATGTGTGCGATTCCAGGAGAATATGGTAAGATTGTGAATGATTTGAAAAATATTTCAACATGTTGCAGCAACATTTTGTGAAAACAAAAATTATTTAAATAAATATTTCATATATAAAACAGATGTTTTCATCAGAATTTCACATGAAATGATTTCAAATGTGTGATATGAAATACGAGTTTTGACGAAAGGACTCACTTTTTACTCATGTTGCTCGCAACATTTGAAATGTTACCCAACAACATTCGAGTGAATTTATTAAAATTTATTTCTTGCGTGAAATTCTAATTAATTTATATGGCCAAATCTTAATGAACCATTTTTGTTAAATGTTGAAGACATTTCTTGTTGTTTCAGACAAAGTTGCCGCAATAATGTTGCCTGCAACAAAAATCCTGAACTTGTGAAATGGCTGTTAAAAATGCCAAAATAAATTAAAGTTGAATTAAAACTCCTTTCCAGTTTCCTTTTTATGCCAAAATTATTTGTTATTAATTTTTAAAAGAACTGTATATGGGTAATTCCATATCAAACCGACAAAGTGTTAGTTTCCACCCATTTCGATTTGGATGACATTCGGTCAGAGTCTCTCTGTAGTTCTATTAAGAAGCATTAAAAAAATAATAATAATAAAATAAAATAATAAATAAATAAAAAAATTATATCCAAAGTTGAGCCTTTTTTCCAAAATTTTTTAATGTTACACAATTTTTCGAATTTGATATATTTTTAATATCTCAAAAACCAAAATTTATTTTTTTGATTTTGAAATCAATATTTGACGCTACAAAATATGCAACAAAAAATGTTTATTCTCCAAATTAGTACTGTTTTGGGAATTGTCGTTTTCAAAACTCTTTTTAATATTTTTGAATATCGTGCTGATATTTTTTCCAAAAATTTTATCAAAAAATTCAAAACGAATTAGCTAATAAAAGCCCTTAATTGAGCACTTTGAATCTTTTAATAAAAATTTCAGAAAAAAAACTAACACGAGAATGAGATATATTTTTTTAAATTTCATTATGTGGTTAAATGCAATATCTGCAAAGTTTTGAATTTCAAAAAATATATTTTTTTGTTGTTGATGTATTTAAAAAGTAAATAGAAGAAAAGAGAACGAAATTTTATTGAATTCGAAAAGGGCCGTATCTAACTCCTTGACGATTTGATATGGAATCACCCATATATTAGTTTTAGTAGTTTGTTTTTTCTATACATTATTCGTCACAAGTCCCATCCTGTTGTGGGAGAAGAAGAATGCTGATGCCGCATATATTCTCGTTAATTTTTAATCTTGTGCTTCATAAATCGTTTTAGTAATTAATTATAATTTATTAGAATTCATTAAAAGCTGTTGGGCTCACCTACACAAATAGGGAAAGAGGTGGTAAAAGAGACACGTACTCTTAAACGACATTTTAGCGCGTTCACAGTGTTGCCATAATTGTTTTGTTCTAAAATCTTGCAATAAAAGAGTAAATTAAACGATTAACTTATAAATTTTCAATAATGTTGTAAAAAATTGCATATAATGCGATTCATTAAATCACTTGAGAATCGTCATAAATAGTTTCTCCCTTAATGTTGCCAGACTATTGGTTGAGAAAAGACTGCCACACTCGGGACAATCTCTGCACTCGTAGATAATTTTAAAAATAGTGTAAAAATTTTTTTTATTTATGCACCCCTTTATCAGAATTCGTTTCTGACTGAAATTGCCGACTTGCTGTGTTTAAAAACTAAAGCGAGAATAAATCGTCAGAATTATAAGTCTATAATGAAAAGTTTCTATTCTTAAATTGCGCTAAAAGAACAGGCATATTTTAGTGGAAACAAAAAGGCAATTATCTGTCGGAAAATACTACTAAACCCTAACATAAATCCGCTATCATTGAACATACTCAAAACCACTACAATTCCTTACACATGGCAACACTGGCACACGCATAGCACCTTAACATGCATCATGCATCGTTACAAATTCGTTTGTCACTTAAAATAGTGCCTGGGTAATATTTATTGTCTTCCTTTTAGTTGGTTCTTTTATTTTTTGTTCTACACATTTTCCCATTTGTGCTGTTCTTGTGTATTTATTGTTGTTGTGTGTTTTTGCTGTCAAAGAGACCCCAATAAAAATTACTTAAATGCCTTTCAATTTAGTGGCACAACAGCAGTGTAGCCTGCAAGGAGAACAAGAGAAGAAGAAAGCAAAAACAAAAGAAAAAACAATAACAAAACATTAGCCCAAAAGATTAACACCAAATAGGATTTCATGGTACACAAAATTTAGGCTCGTACACGGACACAAAACACGAATAAATACCTCCGTCTGACCAACTGAACAGAAATAGAATTCTTGTGCAAGAATTTTTGCAACAGAGCGAGCGGCACGATGATGATGATGATAGTGGTGGGGTGTTCTGATGGTCATGTCAACAGAAAGGAGATACATGAAAAGAAGAAGAAAAAAAATTTAAAAATAAATATGGCAAGAATAGACATGCATGGCTACTGTTCAAACGAGATGGCCGGACTGGCCGATGGGGGGGTTGCAGGCAGTGACAATCGTTGGAAAATATATAGAGCGTGGCATTAACAAATCCTGACACGTTAGTAGCTCTTTGCTATGGCCATTCTATTGTGTTTTAATACGAAAAGTTGCTTTACTAAATGCTCAAGATAAACACAACGGAAAGTGGCCAACAAAATTAAGCAGACGATAGGAATTGGGAATTATTCAAAAGATACGAACTGAAACAATAATTTAATAAAGCAGAAAATGATTGTGATGAAATTTATCGTGCAGGAAATTATTTTTTCACAACAAACAAGTTCGTTTTATAAGAAAACTTTTAGGTTTTATAAAAAAATAATAAAAAAAGTTCTATTGCATAAAAAACCCTCTTCTGGTGCATTTAAAAAAAATTTTTGTGAAAAGTTGCTTAAAAATCTTCTATAAAAAAATGTCTTTTATAAATAGTTATTCTATAAGAAGTACGTATTTTAAAAATTACATTTAAAAAAGGGTTTTTTTAAAGTGCCCTTGTACTTTTGAACTTTTTATAAAATGTACTTTTTATAAAAATCATCTTGTATGGAATGTGCCTTTTATAAAAAGTACATCTTATAAAAAGAACCGTAATAGAAAAGTGCTTTTTATATAAAAGTTTTTTTTATGTAAAAAGTACCTTTTGTAAAAATTATAAAAAGTACTTGTTAACGAAAGTATCTTTTATAAAAAGTATATTTTGTAGAAAGTACATTTTAATCAGAGAGCCATTTTTAGAAAGTACCTTTCTTACAAAGTTATTTTTATAAAAAAGCTCCTTAAGTAAAAGGTACCTTTTATAGAAATACGTACTTATTACAAAAAGTACCTGTTGCAAAATGTATCGTATATGAAAAATATCCTTTTATAAAAGAAAATTCTATAAAATGTACCTTTTCTGAAAGTACCTTTCGTAAGGACTACCTTTTGTAAGAAGTACCTTATAAGGAAAGCACCTTTTATAAAATTATCTCTGAATAAAAGAACCTTTTATTTAAGGTATTCCTTATGAAAAGTACTTTTTATCAAAAAAGTTCTTTTCATAAAAAGTATCTTTTCTGAAAAGTACCATTTATAATAAGTACTTTTTATTAAAATTTTCTCTTATAAAAATTACCTTTCATAAGACGTGCCTTTTATAAAACGTGTCTGTTATAAAAAGGGAATTTTGTAGAAAGTACCTTCACAAAAAAAAGTACTTTTTGTAATATGTACCTTTTATGGAAAGTGCCTTTTATGTATTAAATATAGAAGAGTTAGAAAAGATTTTTGTTAACAAAAGCCCGCAACTAAAATGGCCCCTTATATGATACATTTTTAGTCATGCTGTCCCACTGTGCCCGAATAAAGAAACACAAACTTCATTTGGATTTGAGAATAAACATCTGTTTTAGTTATCGCAGGAGGTTTGTAAGCAACTGCTTGTATTAACGCATTTAAATGCGGATAAATTCGAATGGGTGCAGGGACACTTACACATGTACAACGACATGTATTGGCCTGTAGTTACGTGTATCTTTTATGAGTCTCTATGAATTTATCAGTGCTGTAATTCGGTTACCAGCCACATGCTATTAAAACCGTTTTCCGAATGCATAAATTACGGAAAATAGGACATTCTAATTTTTCTATTATCCTCCTCTATTCCCTCAGCCGCCCACATTTGTCCCCTCGTCATTACGTTAATTTTCCAAATTTCCTTTCAGCGTAGTAGAAGAAAAAGGCACTAACCATTTACTTAAACGAGTGTGAGTTTTAAAAGGACTTTTGACACAACTGTTGACTACAGAGTGGGGCCGAGTGTGTGAGTCTGAAATCTATGAATTTCTTGTTGTCGTTAAACTATCAGTGCCATCATTTTTCAAACTCTCAGGAAATGGAAAAGCTTCCTTTAACTCATTGAAAAACATGCACGCACACACACACACGCACGCATTTATTATCCATAAAAATTTTCCTTTTGTTTTAATGGCAGCAGTAAAAAAATTTTCCAACTTTAAGCCGTTATGCTCATGCGAAACATTAAGAACTTAAAATGCTATTAGGAAAGTGCGATTTATCATTCCAACAACGAGTTTTATTGCGATAGTTTAGAGTTGCCACCTGAAAAAATGTTAGTGTTTAAAAGTCGTGACATGTTGTAGAGAATATAAAGGGTGTTTTTTATAGAGTGATACAAGTTTAAATCATAATAAAACATAGTTGTATATTTTTGATATCAATGAAACGGCCTTTGTTGAATAGAAAATTTTATGACATTAATGTTCAAATATGATTTCGGCCATGCGGCCGCCACGGCTGGTGCGTACAAGGCGCAATCTGGAACACCAATTTTCACAAACAGTAACATTCTGACCATCATCGCCAATGACTCCGCCAGCCCATAAAGCGCAACAAATAGTAATTTTCTTTAGATTCTCCTGACTCCGAATGAGACAATTCCGTTTATTTAAGTACCCATTCAAGCAAAAATGGGCTTCATCGGAAAATAAAATTTTGAATGGACGAAGTGCACGATAAGTTTGACGAACAGAACAATTATTTTGATTAAAAATTTCCACAATTTACACGCGATGCTCTGCTGTAAGTCGATCCATAATGAAATGTCAAAGCAAACTAAACAAAACAAAGCTATCACCTGTTAAATGGGTGGTCAAATAAAGCAGTGATGCCAACTCAAAGTTGTATCACTCTATAAAAAAACACGCTATATAACAAACAGGGATATATTTTTGGGTACCTCTCTTCAAAAGCTCTGAAGCAGAAGTATTTCCTCCTGCAGAAAACCATACTACTTCCCGCTGATTTTATCCGCAAAACTATCCGAACGTGTTTTTTGCTGCTCTACGATCTTCAGGTCCTCGAGCTCAAAACTCGATTGAGAGTTATAAATTTATTAAGTTTCAAACTTAATTATTCAAGCGATTTTTAGGGGATTCAGTTGATGTAGTTTTCCGCGTCCTAAAAAGGGGTCGAGAACTAATTGGATATATAATTTCGGGGTTTTAAAAAAAATTCCCTTTTTCTAATTATTTTCGTTCACGATGTCTTACAAACGGATTAACCGTTTTTGACCCGATTTGCAGTGGGCAACGGGGTTTTTCAATCTTAAGAGGTGATTAGTTGCTGGAATCTACCGTCAAAGGCGTTTAAAAATTATTTAAAAAAAAAAACCATCTTAAAAATCTTTTAATTTTGTAATTGTTTTTTTAATTTCTTGAAATGTATCGGCTCGAATTGATTCGAATTCACTGGATTTCTAAGTTCAGTAGAAGAACCCTTTAGTACGCCATCAGTTTGGCTGAAATCGGTCAAGCCGTTCCAAAGTTATAGGCGGTCACATACTTGCACACACACATACATATACATACACACCAATATACACACATATATATACACCTACATACATGCAGACTTAGTAACGGGTTCTCAGACTTAACCAAGGAAGCTTCCGCAACCTTAACGTCGAGATCTAATGGGAACTGGATTTTTTTTAAATGGAGTAAATCCAGTAACTTCCCAAATTTTTGAAATATCTGATTTTCGTAGCGGGAAGTAAAAAAAATATATATATATAAGACGTAATGCAAGAGCAATGAATTTAAAAACAAACCATGACCTTTATTTCTCTAAGTGTTACGTGTCCCCTGTTTATTTTGCAACCTTTTTAAAAACTGGGCTAAATTGTTGCCATCTGGCAACCGCGTTCTTTCACATCCTGTCAAATTAGTTTAAAAATCCAAAAAAGTTTGCAGTTAAATTTCTTTTGAGAGCATATTTAACTTGACTGTTGTTGTTTGCTCGTATCAGCAACGCCATCAATAACAACGACGCCAGCATTATGATAATAATGTTGCTGCCACATGTTTGTTTGTATGCAGGGGTGAAGGCATAACTTTGCCTCAATAGTTTGTGCCTGCCTGCGTATTATAAAAGTGACACTTGTTTTTAAATGATGGTGAGGGATCATATTCGTTGTTGTTATTGTTTTTTTTGTTTTGTTTTTTGTTTGTTGTTCTTGTTGGGTGGTGCTGGAAAAAGTGTGAAAATTTTATTTTTGCTTGATTTGTTAAAGTTGATACTTAACATGAGGGATTTGCAACGATTTGCCAACATCGTGTGCTGCAACAGTGAGTGCTGCAGTAAATGAAGTTGTTTTGTTATTTTTATTTTGTTTAAAACTTTAAGTTTCTTTCTTTTTAATTGTTGTAGCTGCTTAATGTCTGCTATTTTATTTAAGTGTATGTATATGTGTGTGTGTGTGTGTGTTTGTTGAGAATAACTGGCGAGACAAGTGAAAAGATAAAATAAAAATTGAAATAAAAATGGAAAACTAAATTAATACGATTTAGGGATTTGTAATTTGATGCTTATTAATGACACTAAGCACCCGGAGCTTTTCTGTAGACCTAAACTATGATACTTGTGTTGCTGTTGTTGTTGTCAGTGTTGTCGCTGTGGCTGATGGTGTTTCTTCGTTTTAAAAATTTTTTAAGCTGTTTTAATGTTGCGAAATTTATCATTAAAAGCCAAATGGATTTTTTCGCATTCCTCTTTTTGTTTTTGTTGTTGCTTTTAGTCATTAACATGATGATGAATAACATCAGAGATTGTCTGGTCTGTTTAGCCCGACTACATGTCTAATAACTGACCAAAGACTTTTACAGTTATACACACAAAGACAAGAGGTCTTTGCTGTCCCAGCGATTGTATAGGGTGATTATTTGACACCGTGGAATTCCAATCGTTTGGAATTATATCCGGTGTTTTTTATAGAGTGATACAAGTTTAAATCATAATAAAACATAGTAAAATATTTTTGATATCAATGAAACGGTCTTTGTTGGATAGAAGATCTTATGACATTAATATTTAAATATGATTTCAGCCATGTGGCCGCCACGGCTGGCGCGTACAAGGCGCAATCTGAAACACCAATTTTCACAAACTTTTCGCAGCTATTTGCGGCCGTATCTCGCCGATAACTCTTCGAATGTTGATTTGTGGTTTATCGACGCACACAAATGACTACATAACCCAAAGAAAATAATCCAATGGGGTTAAATCACACGATCTTGGGGGCCAATTAATTGGGCCATTTCGTGAAATTACTTTTTTCGTTAAAAGTTTCCTTGAGTAAATCAATTGTAGCGCCCGCTGTGTGGCATGTGGCTCCGTCCTGTTGGAACCACAAATCAGCAAGATTAATGCCAACTAATTGAGGTACGAAAAAACTTCGAATTATGTTCCTATACCGTTCACCATTGACAGTAACATTCTGACCATCATCGTTCTTCAAGACATATGAGCCGATGACTCCGCCAGCCCATAAAGCGCACCAAATGCGATAATTCTGTCTATTTACGTACCCATTCAAGTAAAAATTGGGCGTCATCGGAAAATAAAATTTTGAATGGACGAAGTGCACGATAAGTTTGACGAACAGAACCATTACTTTGATTAAAAATTTCCACAATTTGCACGCGTTGCCCTGGTGTAAGTCGATCCATAATGAAATGTCAAAGCAAACTAAACAAAAAGTAACTGTCAGCTGTTAAATGGGTGCTCAAATAAATCAGCGACGCCAACTCAAAGTTGTATCACTCCATAAAAAACACCCGGTATCTATCGGATCTATAAAATAATGACTGACAGAAAAATTACTTTCCCGACTTGCAGCAGCACCCTGTGGAATAAAACTAAAACAGAAGGCAAAAAGAATAATGCAAAAAAAGTTCCTAATGAAAAGATACAAAAGAAAAGAAAAAAAGAAAATAAAAATAAATGAAATTCATTAAAGTAATTTCTTTCTAAAACACTTCCAGCTGAACAGAAGTCTAAACAGCTGAAACGCCTCTAAATAACTTCACTCGAACACTTTTCCGCCACAACACAAGAGCCAGCAGCAGCAGCAGCAACAGCAACATGAAAACATGCCAACTTGATTAATCGTTTAGTTAATTTGTCGTTACTCTTAAAGGTTTGCGAACAAAATAAAAAAATAAGAGAAATAAAAGAAGTAAAAAATAATCTGAAACTAAAAACAACTACAAAATGCAAATGCTTGATGTGGATTTGTAGCGTCTGTGCAGGCACAAGTCCATTCCATTCCATTTCTTTGTCTTGTTTTATTAATGATGTCTAACTGTGGTGTCCATCCATTTCAAGTCCGTCTGCGTGGTTGTCTGCTTGTTCTTCCATTCCGTTTATTTACCATTAAATAAACGATTTTAATCTCAACAAAATATCTGCGGTGGGTTTTTTTTTGCTGTACTTTGTGACAAACAAAGAAATATTTTAATAGTTCAATTTAGAAAAGTGTGTGTTTTTTCCCAGTTTGAATTGTTGACACCCCCTCGTTTTTCTTTTGCATGATGTTGCAGAGGTACGAGTGAGTTCGTTCCGTTAATGCCAAACTTCCGCCTCAACTTGAAGCACAATAATAAATTGTAAAATTAATGAGGCTCCAAACATAAATTGATTTAACATTTAAATTAAAACTGAAAGACCTCATCCCACAAAACAGTCAAATTAGGAAACTGTTAATGTTTTAGGCAAAATGCTTATTAACTTGGTTAATAGTTTAGATTCAAATTTGGGTTTTAAGGTACTCTGCTTGTGGCATTATTGGAAAAAATTTCCAAAAATAATTTTTTTCAAAAATCCTTTTAGAAATCCAGTGTTTGTCAACATGTCTCCGCTACATGTTTGTAAACAATGAGAAAAATGTATCAGAGCCCTGCTTGAAGCCTTGTCAAATATAGACCTGTTTCAAGGGCACTATACACTTCAAGCATTATGCTTGTATTGGTGAAACTTTAATATATAGGATGTTTTTTATAGAGTGATATAACTTTGAGTTGGCATCACTGCTTTATTTGACCACCCATTTAACAGCTGATGGTTGCTTTTTGTTTAGTTTGCTTTGACATTGCATTGTGGATCGACTTACAGCAGAGCAACGCGTGCAAATTGTGGAAATTTTTAATCAAAATAATGGTTCTGTTCGTCAAACTTATCGTGCACTTCGTCCATTCAAAATTTTATTATCCGATGAACCCCATTTTTGCTTGAATGGGTACGCAAATAGACAGAATTATTGCATTTGGAGTCAGGAGAATCCACAGAAAATTACTGTTTGGTGCGCTTTATGGGCTGGCGGAGTCATTGGCAATGATAATCAGAATGTTACTGTTTGTGAAAATTGCTGTTCCAGATTGCGCTTTGTACGCGCCAGCCGTGGCGGCCACATGTCCGAAATCATATTTAAACATTAATGTCATAAAATTTTCTATCCGATAAAGATCGTTTCATTGATATCAAATATATATTACTATGTTTTGTCATGATTTAAACTAGTATCACTCTATAAAAAACACCCTATATTTAAAATTCCTGTCCACATTTAAAATTTTTGTTGCACAATTCTTGAATTTTCTTTGAGAAAGAAACCACTCTCACTCAAAACAATAATTGCTGCAACAAAAGTTTCATAGTGTGAACTACTTGAAGTATTTTGGTCCTTTAAGTCCTTATAAATAAAACAAGTGAATTCTTTTTTTTTAATCGTTTTCCTCATGAGTTTGATATATATTAAAAAAGGTCTCTTCCTAAAAAAGACTTCCTTTCCAGAGTCATCCAAATACAAACTAAAAAATTCCCTTTTTGAAAGAAATTTATTACTGTGACATCTTACAAATTTAAAAAAAAATCCTGCTAATTTTAGCTCCTTTAATTTTACAATAACCCTCGTATATTTCTATACCTGCAATGAATTTATTTGTGAATGTTGCTTAACTTTTTTTGTTGTTTTTTTTTTAATTCAAACATTTCTAAGGCCTGAAAAATATTGCAACATGTTTGTAAAATATTTAATAAACAAGTGTTTTTCATAAACGATCTGTAAACGTTTTATTAAACGTCACTCACTGCCTGGCCAATTTGAAATAGTAAAACAGCTTTTTTTAACTACTTCAGCCAAACAACTGATTCTTATGCAACTCAAGCCACAAATTTTCAACTCCAATTCATTTCGAATGTTGCTCAATCAACACAATTTATGGGAGACTATAAAAAATAGAAAAATAAAATCACTGGCTGATGGAGTTTTAAAAGTATTTGAGAAAAATTTTCAAAACTGTTTGCAAGCGGTAATTTAAAATTGATGGCAAAAAAGCTGTGACTTGGATTTTTGTAAATAATTTGCGGAAAAAATTACAGCGATTAGAAATGTTAGTGGGGAACAATAATTTTTGAAAATTAATTAAATTGAAAAAAAAATTGCCACAAAAATATTTAACGTATTAAATATATTTTTATATGTCATTTTTATTTTATAAATAATTTGGGAAAAAATAGTAAACTAAAGAAAAGTTCTTAAAAATAAGTATGAAATTTTTTTACACAAAAACATTTGACGTAGTTTTTTTACTACAACTTTTTAACTTTCTGCTATGAAAACTGAAAATATTAAAAAATCTGGAAGTTATAGGCTTTGCCCCGTTCTCATCAGATCTCGATGTTTTGAGGTCCTGGGAAGCTTCTCTAACTAATTCTGAGAACCCGTTACTATATCTGTGTGCGTGTGTGAGTGTAAGTATGAGACCCCTTATAACTTTGGAACGGCTTGACCGATCTCAACCAAACTGATGGCGTTCTAAAGGGTTCTACTGATATTAACTTTTTTTGTAAATTTAAACCGATTCGAACTGATAGATTTTCAGAAATTAAAAAAAAAACTTTAAAAAATTTATTAAAGTGGTTTTTCTTAAAATAACTTTTTAAAGGCCCTACCGATTGATTCTAGAACCCAATCAATATTTAGAAACCATATTGGCCAATGCGAAACGGGTCAAAATCGGTTATTCTTTCATGAGATATTGAGAGCGAAAAAAATTCGAAATTAGAAGAAAGTCTGAAATTATTTATGTGATCAATTTATGGAATCTCATCTTTTATAGAACTCATAATCCCCTGCTACTCTCGTGAGAACCGCCTGAATAATTGATAAATTTATTAAACTCTTATTCTAGTTTTGAGCTCGAAGACCTCGAAATCGTAGAGCAGTTTTGCGGATAAAATTAGGAGAAAGTTGCAGGGATGGCTTTTCAGAGTCAACCGTTTCTCATATATATTTTTTTTTATAAAATAACGAAGCTGATGAAAGTATTTTCATAAAAAGAGATCATTTAAAATATTATTCAGCACGGGGCACACAAACTGGAAAATATATCAATTTTGTGAGGGGATTATTTTGAAAAAATGTTGCCGAAGTCGCAGGCAGTCGTTCGATGGAATAAATAATTTTTTAAACAAAAATAATTTTATAAGTTTGTAATTGTTTTTATTTAGTCGACAACTTTGACGAGGCAGTTAAAGCATTAAACACAATAACTACAGCAGGCTACACGTACACCGACAACAAAAGCCGTTGGCTACAATCGTCACCTCCCAGTCAGCTACTTAATTATTCTTAAGACGACCCCACCAAATCAATAACCGTAAGTTGTTGTTTGTAGTAGAATTCTCTTCATACGCCAGTGTAGCCGCTTTCATGTATGTTATACTCTTAAATAGTGCTATTCCATTAAAATATATTGAAAGTCCACAGAATATGACAAGAAGTCATTTCATTAGTTGGGAAATATAGTTTGTTGTTTCCTTTTAAGCTTACAATAATTGAATTTATTTATATTACACTGGCAACATTGCATCTACTCATTGTCGCTCTCCAAAATAGAAACTAGTTTAATTTGGCTACAACCACAAGAACAGCAGGGGCAACAACCAGTAGCCGTGTTGTCGGTAGTAGTAAAAATAATCATTCTCATATACGCACATGTATCCTATTTTTGACAAGTTGTAGTCCGTAGTCTGCTGCCCTTATTGTGTTTAATGATTAATTCATGAAAAATTTTACCCAATTTTTACACAATCGCCTTTCGTATTAAACCCCAAGCGATAATTGAAAATTTGAGCTCTCGAAAATTCTTACAATTTTCTTAAAATTGAATGCATAAATTAATTGCGCTCTGCCTTTGAGACTCAATTTCAATTTTTTCCGTATTTCACTTCAAGTGAAGCATTAAACATTTTTTTCTTTACGGCTGCCATTATCACGGCGTTACTGCGCTACAGCGTTACCTTTTTTTATTGTTTTTCCTTTTTGAATTTTTATTTCTCTTGTTTTTCCTGCCATTTCGCAAGCAGTTTTAATATCCCTGTTTAGTTTGTCGAAGACTTTGCATAAACTTATCATGCATTTTAGGATTTTATTCGCTATTTTTTGTTTTTGTTTTTGTTTTTATTTTTATTTTCATTTTTATTTTCATTATTATCGTTATTATTTCCAACGCTACCAAAGTGGCAGTATAAAGTGGCATTATGCAAACTGCTTTCTTTTTTCTTTATTTTCTCTTCGGTAAACAACAAAGAGAGTAATGAAAATTGTAAATTTTATGAATAATAGTTTCGGTGATGTACGAAAAATACGCTGGGTTTTATAATCCTTGACGGCGGTTGAAGGTGAAGTGAGAACGTTGGAACACAAAAAATATATTAAGAAATTGTTTTGTTTTTTTTATTGGAAATTTTAATATTGAAGTATTTTTAGCAAATTGAGCAAAATTTAAATATAAAAGAGATTTATTAAAATAGAAGAAAAAAAGTTGTTTTTTAACTTCCCGCTAGGAAAGTTTGAAATTTTCATAAATCGGGAAGTTGTTGGTTTTACTCCGTTTGGATAAATTGAGCCTTCATTAGATCTGGAGGTTTAGAGGTCCTGGGAAGCTTCCCTGACAAATCCTCAGCACCCGCTACTATGTGTGTGTATGTGTATGTGTGTTTGTGTGTGTGTGTGTGTGTGTGTGTGTGTGTGTGCAGGTATGTGCTTTGACCCGCTTTTAGCTTTGTAAGTGCTTGACGGATTTTAACCAAATTGATGGTGTTCTAAAGGTTTTTACTGAACCTACATATCCTGGGAATTCGAACCAATTCAAACTGGTAGATTTAAAGAAATTTTAAAACAAAAACTTAGAAAATTTTTTGAAGATTTTTTTTATCTTTTAAACGTTTAAGAAACCACGTCGGTCACTGCAAACCGGCTCATAATGGGTTCATCCGTTTGCGAGATATCGTGAACGACAAAAAAAATTCGATGAAATTTACTTTTTTTAAAAACTCCAAAACTATATATCCCATCAGTTGGTGCGCCCGATCCTTTTTATAGTACTCAAAAAACTACATCAATCACCGCTTATCGCGTGGGAATCGGTTGATTTGAAAATTAAAATAAAAGTATTTTAGCTTGAAGAGCTCAAGAGCATAGAATAGCACGATTGTTTTGTGTTGTTGAGAGGGGGATATTGTCTTGATATGAATTCGATCCTGCTAGAGGATCTATAAAATTGATTGATTCATGGCTTTCGAGCTTCCAAAGTCGCCTCAATCCAAATCAAAAAGAAATGCCATCATGGGAAAGGCCATCTCTTAGGAAGAAATAAAAATCTAATCAAATAAGACAAATAGAAGATATTTAAATGTGGCCAATTAACGATTGTACGAGGTCAGGTAAAAAATTGTGGTTAATTTTCTTAACATAATGGATCACGTACATTCAATTAGCATTTTTAAGTTGGTACACTCTTCTCTAAAATGTGAGTTCTCAACGAAAATGAGGGGAATTTTTATTAATTTTATTAACAGACCTCGTATATCTTCGGGGGTGTCCTATGAAAGAGAATAAAACAGTAATTGTTGAAAAAATATGTATATTTTAAGGAAAACTAAAATTTACCAGAACTTCGAACAGCCCTCGAACTCTGCATGCCAAAATTTTTAAGCAGGTTTTTGTCATTAACCAAATTCTCCAAACACTATTAAACAGATGATGCAGACCACGATTATAAATCAATAAATACGATGCGAAAGTTGTTGAGAATCTTTTAAGTATTTTCAAAAAATCTTGAAGTTCTAATGGAACTCCCCATACAATTTTTTTTTCTTAGCATAAATAATGTATTAATTCTTATACTTGCGTAGTAGTTGTTTGTGTTTTTTGGCTGTAGAGTTTCATGTGTGTGACACGCATTAAACAAATACAAACGAAACTTTTCAAAGAATATCCATTATTTTTACGTTTCAGCCCAAAACATAAAAGGAAAAAAAAAAATAAAATAAAAAGATATGAAATTATGCACACATGTGGCATTTCGGGTATCCATAATTTGAGAAAAATGAGATCATACTGGAATATAAAAATATATGATTTCTGATCTTAAAACACACGCACACACTCGCACAAGAAATGGAAATAATAAAATTTGAAAAATAGGTCAGTACGAGTATATAAAAATGAGGAAAATATAAAACGCAACATATTGCTTTTGAAGTGAAAATAATGGTGTTATTAGTTCCACTTAAATACGACAAGTATTGACTACACTGGGTAACAAATTTTAATGAATTAAAAAAAAAAATTTTTCCAAAAGCAATTGTTGGCTGGGTTACTTCCTCGTTGTTGGTCTTTGCAGAAGAAACAATTTAAAAAAGTTATAAATGAGAAATAAAAATGGAAAAGTTCATTAATAATTTTGTCTAAATCATTTGACAAATTGACAAACAACGTTGTTAACTGGAGTGGAGTTTTTCTTTTGTTGTTATTATTATTATTTTTTTTTTGTTGGCCAAAAGTAACAAACCAAGTAACTGACTGGATGGTTATTCTTCATTTCTTATACTTAACATTGTCTTAATATTTTTACAATATGCATGACACACTGCACAGTGGTGCAGTATGGTAATATATTAGAAACTAATTGATAACTTTTTAATAAGCAAAATAATGGAAGCTGGTATAAGCAAAGTTATAGCAAGTCCTTATTTATTTTTATTTATTTATATTTATTTATTTATCCATAATATTTACATTTTCATTACAGTTTAAATTATATATTTAAGTGTTCAAGATTTTTTCTTTTACAGCTTAATAATAAATATATATTTACAAAATTTCTATATATAGATATATACAACATATAATTGGAGGAGAAATTTGGCAAAAACCTATTTGAATTTATTCTCAAACTACTTAACCTACTTAAAACTAACTACAGACTAGATAAAAACCTAAGATGATACTAGATCATTGATATGGGCGAATTCAGAATTCAGGCATCGAGTAGTAAAATTTTGTGTAAGTCTATTGATCTTATCTTGAACTAGTTCCAAGTCCGCAATATCATGAAGGCGTGATGTTGAGAAAAACCAAGGAAGGTTATATATAAGCTTTAAAAGCTTATTTTGAGCTATTTGCAGTTTTTTAATATGGCAGGATGCACTAGTTGACCAAACAGGTACTGCATAGAATATTACAGCGTGAAAAATGGACTTTAGAATGAGTTTTTTATTGTTAATGTTAAGGCTAGATTTCGGATTTATAAAAGGGTATAGGATACGGGTTAACATGTTAACTTTATTAATTATGTAAGGTAGAGCATAATACCAAGATATTTTACTTTTTGTTCCCACTGTATAGAGTTATTATTTATAGTAATATTGGTCTGTGGTATATAGCAAGCTTTTCGTTTCCTTGTGAAATATATCGCTTGTGTCCTTGGATAATTATTTTAGCACTGTGGAGTTGAAAAATTAATTTATAAAAAAAAAATATTTAAATTTTATTTCTGCTTAAAATCGTCAATAAGGCCTGCCATTAGGTTTTTATATAACAAAATCCACTTACAATACTTTCAAGTAAATTTGCCACAAATCTATTTTCTACACGGTGCCCACTGTGCATTGAGCAGAAAGCAAGAAACTAGAATATCTCCCAACCGAATGCTAACAATGACTTGAATAAATACTTGAATAAACTACAACAAAAAAACCAAAAATTGTACTTGAAGCAAGAAAAGGAGAAAACAAAAATTTAACAAAAAGGACGAAGAGAAAAAAGTTTGAAAAATATGAACAGGAAAAATGCTTGACACTGAAAAAAAAACAAATTCCTTTCTTTCGTTTAGTTCTCCTTAATAACAAAAATCCACACTGTCACCCCGACTTGCAAGAAATGGAAAGTCTTTTTTTGTGCTGTTTTTTGGAGGGAAGGACAATGAGAGAAGAGTGCAGACAATAAAAACGTTTTGTAAAATCTTAATACAACAATTTTTCAATGTCTCAAACAAGCATGTAACAAGATTTGCAACGAAGTTACAGCACGATGAGAGAATGACGAACACTAGGGAATTAAATTTGATGAAGAAGAAATCGTTTTGTTGTGGGGGCTTTCAGGGTCTAATTCTCGAAAGCATTCGTTTACGACGCTCTATTTTAAGCTCTGCTTTAATATCTCTCTTTCATAAACACAGATTTTGAAGGTCTTTTCAGATTTTAACATAATTTTTACTCCGACTTGTGCTTAGAATGGGAATAGTTAAATCAGCTGTGAAAATAGTTGCAGTTAATATGTGAATACCCCTGGTATTAACACGTTGAGTGCCATCATAGAATATAAAAATATGTTTGTAGGGTGCCAAAATATAATAACAGTTTAAAATTAAAGTTTTTGTAATAAAAGATGAGTTTTTTGTACCGTTATTTGTGTGCACCGCCGGCGGTACACAACGTGTTAAAAATTAAAACTGAATAGAGAAAAGACCCTTAGAAGGCTCTTTTAACAGGGACTTCCGAACTTGACTGTTGACAACGACAATTATTTGCCATTTAGTCAGTCTATTTGCAAATCACTCTTGACGGATAAACCTTTCAACGCCAGTTGAGGCAACGTACAGCGCCCATTTTACTAGCACCCTTATCGTCCTACCAAGAAAACTATTCGCAGTATGTTGGCTAAATTTGATTTAAATTCAAAAATAAAAATTTAGTTTCCAGTGGTTCAGTAAACTATCGTCTAACATCCAGGCCTTAACGAAATTCTACATCTCCCGAAAACTTCGCCGCAGTCCGTGAGAGTGTGCTAAAGAATCTGAGGCATTTTTTTTCGCGCCGTTGACAAGAACTCACAGACCACATCTTCAAGAATTTTGCGACGTGACATGAACCTGCACTTTTACAAAATTCAACTGGGCCAGGAAATAAAGCTAAAAGAGTATTAACAAAGACCGTGTGTTCACTTATCAGGCTCTGGAGCAGTTGGCAACAGATCCTAATTTTCCTCAAAAAAGAATTTTTAAAGCGATGAGGCGAAAATGTTGGATTAGGGACGTTACTAATTTATATGAGATCCAAAAGCGTCCAATGCTTTGTGGAAGTCGCTGATTGTTTTGGATTTTATGTTGCAGGCGTCATCGGTCCATATTTGTTTAGAAAAGACGTCAACCTGACCATAATTGTCAAAGACGAGCACTATGGGTCGATGATTACCAATTCCATTTGGTTTCAATTGAATGATCTGCGACTTATAGTTTCCACTAGATGGCGTTACTTGCCAAAAAACTTTTGCCTCTTTCGATACTATCCACGAGCGATTTGAGGGCGTGGTGATCTCAAGTGCAGATGATGTCAATTGACCACCGTGATCGTGCGATTTTACCCAGTTAGACTGTGAGTTATGGGGCTTTCTCAGATATAGGGGGCGTATCGTTCCAATTCAGCCTGATATATGCACCAGGTTCATGGAAAATGGGAAATAATGGAAGCGCTCTAACCAGAAAAGCTGTGGCTGGCATATTAACAGTGTTATATTCCACACTTAGTGGCATAAAT
Organism: Linnaemya vulpina; assembly: GCA_963675445.1. Lineage (NCBI taxonomy): Eukaryota > Metazoa > Arthropoda > Insecta > Diptera > Tachinidae > Linnaemya > Linnaemya vulpina. The sequence goes on from OY776276.1 coordinate 104,435,591, forward strand.
AGATCTTTGAAAGGCAAAAAAAAAAAATCCGTCATGTCTAACATACTTTTTATTTTATATAAATTTAAAATTGGGAGGCACTTAATGAAAGACCCTTTATATAGTAGTTAACAAATTGTATTCTATAAGCCTAGTTTTTAGAGAAAATATTTCAAATTTATAAGCCTTGTTATTTGTTAAAATTTCTTTACAAAATTTTGTTATATAAACGTTTTATAAACATCAATAATTCTTTTTTTATGAATAAGGCCTCAGCAGCTTAAAACTAGTGCTGCCATGGAAAATACTGGTTTTAAGCTGTATAAAGTATATTGTGTGTGTGTGTGTGTGTGTGTGTGTTATTCACTATAAGACAGCCTCTTTTGTCGGTATTGTAGCAGACGATTTGGCGGTGTAAAATATTTTAAATAAATAAGTCATTAATTTATTTGTGGTACACTTTTAAGTAGCTTATCTTAAGCTGAATTTAGTGCAACATATATTTTATAAAAGGTTTTCTTGTGTAGATTTGTTTAATGCAAATGCCTTTTTAATAACTGGCTACCAGAAATGTTATGTGATGAACTTTGACCGAGTGTACTCTCAGTATTATTATCTCTTTATAGTTCCAGCACAATTCATTGGACGAATAGGGTGTCGCCTGTGAGACTATCAATAAATTAATTTTTTTGATAGTTTTTAAATTGTTTTTTCTTTGCAAATTTATTTTTAAAATGTAACTCAAATATTATCTTTGAAATCTGTAGAAAGTTTTCAAAAGCCAGTGATAGTGTGCGCTCATACAAAAAAAAAGCTGTTAAAACAACGAAAATAAAAATTTTATATATTTTAGAATTTATTTTTAAATAATTTTGCTCGTTAACTAATAAATACATTTTATTTACCACAACTGTTTCATTGTAAATAATTTGGAATAAATTTTTGTAATTAATTTTATCTGTAGAAATTCTATTATGAAAAACTTTGCCATTTCAAATGTAATCAATTCCATCGAATATTTTTATTTAATGAATAGAAAACTTGAATCATAAATTTCCATTAATTACATTTCTATTTTATTCTCTTTCATTGCAGGTATGTTTGTGTCTGTGTGTGTGTGAGTGTGTGTTCTCAAATCGTATGTATACAATTAACATTTAATTAAGTATCATCATATTTTAAGTCTTGAGAATGTGTTTTACAGTTTTATTTAGAATTCATTTCAATACTCGTGTTTGTTAAGAGGCAAGAACGAGTACGTAACTCGTAACGTATCCTTAACACAATTACGCAATACACTTGACTACGGCAAGGATTTGAAAAGGGTCTTTTAAGATCTTATTTATTTATATTATAAATTTTAATTACAAAAAAAAAAGAAGGAACAGAAGTCAGTCGTCTATGCTCTTGTGTGGCGCACAGTGTTTTGATTTTTGAAAGAGATGAATGGAAATAATCTTGACTCGTTTGCTGGCACGCACAAATAAAAACTGTTACTAAATTTAAATCTCTTGTCCCTGCCAACATCAATTTAATTAAAAGAGTAAAAGTTGTCGTTTAAATTGCGTGTGTTTGTGAACACAAAATTTTGTTAAATTGTTATCTTATCGCGTTTTTATTTTTAATGTCAGAAATTAACTTGAAGCAAATACGGGCAAATTAAATTCATGCGAAATAGATAATCAGTTAGTAGCGATAAGCAGTTTTGTTTAAAAATAGTTTAGAAAATTAAATTCAAAAAATGAACGTAATACGAGTGTTCAGATTTATCAGTAAAAAGAATTTATTTCCTTCAGTCACAATTTGGGTGAAAAAAAATTTAATAATTTTAAAAATGTTTGTATCTGCTCACAACATTGCAAAAGATATTTTTTTTTTATTAATTTCTTTTATCGCTTTTGGCATGATGAAAGCACTCCACTTCAAAGTTGCCTCCAGCTCGTTAACCCACTTTGGATTTCTATCAGTTCCCTCCGATACTATCGAACAACATGCAGTTTATCTTGTTGTCTCAGTTTTAAATGATTTTTGCAATTATCATTAACGTTTATTACTCGTCTATATATTTTAATGATCTCTTACAATTTCAACATGTTGGCGTTAAATTGGAATTGTGGCATAAAAGATTTAATAAAGAAAAATAAAATAAAATTATTTATGATACAACTTTTGCAAGCCATAAAGTCGTGTGTTCTGTTTGATTTTGCCCAACATGTTGCACTGCATTGACTTTTTTTTTAAATCAATAATTTAACATGTTGGAATTCGTTTATCCAGTATTTGAAAATAAAAATCAAATTGAGTTACTTTAAATTCAAAATTTTGTTGGGGTCCTCTATTTTTAATAAAATGGAATCGAAGTATTTAAAAATAATTTGTATGTGGCGGCTCACTGGTGATAAGTTCATCAACTACAATATGATACTAATATAGGGTGTTTTTTATAGATTGATACAACTTTGCGTTGGCATCACTGCTTTATTTGACCACCCATTTAACAGCTGATGGTTGCTTTTTGTTTAGTTTGCTTTGACAGTTCATTATGGATCAACTTACACCAGAGTAACGGGTGCAAATGGTGGAAATTTTTAATCAAAATAATGGTTCTGTTCGTCAAACTTATCGTGCACTTCGTCCATTCAAAATTTAATTTTCCGATTAAGCCAATTTTTGGTTGAATGGGAGAGAATCCCAAAGCTTTTTACATCCACAGAAAATTACTGTTTGGTGCGCTTTACGGGCTGGCGGAGTCATTGGCCCATATGTGCCTTCAAAAACGATGATGGTGTGAATGTTACTGTTTGTGAAAATTGGTGTTTCAGATTGTGCCTTGTACGCGCCAGACGTGACGCCCACATGGCCGAAATCATATTTAAACATTAATGTCATAAAATTATCTATCCATTAAAGAGCGTTTCATTGATATCAAAAATATATTACTATGTTTTATTATGATTTAAACTTGTATCAGTCTATAAAAAACATCCTATACTTAATTATTTTTAAAACGACACCACCAACTCAATAACCATGAGTTGTTGTTTGTAGAAGAATTCACTTCATACGCCAGTGTGGCCGCTCTCATAATGTAATACTCTTAAATAGTGTTATTCCAATAAAATATATATAAAGTCAACCATATATAGCAAGAAATCATTCCATTAGCTTGGAAATATAGTGTGTTGTTTCTATTTGTAAGACAAAACAATATATTTTCAAGTTCACAATAATTAAATTTATTTATATTATACTGGCAACATTGCATGTACTCATTGTCACTCACAAAAATAGGATTTTTTTTAAATTTTCACTAAAGCTACAATGGTGGTCGGTAGCCGTGTCGCTAAAATAGTCATTCCCATATCAAAGCGTATATTGTAATATTGACAGGTTGCAGCTCGTAGCCTGCTGTTGTTATTCTGCCTTAAAGTTTTTTTTATGCTGCATGTGTGCATGTTCATAAGCTAAAGAGTTGCTCAGTGAACTTTGTTGTTGTAATACATTGTTTCACAATGTATTCTCCTCATACACAAATATACAAACATACACACACTTATTTGCAAGTGAATAAAGAATGCAAAAGAAAACATACATATTAAAAGCACTCAAATCATTTCGGGAGTTTAGTTGAAATTGTTCGGTTGTAAATGTGTATTAGCATCTTGAAATTAATTAATAAAATAGTAAATCTTAATAATATGTAATACAGTTAGTGTTATCGGAAAGAGAATTTCATATTGATTGGTATTGTGAAAAAATTAAGGCGATAAGTTGAGTGTGAAAGAAATTATAAGTGTTTTTATATCCATTTCAAAAGTGAAAAGTGCAAGTGTTTTATAAAATATGTATACCATGAGATGACGTCATCGACCAAAGCATTGTTTTTGGTGTAGGTTGTTAAAGATTTTTGCTTCATCGGATTGCTTTTGTTCTGTGGGTGAGAGAGAGAAGGTGAGTGAATTATTATAATTATGTTTGAGTAACTGGTATTTGGCATTGCTTTTTTGTGGACACACACACACACACACACACACATTCATAATATGTTTTGCTGTTTATGTACGGAATGTTTATGTAAGCCGTACATTGTACGGAATGTAAATTGCTTTGTTATTGTATAAATACTTTGTTGGAATTAATGTGAGTCCAAGTACTAAACGAAACGTTTTTAAGGCTGCGTGCGTCTCACAGCTAAAATAATTGGGAGTTTTGAGGAAAAAGTGTTGGACATGAGTGGGTTAAAAAGCCCAAACTTGTTGTTATTTAGCAGATTAAAATGGAAACTGTTTATAGTCAGTCTTGGGTTTTTTAAATGTTTTGTATGAAGACACACACACTTACATATATTTAACAAAAACGTCTGCAATATGTGGGTCTTATATAAAATATCTTTGGGTGGCCATAAATAATTCATTTTAATATTTTTGTTTAATGTAATGCAACATGGAATAAAAACTTTAGAAAATGAATATGACGAAAAATAATCAGACGCGGCGACACTTAAGTGTGTCACCACCGGTTTGATACAGTTCTCGTACAGTTTTTCATGATAAATTTGGTACAAATTGAAATTGGTATCACAGTCAACTGAAACATGATGATGAAAGTGTAGCGGCTTTCGTAAAAAGTTGTTTTACTGTGTAAGTTGAATATATAAAACTGATGTCGGCCATTGAAATTTGCAATATTTTAATAGATAATAAATCAAATAGATTTACGTTTTTTTTAATTGAATCATAAAGTGACACCTGGAGAAAATTAAAAAAAAAGTTATTCTAGGATTTAATATCTTAAAATAATGAGCCTTTACCGAACTATATCCCTTTTTTAAACAAAATATTGCATGAAAGCCGATCCACGAATTTCGAATTATATATCGGTCGGGTATAATTAAGATAATGAAAATTTTGGAATATAATATCCAGAAGGCTGGTTATAAACAGTGTTGTCATTGTTGCTCTAAAGAACAAAAAAAATTGAATGAAATTTTTGTTAAGGTCTTCGAATCAGCTTGATAGAGATTAAAGGAACAATTTTTTGTAGAGTAGCGCGAATTCACGAGTCGACTCGTTGACGGCTGATGTCGTTAGCCGTAAATAAACGAAACTAAAGCGATTATGCCATGTAAGACTAAATAGTATGTAAGTATTTTATTAGCAACAAAACTTTTTATAATAACAATCAGGCGGACTCCTACACATTCAGTGTTATTACGGTTGTCGTTTTTCCCAATCAAATACGGAATTTCGTAGTAGACTTAAAAAAATTAATGATTTAGCTTTAGTCTTATATGTTTCTCCACTAATAGTTGTGCCGTAATATGTTAAGTACACCAGACAACAATGTAAATGTAACAACGAATTCAAAATATCTTTTTATACTCTTCACAAAGATATGAAACGGTTGCAGGTTTAGTATTCGGTGGGTAATTTCCTTAAAAATAAATTATATATAATTATGAAGAAATTATATTCTGCTGCCTTGTAAATACAGAAGACCTACTAGCGATGTCCGAAGCTAAACACTAGACGAACAACAGACTTCAGTCTTAATTTTTGTATTGCAAGTGGTCCTGAATAAAGTGGTATTAAAAGTCAGTAGAATTAAATAGATGGTTCGAGAGCTGGAAAGTTTAACCTATTATTTGGTGTATATAAAATATTTTAATCGATTAATTAAGATAATAATTATTCGATTCATTTTATTATTGGAATAACTTTTATAAATTTATTAAGGACAAAATACAATTAAGTACTTTTCCCTTTCTTTAATTAATAACTTAAATGTGGCCAATATCAATTCAACTTTCTTGCAATTTTCTGCTTTTACAAATTTCCATAAAATATTATTTTTTTACAAAATTTCTGACACCAACTCAGTTGGTAAAGCGTAAGTTAAAAACCATCACTATCAAATCCTACTTCGTGTAAACTTATTTCCCATCGCTATACACTCAAATATCAAATGTCGGCTTCGCCTCAAGTCTTTTCCAACTAACAATTTTTTGGCATTATTAAAATTGGCCTAATCTTCATCGCAAACATTTTCTCTTGAGCTTTGAGCTGTGAGCCGTTTACGTGCAATTTTATTTTTCTTTTCTTAAAAAAAACTAAATTCTTTCATTATTTCGAATTAAAGTTCATTTTACTTAAATTTTTATATGTAAAAAAGAACCAACAACAACTCCAACTACGGCAAAAACAATAAGCCAACAGTTTGCATTCAGCATTCAGTACCATATTTCTGTTGCAGTTTTTCTTCATTTTTATGGATCTTCAACATCCGTGAGATGCAACAAAATAAAAAAAAAACTGTTAAGTAAAATAGCAAAAACTTTTCATAGAATCGAAAGAAATACACAAACTTGCAACATGTTGCACTTATTAAAGTGTGTGTGTGTGTTTGTGTTTTTATTATTCGTACTACAGACTTGCATAAAAGCAAATAATAAGTTTGCGTTTGTACGTTCGCTCGCTTGCATGTGTGGATGTTTCAAACAATAACAAAAAATAATTTCGCTAACAAATACAACAACTACTATAGTAACAACAACAACAGTAGTATAAAAAATTAGATGAAGAAAAATTCTTCTCACGTAAATAACAAACTGCAGTGCTGCTGGCACATACTTTTCGCTATGAACTGTTTAGGGGAGCCAACTTCGCGGTATTGCAAAATAAATTAGTCCCAAATTATGGGACTTGAATCGAAAACCAAACAAAAAGTACTTAAAAAATATCTTTTAAAAAAGCAGTCTTATAAAAGTACGTTTCAAAAATTACACATTCAAAACAAACTGCACTTAAAAAGGCAGCTCTTCAATAAATTTTTATAAAAAATCCTTGAAAAAAGTACTTGTTCAAAAAGTACTAATCAAAAGAGTACTTTTGAAGAAATTTCCTTTTGTAAATGTAGCTTTCAAATAGTATCTATTTTAAAATACCTGTTGAAAAAGTATTTTTTAAAAAGTCCCGTTTTAAAAGTTACCTTTTAAAAAAGTAACTTTTAAAATTACCTGTTAAAAATGCATCTTAAAAAGTACCTTTTAAAAAATTTACTTCTAAAGAAGTGACTTAAAAATATCAATTAAAAAATACCTTTTACAAAGTATTTTTAAATATGCATCTTTTAAAAAGTACCTTTGAAAATATACCTCTTAAATAAGTTGTTTTTAAACAAGTTTTTTTAAAAAGTTCCTTTTAAAGAGTGTATATGTAAAAAAGTATTTTGTAAAAACGGACATTTCATAAAGTACCTTGTAAAAGTACCTTCTAAAAGCATTCTAACATAGAATTTTTGTTAAAAAAAATGTTAAGAATTTTTGAATAAGTACTGCTTAAAAACTATCTCCTAAGAAAGAATCTGAAAATTGCATTTAAAAAAAAATACCTCTAATAAAGTACCCTTCAAAAGGATACTGCTGAAAAGTACCTTTTAAAACGTACTTTCTCAAAAACTACCTCTTAAAAAAATTTCTGTTAAACAAGTATGTATGTTCCAAAGAGTAACATCTTACAAAGGTACTTTTGTAAAAAAGTACTTTTAAAAAGTACTTTTTAAAAAACTAAGTTTTAGAAAATACCTCTTAAAAAACATTTTATATATTAAATAAATAAAATATCTGTTAAAAAAATAAAGAAGAGAACTTATTTAAAAGTACCTATGAAAAAAAGTACCTACAAAAAACTACTTTTTGAGAAATGTGGTGTACTAAAGTGTACATGTTAAGAAACTATTAAAAAAAATAATATTTCCTAAGAAGTAAGTTTTAAGGAAAGTACTTTTTAAAATAGTATATTGCAAAAATCCCTTTTAAAAATTTTGTAACATAAAAAATACTTTTAAAAAATGTAAGCATTTGTTAAAACATAATTCTTAAAAATTATCTTTTGAAAGAGAACCTTTTAAATAAGTACCTTTGAAAAAGTGCCTATTTCAAATTATCTTTTAAAAAGTACTTTTTAAAAAACTAAGTTTTAGAAATTACCTCTTAAAAACATTTTATATATTAAATAAATAAAATATCTGTTAAAAAAATAAAGAGAACTTATATAAAAGTACCTATTAAAAAAAGTACCTTCAAAAAACTACTTTTTGAGAAGTGTGGTGTACTAAAGTGTACCTGTTAAGAAACTATTAAAAAAATACTATTTCCTAAGAAGTAAGTTTTAAGAAAAGTACTTTTTAAGAATGTATATACCTATTAAGAACTGTACCTTTTAAAAAAGTACCTTTTTAATTGAAACATCTTTATGCGAAAACTTTTTAGTTCACGCGATATAATGTTATTCGCTTAAGTGATTTTGTTCGATTAATATTAGTCGGATAACATTATTCGAGGAAAATGATTCGAATAATATTTGTTATTATTTACAACTTCTTTAAAAAAAATTTTTTTAAACAATTTTATTCGATTAATATTTTTCTCTGAGAACTTTAAAATTGAACCGTCCTGAATGCCCTGAGCAAGAACTTCTAACTTTCAGGCCCTGTTTATTTGTACACAAATAAATGACAAACTTATTTCGAATGACAAAAATAACTCTCGTTAAACAAATTTTGAAAAAAGAAAAACTTTAAGTTTAAAGCGCGTGTAACCTACTTCGCATATTAAAACTTCAAGCCAACACAATCCGACTGACTGACAGACACAAAAGTTGCAAATTTCCGCAACGAATGTATAACTCTAAAACGCCGTCAGTGCATCAGCATCTTGGACCGTACGAACTCTTGTCCAATCCCCCTCGCCCCTCGTTCTCACGTGTTGCACTGCTTCGGTAACCAAACCAGGCAACGATCATTCATTTATTCGTTAGTTACCAACTTTCAAAAGATGTCAGTAGCGACGAAAGCGACACTGTCGACAAGATAAACAAAAAAAAAAATTTTTATAATAAAAAATAGAGGAAGAAAAATGAAAAGACGAAAAGAAAAATTGTTGCAAAGAAAAATTATTTACGAGAAATCTAAACTGAAATGGAAAAATAATGATGATTGTTGGAGGAGGAGGAGGAGGAGGAGGAGGAGGACAGAATAATACAGTACGACTACAATCATTTTTATATTAACTTTTTTTCGTTTGGTTTTTATTTTTAAATAAACAATTCAATACGCTCGAAAAAAATTGTTAGTAAAGCAGGCAACATGCTGGCATGTTATAAATAATTCAAAGCACATGTTCCACTGATTGAGATTTCTGAACTTCTGTTGCAAGTTTAGCATGCGGTCAGTGTAACAATTACACTCGTATTTTTGTGGGCGTAAGCCAAGGCATTCCATGTATCAAATATTTCTATATATATTTTTCTTACTTATTTGCTGTTAAACTAAAAGACTATTGTAATTTATCTTGCCGTCAGTCGGTTGTTGGGGATAAGTACGTTGTACTATTTCAGAGTCAGAGTTGCTTAAAAAGGTCAACTCAATGTGTTGCACACAGAATTCTCTATTCGTACAACATCCACAAACAAACAAACGGACACACACACACACACACACAAAATGTATTTAATCGTATTGCAAAGTCCATGCATTGCAAAATTGCTATTGTCGTTGTTATTGCTGTTGTTACATTGTAGCAACATCTAGTTACAATAAAAATGAAACAAATTATGTTGTTGCAGCTCGCACTTACAACAACAACAACAACAACAACGTACGTGTTTGAATTATACGAGTATTTTCCAATTTCTGTTTCGTTATTTTTGTGTTACTCACATTCCTTCCATTTTTTCGGTTCTTTTGTTATTTCCATCTTTGAATAAGATAAATGTCAGAGATCATAAAATAAATAATATTATTGTTGCTTTTGCTTTTGTTGTTGGCGTTGTTGTTGTTGTTGTTGCGGATTGCATGTGTGTGAGTGCTGGCTATTGCTTCTGCTTGATTGTAATTTCGAATCAACGAAAATGCACAAGACGTTTTCAACTCATCATTAAAATGTTAGATGCGAACGAGTTATTGTTGGATGAATGAAATATCAGATGATTGTACTCGGATTTGTATCTTAAGAAGAGTTCATATAATGAAGTAAAAATAGGACATCATTTAAATGGCTTGAAACGGATTTAAAGTTGATTTTCTATTGTGTAGAATAAGTAGATTTACAATCGAATCTCTAACTGAGATTGTGAATGAAACTAAATGTGTTTTCAGGATTTTGCGAAATTAAAAAAGGAAATATTTATAACAGATATAAAACTGCTTTAATTGATTTTCTAAAATTGTTTTAAAATAAAGATTACCTGAAGCACTTCAAAAGTAAAAATTCCCCTAATATAAATACAGAATTCTGGGTTCAAGAACCAGATCTTTGAACTACTAAATTCTCAACATCAGCCGATGTTGTCCTTTATTTAAAAAAATGAGCTCTTGTGTAAAGAAATGCTTTTCAATAAAATTCACGGTGGAAAAGAATTTATAAAGAATAATTATTTAATATTTTATAATTCGTTAATTAAGTTTTAAAGTTGGAGATCTCAGTCAAACTCGGTGAATCTGAAAACCGATTTTCGATGCCAAATACCATGAAAAAAAATTAAAATAGTTTTAAATGGAACAGCTTAAATATTCTGAAAATGTTGGTCTCTAATGGACTACTAAAAAATCACAATTCGTTAGAAAAATCAGCTTCAAACTACGTTAAACTAAAAGGAAATTCAGACAAATAGAACATGATGGAAAATAAGCAAACGGCAACACTTAACAAAAGTGTGTTACCATCGGTTTGATACTATTCTCGTAAGCTTTTTCATAACAAATTTGATACAAATAGAAATCGTTAACACATTCAATTGAGTCGCTAAACAAGTGATGAAAGTGTAGCGGCTTACGAAAACAACCGTTCTGCTATGATGTGTAACATGAATATATAAAAACTTATATGGAATTTTCTTATGCTTTGGAATATATCTAAGGTCTTTCTGAATTAGTTAATCATCTTATAAAATTAAATTTAATGTGTTAAATTAAATTTCACAAAATTCTACGTCTCAAAAACACCGCCTGACTTATTAGCCTTCAAAAGAAGTACTTGGAAAAAAAACCTAATAAAAAGGTACCTAAAAATACCCTTGAAGAAAAGTACCTGCTACCAAAGCAGAATTGATTTCAAATACCAGCTAAATTATTTAACTTTTAGAAAAACATCTTGCAAATCTGAGGCGTAGGGAAAATTCTTTTCAAAAAAGAAAATAACCTTTTGAAAAGTAATACCTTTTCTTAAAAAATGTACCAATAAAAAAGTACGTTTTAAAAATAATTATCATTAAAAACTCCTTTATTTTTTTGAAAAGAACTTTTTGCAAAACAATACTTAAAAAAAACGTACCAATAAAAAAGTACTTTTTGAAAATAGTACTCATTAAAAAACTCCTTTGATTTGAAAAGTAACTTTTGCAAAATAATACCTTTAAAAAAAAAAGTACCAATAAAAAAGTACTTTTTAAAAATAATACTCATTAAAAAACTCCTTGGATTTGAAAAGTACCTTTTGCAAAATAATACCTTTTTTTTAAAAAAAAGTACCAATAAAAAAGTACTTTTTAAAAGTAATTCTTATTAAAAAACGCCTTTCTTTTGAAAAGGACCTTTAGCAAAATAATACCTTATTTTTACAAAACGTACGAATTCAAAAAGTACCTTTACAAAATATGATTTTAAAAAAATCTGAAAATGTTTTAGAGGATATTTCAAATGTCTCTTCAACTACAACTTTAAAACGCTACAACAGACCGTGTGAATTGAACAACTGCAAGACAAAAAGATGTCCGAAATCAGTTTGTTGTTGTAAATAATAAAGTGACAAAGAAGAGAAATGACCAAAAGAAATATTTCTCTTTGCTGCTGCCTAATCAAATGCCTTGACAATTTTATTACACAAATTTTTGTGGCACAAATCCTCGTTGGTGTTTTATTTTCAATAAAACCGTCTTGTCTTTATTATTAATAATAATTTCATTAAAACTTTTGTAAAATGCGAGATTAAAGTTCACTAAATCTCATGTATTGCAAGTGGCCTTTGACGCCCTGCACACACACACACACACACACCAGCTGTGTTGGCTGATCTATAAAAAGAAATTTTTCCTTAATATTCTTTTGTAAAACAGAACGGGCGAGCAAAAGACCATTTAATAAAAGCAAACCCACGAACCTTAAAAGTTGTTGTTGTAAAATGTTACAAAGTGCGAGTGTAATAAGAGGATTTTGTTTTTCTTGTTGTTGTTGCCCTCCCGCCAGTCATTAACGTCATCACCATTTACAACAGCAGCTCTCAGTGATGCAAATTGGACTTGTGGATGGAGCAGGAAGGCCGGCCGTCTTTTATATATTCGCAAATAACTTTTTTTTGTTTTTGCAAAATAATAATTATTTTTTGTTTGTTTTTTGTGAAGCAGAAATAAAAAAAAAACGCCGGTGTAATCTTTTAATTTTGTGTTCATTCTTCTGTTCGCGTTGCATTATTATGGCAGCGCGTTATTAAAATTTTAATAATTCTAAAACGCGCTCATTATTGTCTTTGTCATAATTTATTTCTTTTAATTACCCTGAAGTCGGAGTTACAAAAAGTTCGTGTAACTGAACCAGGGACGAGACTCAATGCAGGGGAGGAAAAGTGTGTTCTTGTTTTTGTTGTTTTTTTTTTAGCTAAAATTCATTTAGAATAATTAAGTTCATTAAATCTGTTATTATTGCAACTATCACAACTGTTATTTAAATATAATTTTTAGCTTCTTCTTCTTTATCCACTTGCCTTGACTTTTTAAACACTTTTTTTGTGCTGTTTTGGTTTTAATGACAAGTTTGTCTTAATTAAAGAAATATTCTGTTGGATATTAAAGTTGTTCTTGTTTTAATTGCTGCTTCGTTGCATATAAATTTAGCAAAATTTTAAAATATGTTTTAAAAAAAAGTGCAATAATTTTTAGATATTAAAAAATGCACCATATTTTTTAATATTTTTATTTGTAGACTTTCAAAAAAAATATTTAAAATTATAAAAAAACCATAGTGTTCGGTTAAGCATGTAAGAAGTGCATGCATGTGCATGCGTGTGCGCGTCAAATAAATATTGATTTTCTTATATCGGGTGTTTTTTATAGAGTGATACAAGTTTCAATCATAATAAAATAAAGTAATATATTTTTGATATCGATAAAAAGGTCTTTATGGACAGAAAATTTTGTGACATTAATGTTTAAATATGATTTCGGCCATGCGGCCGCCACGGCTGGCGCGTACAAGGCTCAATCTGGAACACCAATTTTCACAAACAGTAACATTCTGACCATCATCGCCAATGCCTCCGCCAGCCCATAAAGCGCAACAAATAGTAATTTTCTTTAGATTCTCCCGACTCCGAATGCGACAATTCCGTTTATTTAATACAAGCAAAATGGGCTTCATTGGAAACCAAAATTTTGAATGGACGAAGTGCACGATAAGTTTGACGAACAGAACCATTATTTTGATTAAAAATTTCCACAATTTGCACGCGTTGCTCTGGTGTAAGTCGATCCACAATGAAATGTCAAAGCAAGCTAAACAAAAAGCAACTCTCAGCTGTTAAATGGCTGGTCAAATAAAGCAGTGATGCCAACTCAAACTTGTATCACTATATAAAAAACACCCTATATTTAGCCAGACTCGCACTTTAATGGCAAAACAAATTGATTTTTATGCGATAATAAAGTTTATTATGAGGCATTCATTTTAATGGATCGTAATAAAATGATCGAATACAAACAACAACTTTTTTATGGTTTAAAAAAAATTAGATTAAAAATAAAAGAGAATTATTTTAGCCACAAACTAAAGATTGCGGTGGGCAATAAAAAGTGTCGTTTGCTAAAATACCAGGACACACTTGAAGGTCATCTTTTGAAACATGAAAAATGTGATCATGCCAGGAATATGAAGAGCTTTTGATTTCTTAATAAGAACGGATCAGCTTTAACTCTTAAACGCCTGGGTGTAGCCTAAGCAAACTGCAACACTGCGTTTCACTTGGATTTGAAATTCACTCCTTTCGTTAGGTTCCCTTTTCAGAGAAGTTTTGCTGAGCGTCGCTTTACCGCGTTTATTATTATGATGGTTGGCGGCAAATTTTTATGTTCTTGGAACGATGCTGATTATTTTTACTTAGAACGGCACTCAAGTCCCCATTGTGCCGGAATTATAAAACGAGTGGATGTTGTTAAGGCCCCCCATTATTTCATTTTTCTTTGCCCATATTAATTTTTACTTCTTTAGAATTTAATTTTTTTTTTGTAATACAGAATGGAGCTCAACGCTGTCGGCCTTAAAATATATAGTTCAACCATAAATTTATTATAAAATGCAGGATAAAAAGGAGATATAAAATACTTTTTGAAAGAGATGCTCATAAATAAGACACAAAAAACTTGAAAAGTTCCAGCAAAATATTGAAGATTTTAGCGTGTTCTTTTCTAAAAAAAAATGCAAAATTTTTGCACTTTTACTACAAAAAAAAATTTAATTAAAAAGGAGAAGTAAATCAATCAAATTTTCCCTAAGGAGTTGTAAATTAATTCTTCACAATCGACTTAAAGATGCAATCTGCCACTAAAAAGTGTAAAAAATGTAGCATTTTTTTCTAGAAAAGAACAATAATTTTTACAAAAAATATTTCCTGGTTTGATATTTGATTAGGCAATTTGTAGTTTTGGGAAATCACTGTTTAAGTTGAAAAAGAATTCTCTTGTCAATTAGAATGTCGAAGAAATTGAAGGTTTAACCATTTAATTTTTCCCTCAGTGTTAAGAAACAATCATTTTTACCGCTCGTACTTTAATTTAACTGGAAATAGACAGAAAAATTATTTCATTTTTCTTTGGACTCCGGCCACATTATTTTTTGGCTCGACTTGGTTAAAAAAAAAAAAATTAAAAAGAAAATCCTCCGAACTCTTGCGATACATTTTGGCACGTTGTTTATGGCTGAGATTTCTATCAAATGGCTCTTTATTTTATGCGAAACGAAAATTGTACTCTGCCTTCGAAAGTAACTGACAAGAAATTTACATGCAACCATAAAATTTTCGTAGAAAAAAAAAGGACACTGAATTTTGTTGCAAAAGGAAAAATTTATGTAGCGTACGATTATTGATTGAATATTTTTGCTGTGAAAACAAATGCAAACGACGTCTTTTTTTTCTCTCTTAAAATGTTTATTGACAGTAAAGGAAAAATATTCTTAAATTCATAATCCTTAAGAATTGACAGCTGCGGTCGCTGAAGATGACGATGGTGACGGTGTAGCAGGCAGGCAGACAACAGGACGAAAAATAAAAAGTCGTGTGACGTTTGGGTATTTTTAATCTCTGTTTCTGTTTGTTTAGAATATTTTGTGTTATTAAGTGATAACCTGCCTGTAAGCGATTCATTGCTGGTAGATTATCAAGCAGTTGGGCTCATATTAATTTTTGTTTACCCATGGCGATGACGCCAGTCGGGAAAAATTTTTTAAATGTTATAGGCTTTATTCACCAAAATATATTTGACTCTTATAAGTTGCTTATAAGACATATTCCGTACAGAAATTATGTGTTATAAGCAGCTTATCACCATCTAATATCTTTTATGAATAAGGACTTGAAAATATATTGTTTATTGTATGTGTGAGGCCAGCCAAAATATCGGTTTCCCTTTACTACGCATTAATCCTATCCTGAACTTACGAAATGAAAGCATTGGAGATCAGTTAGTGAACGCTTGGTCATCTAAAGACATCTCTAACTGAATTGAAATGTAAACAGTATAAAATGTAGCGTGCGTCACAAAATATTCTTGACTTTTAACAAAAATCAGCACGAAATATGCTCTCTTAAATTGTCTTAAATGTATTTATGTTTTAGAAATCAGATTTTCAAAAATATTTGCGCTCTTAGTAGCGTGCGTCACTTTAGTTTCTGATCGACTATTTCACACTAACCTCTTGTTTATACTCAGAATGCTCGATCATACGCAGACACCTCCAACTGTTTAAAAATGTAAATGCTGCAAAGTGTAACGTGCGTCACAAAAGATTCTTGACTTTTAATAAAAATCACCACGAAATGTCCTCTTTTAAATTGTCTTAAATGCATTTATGTTTTAGGAATTAGATTTTCCACAATGCTTTCGCTGTTAGTAGCGTGCGTCACTTTAGTTCCTGATCGACTATTTCGCAATAACCTCCTGTTTATGCTTAAGTAAGATAAGGACATCTGCTTTAAAATCAATAGAAAATATATAATATTTTAATTTCAAAAAATTTATTTGAAGATGGTGTAGCGTTCGTCACTTTGGACTTTGCTTATATTAAATTTAAAAAAATTTATTTTTATTAATTATTATTAATTTCTTATGTTTATATGTTTAAATTTTATGAATTCGAATTTCAAAGTTGCTTCCCTTGTTGGTAGCGTGCGTCACATAAGTTTCTGATTTCTTGTTAATTATAATTTAAAAGCATCTCTTTAATAAAAATTATCCATAAGGCTAAATGAAAGTGTAACTCCCTAAAAATATCACATTTACTTTAACCAAAATGATTTTAAAAAATATTCTAACAACTTTACTTTTAATGAAAATTCGAATTTAATAAAAATTCTTCCACGAAAAAATTATTTTATTATATGCGGATTTGAACTTGAACCTGAACAAGAATTCCTTGAATCTTCTTTGCAAATTAATATTTTCCACGCTCCTCCAGATTCTATTTCCTTTTATAATTTCCCATTTAAATTTGTAAATGCCAAAATAATAAATTCCCTTTTCACCAGAAAAATTATCACTCCACTGAATTCTCATTCTCTTTCAGCTCAATATATTTTACTGATTACAATTAATCAATTGATAATAAGAATATTGTATTTCATAATCTCTTCACAAGTTTGTTAATTAAAAATGAATTGGAATTACAATTTTCCTCATTTATTTCGTTGCTAAATTTGTTAATTAACTCAATTGGAAACATCTGACACTGCATTTGAATGGCAACGAATTTGTAACGTTTTCGTTCCGCTGCTTCTCGTTGATTGTGAAAAGAGATACTGAGAACAGCGCCATATTGAATTAAATTTTAATAAATTTTAGAAATTATAAACATCAGCAGTTCGAAATGGAGGAGATACAGAATGAAGTTATTTTGCTTTTTAAAGAGAAATGAAAATCAACATAAAAAAATAAGGACGAAGGATTATTGCTCGCAGCAAAAAGGATTATGAATGGAGTGTTACATGAATGTAATCCCGAAATGAAATGATTGTAATCAGGAACATAAAAATACCAGCAGCTAAATAAACTCAACATCAACTCAAAGAGTGGCAGCTGGAATTATGGACAGTCAAATCGCAAGTTCAGTAATCACAATTGCGCTGGTTGGTCATGGTTGTAATTTTCCTTTTTCTAAAGTGACACAAAACATCTTAAATCTTTTGCCATTAAAACAACAACAATAACATAACATTTAAATAGCAAACTCAAGGAAATCGTTTCAAAAGCTGCAGCACTTCTTTTGCATGCTAAAATTTTAAAAACATCACTACTGCATTACTCTACTCCAAAACTTTTGTAAACAAATTTGAAACTTATAAAAAATGAAGTTACTCCGAAAAACTAAAATTGAAACTAATTGCTGACGTTCAGAATCAGAAGAAACAAATAAAGAGTATTTAAACCCGCAATATTAGAAATAGATTAAGAGCTACTCCGAAAATTCTACCCCAAACTCTTATTTGACACAAAAACGTAAATTAAATTATATTATCGGCATATTCAAAACTACTCCGAAAAGGCAAGAAGATATTTCGAACATTGGCTTATTTTCAATCGTCAATATAAATGCACTCTACTATCACAGGAAATATAAAATTGAATGAAAGTTTTGACGAATTTAATTTACTCCGAAAATTTTAAATAACTCCGAAAATTTCAAATTACTCCGAAAGTTTTATTTTAACACATAGCTTGCAACTATCATTACTTTACTAAAAAAAAAAAAAACATTAAATTCACTGATATTCGACAAAATACAAAGAGTTAAGTTACTCCGAAAATATCAAATTACTCCGAAAATTTTATTTCAATACATAGCTTACAACTACCATTACTTAACTAAAAAAATCATAAAATTCACAGAAATTCGACAAAATACCAATAATTAAATAACTCCGAAAATTTAAAATTACTCTGAAAATTTTAATTTAACACTTAGCTTACAACTGTCATTATTTAACTAAAAAAAATAAAAATTTACTGAAAGTCGACAAAATTCAAAGAATTAAGTAACTCCGAAATTGCAATTCAGAATATAATACTCAGCCAAACTGTGCCAAAGTGTAAAACAACCGAATTCAGCAGTTTAATGTGAAACTCGTAAGAATTTTTAAGTTTTTCCACAAAAAAAAACTAAAATCGTATATTCAATAAAATATCCGTGTAACTCGTGCAACTTCGTGTAACTCGTGTAACTCCTATAACTTCTTTTAAGGCAGTTGTACACATAAGAAACGAAAGTTTAATTTTCCATGATTTAATAACTGCATCTGGTAACTTTTCGAGCCATTATTTAAGGCCCTGATTAAATTGCCATTTTACAACTGAAATTAACTCATCTCTTCGACGTCTTTTTTTTTGCCTTATTTTTCGCAAAAGTCTTACTTTCAACACTCCATAGTTATTTCAGCTTCTTCAAAGACTTTATTAGTTAACTGCACACAAAAAGCCAAACTTGCAACATTTTGCTGCTGGAAAAATTTGCGATAGTGTTGCAAGTGTATTTTCACTTGTTTGCCTCTATAGTTTTGCAGCAATTTTGTGTGAAGAGCCAAACAAGTGGGTGAGTGAATGAATAAGTGGTTTAAGAAAAAAAGGGTTTAGGTGTGTGTGTGTGTGTGTGGGTGGACAAAAAAGAAAATGAATGAAAATTACTGAATGACTGAAAAGATGCATTTAACAAATTCTAGTGAAATGAATCAACCCGAAAGATGGGGAATGCAAAACAAGAGCAACTGAATGAGTTTGTGTTTTTGTTGTTGTTGTTTTATTTTAATGAAGCTTTACAAAAAAGGTGTATCTAAAATGCCTTTTTGTGCGTGCATACATACAAATGCACACATATAGATGTATGCATATATTGTGTTTTCAGCCTTTTGTGTGTGTGTGTTTTGAAATTAATCTGTTTGGTTTTGGTGGTTTTTTTCCAGTGGCTTCTTAACAGATTGAAAACTGAACAAACTGGTGCTTTCGGTTTAGATTTGTTTACTCGCACAATTTTCAATTTATCTTGTCAGTTTTTGTTGTGTTTTTTTTTCTTATTTTCAAAATTTATTTCAGTTTTCTTTCACAAATTTTCTTCAAACAGTTTTCATGCAAATAATTTTTTTATATATATTTTTCGTATACAATTTAATGGTTTGACTGACTAACAAAAGTTGTCTGCCTGCTGCTAACGTGTGTGTGTGTGGGTGTTGTTGGTAGACACTTTTATTGAAAAAAAATTTAAGTAAATCATAAATTTAATAAAAAAAAGCAACAGAAAAAGCGTTTCAAATATTTACTTAAGATGTCAGGCAACTTGTTGAGTTACTCTTGAATTGTTAGAAAACAAAAAAGTACAGATTTTTGTTAAAAGATTAAGGGAAGGCGATTATTTTAGTTTATTTTAAAAAAAAGAATTCAGCACTTGAGAATTAATTTATAAAATATTAATTTTTTTGTTATTTCATACAAGAATTTATAAGTTTCTTAGGATTTTTTATTTTAAATTAAACCGTTAGAGCTTAAATAAAAAGTAAAGATGTCACAGTGGGACATTTTAGTAAAAAATATGGAAATAATTCTGCATAATGTGAACGGGTAGTCCGATTGCAATAATGTTACTTACGTACGTAAGAATTTTAGGAGATGTTGAATTAAAAAAATTTATGATGAATTAATTATCAACATCCATGCAAATTATATTTTTATTTATTTTCACCTTTTTTATTAGAAATTGAAAACTATTTCAAATGAAAGAGGAAGCAAAAGTGTGTTACCATCGGTTTGATACAATTCTCGTAGAAAAATAAACTATTAGCAGCTTCATCTAAGCCGTGGTGATGGTGCAAGTGTAGCGGCTTTTGAAAACAGCTAATCTGTTGTTATACTTGAGTATTTGAATCTGACGTTGATTTTGCTTTGTACTGTGGAATATATATCAAGTTTTTCTGAATCAAAAATAGTTTACGAGTATTTGACACATCAAAATTAAAAATATTAAACTTCATTTACAATTTTGTGGTACATTTCCGACTAACATTTTTACCAATTTTGGTCCACTTTTTTTGCCGATTGGGAAGTTAAACCTTATCCAATTAGCAAAAACATATTCATTATCCAGTTAAAAATAAAATTATTAATAACTCAATGAAAAAGTATATTTTTGTAAAAAAATCCCGATTTTGGGCTGTTTTTTAAAAATATCTCAGCTGGCTTATTTGCCTTCTCTTTTATTTCCATGATTTTCTGTTAAAAATATGAACGACTGAATTGTTTGCAGCTCCTTTCTCCCCTTTCATTGATATTGTCTTTTTGCCAATTATTTCCCTTGAAAGCTGGTGTGATGTCTTGGATAACATCCGCAGCTCAACGGGAGATTAAAATTCCCTTCCATTCATACAGTTGCTTTCCACACCTTTTCATAACATTTTATGAATAAAGAATTTTGGTTTTCCATTCACGTACACTTTCCTAAGTGACCTCGTAGCACAACAAATAAATAATAAAATAAATTTTATTTCTGCCATTTTGTGGCCCAAAGTTTACCGTAAATGAGAGGTCTTTAGTTGGTCAATGTTGTGTAATTTTTATTACAAAAAAGGCTTAATTTGGTTATTTATGTTCCAAAGCCGCCACCATAAATATTTAAATTATGCAGTTGAATCTAATATTTTATATAAAATTAATTTCCAAATAAAAAAAAATAGAAAAATAAGGATTTAAAACGGCTGCTCTTGCCAAGAAAAGTTAAATCCGGGGTATTGCACGACAATTAATGGAAAAAAATTTTGTGTGCGATAAAATCAAAGAGTGCTTTAACATAATTTTTTTTACCTTAAAATTCTCACTATATTATTAGTTTAACTCTAAATTGCATTAATATAATTTGCAATATTTTGTGCGCTTTCAAATAATATTCTGTTGCAGAAATTAACAACTTTTTGCAGTTAAAACAACTTTATTTTTAAATATATTTTTTCTCGTTAACTTGAAATTAATTCTTTCTTAAAATTTGTATAAAAAAATTTTGTTTTTTCAATATATTTGTGAAGTTATAAAATTGCACTGAAAAATATATTTTCGTAGAAGAGGATTTCCTGTGAATTAATACAACAAATTTAATTTCAGAATAACGTTTGAGTTCAAATATCACACAAACTTTTCCTTTCAAAATTAAATAATAAATTTGTTTTAATGAAATTTCACGTAAACACTTTTTAATAAAATTTCATATGAAAACTTTTGTTTATATAGGGTGTTTTTATAGAGTGATACAAGTTTAAATCATAATAAAATAAAGTAATATATTTTTGATATCAATGAAACGGCCTTTATTGGATAGAAAATCTTATGACATTAATGTTTAAATATGATTTCGGCCATGTGGCCGCCACAGCTGGCGCGTACAAGGCGCAATCTGGAACACCAGTTTTCACAAACAGTAACATTCCGACCATCATCGTTCTTGAAGACATATGGGCCAATGACTCCGCCAGCCCACAAAGCGCACCAAACAATAATTTTCTGTGGATTCTCCTGACTCCGAATGCGACAATTCCGTTTATTTAAGTACCCATTCAACCAAAAAAGGGCTTCATCGGAAAACAAAATTTTCAATGGACGAAGTGCACGATAAGTTTGACGAACAGAACCATTATTTTGATTAAAAATTTGCACACTTTGCACGCATTGCTCCGGTGTAAGTCGATCCATAATGAAATGTCAAAGCAAACTAAACAAAAAGCAACTTTCAGCTGTTAAATGGGTGGTCAAATAAAGCAGTGATGCCAACTCAAAGTTATATCACTCTATAAAAAACACAAAACATATAAAATTTTTTATTTCTTGACTTAATATATTAATTAGTTTAACTAATTTCCTATATGATTTCATTAATTTTTTCTTTCAAAGTTGTATTACTCTATAAAAGCCACCCTATTAAAATGTTAAAAAAAACAAATTTACAACAATAATACAAAATTTACAACAACAACTTATGCTACAATTTTCACTGTAGATATATTTAACTGCAACAAGAGTTTGTTTATTTCAAAATCTTTATATAAGAGGAAAACTTAAAATCTTTATGTTTTTCTAACTCAATAACTTCGATGAACGTCCTTCGATTTTCGTTGGCCTAACAGATTTGGATAGAATAAACTAAGACCTCTCCAATGATATATCGTTTATCTAACGTACTGTGGATAATCCGTGTGTTATCGTATGTGAAAATTCAGACAGACTGCAAACTAAATTATTTTCCCGACATTTAGTTTAACTGGTCGAACCACTGCGTTGTTGCTTGATTTGATTTAAAAGCTCCTTTCTATCTAAAAGTAATCAAAACATTTTTTCTTTAAATAATTTTTTACCTAAAAAGACTTATATTTGAGTGAAAATGAAATGTTTGGAATTGGAATGAGTTGAATACATTTTTTAATAAAGAGCTTGATCTGTTAATTGATTACTTTTTTAATTAATAGTATGAAATAGTTTACGCAAAATATATAATTAATTAATTGATTAATCGATTTTCATTAAAAATAAATTTTATTAATTATGTTTCTACTCTCTTTTGTTGCAGGTATGTTGAACAGATTTTCATAAAAACGTTTATGCACATCACAAGACTTAAATTCGCAGTATGTATGAATAAATCAAAAACAATTTCTTTATGTGTAAGTTTAAAGAGCAGGAAATACCAGATTAATAATTTTTCCTGTAATAGTTTTTAGGTTATTCTTCTTAGCAAGAGAGAAAAAAACTTAAAAAAAAAATTTATGTTTTTGTCGGGAAGAGGCCAAAAAAGTTTAATTTATTTAGTTTTGTTTTTTTTTAAGTAGGAACAGCACCCAGGAAATGATCCCTTTATATGAAGTCGATTGTGCCTGAATTGGGAAAATATGTTTTGGGAGAGTGGCTGAACTAAAAGATATAATTAAAATTTTTGCTTTTATATTCGTTACAAAATATGCATGAACATTCGGTAAACAGCTGTTGAAGAGAAGAACAAAAACTCCTTTTTAATGCAACTGAAATTTAATTGAAAAGTTTTGAAACTAAATTTGGGGCTTTTGCTGTGAAGGATTTTATTTGAAATATAGGAATTTGGAAGCGCTTATTTGTTTGCTATTAAATTTTTAATTACTAAAATTTACCTTTTGGAAATTTAACCAGCGAACAATTAAAATTTTAATTGAAATAATTTTCTATTAAATTTTCAATTTATAGAATCAAATACTGGAATAAATGGCAAAAAAAAAACTTACTTAAGGGTCTCAATTTAGCCCAGTCATATACCTGGACATTAACCACATCGAAGACACAAAGTCATTAAGTCCCCCACGTTAATGTGTGTAGAAGGGAAATTTGGGACTACAATTAATTGCCAAGAAATAAAGAAAATTCTTTATTTTATAAGAAGTTATGGTAATAAAAAATTCTACTGCCACGCCCATTGACTCTAGAACACTTTTTTTTATTGATTTTATTCTGTTATTTCCTTGTTTTTGAAAATAAATTCTCAAGTTATTGACTTATTTTCCTTTAAAATAATTTCCTTTTGCTAAAAGCTGAATATTGCAGTGATAGAAAAAAAACCTTTTTTGCTAAAAATTGAATAAATTAAGAACGAAAATTTTTGGCATGTCATGAGTTTTAAAATACATTTAATTTCACTGCATTTTCAAGTTTCCTTTTGCTAAAAACGTCCTTGACTTTTAAATATGCAGCGCATTGAATTGTTTTAATTTCCCAACACAAACATTCGAATCCGCCAATAAGTTTTTATCTGAAAAAACAAATTTAATCCAAGATGTTAATTAAATATTTTCTGTTTTGCAAATTCAATAAAAAAAATCTCAGCAAATGGTCATCCCTTTGGTCTGCCAAAATCTCTTCTACGCTTTTGAGTTTTATTTAAATTTTGGCGCTTTTTCAATGTCAATTCAAGCACAATTCGATAAAAAAAATTGAATTTAAATATTTAACTGAATTGACACACTGCGTAGATGCTGTTTTTTTTAAATTTATTTATTTCAAGTCATATTTCATAACTTTTTGCAAATGAAGAACAACAATTTTCTTTCACTTGAGCACATAAACAAATAACAGAAATAATGTTTTCTCCTTCATATGCTTGTATTATTTATTTCAAATGGTTCATGGTCATCTGACATCTTCTCGACTACAGTGCGACAGAAAGAAAATTGTTTCATTAAATCCAAATTGGCAAAATATGTGTGTGTGTGTGTTGTGTGATGTGTAAATAAGTTTTGAGAAATACTCAAGATTTCTCAAGTTGTACGTTTGTAAATATTTGAACGAGGATTCGGAGAAGCAAAAAAAAAAACAAAAACAAAAAACTAAAAGGAAAAATGGAAATTGTAAATAATATGAAACAAAAGAAATGAAAATTATGTGCAAGTCCTTAAAGAAATAAGATGTCAATGGGAAATTCCAAAGAGGAGAGGGGGTGTCATAAACATGTTAAAGAAATGCTGCTGCATGTCAGCAGAAACGAAAACATTTCAAAACCGAAGAATATTGAAATCAAACCGAATTTACAAGCGAGAATTATCTTGAAATTGTGAGCAGGTGAATGGGATCGTTTGTTGTTGTACTCATATCGACACCAACAACAAGGTCAATTGAGTTGTTTTGCACAATTCGAAAAGAATCTTAGAAAGAGATTATTGAATGTTTTCTGCTGTTTTATGAATGTTGCACTTGAAGGTTTAAATACGTTTCATAATCAGCAAAACAATGATTTTGGTTTGGGAATTCGGGGAAGGAAATATATAAAATTGTATTGAGGAAATTGTTCTGGGTTTCAAAATAAATCAAATCGGAATTGCTCCTTTAATTAATGAAATTCTTTCGTAAAAAATGTCATCTCTGGGTTAATGATATCATTAGAAGAAAAGGCGTGGATCCACGCAATTAACGAACCCTAGTGACAGCAATTGACACTATTTTTTCATGAAGGATCGCCATGAGTATTTTAGCAACAATTCATAAAAACAAAAAAATTCTGGAGAAATACTTCTTCTTCGAGTTTTTTTTAACTTCTTGCTACGAAATTTTAAAATTTTAAAAATCTGGAAGTTGTTGGTTTCACCCCGTTTTGAAAAAATCAATTTCTCATCAGGTCTCGACATTTTGAGGTCCTGGGAAGCTTCCCTGACTAATTCTGAGAACCTGCCACTATGGCTGTGTGGAAGTGTGTGTGTGTGTATGTGTGCATGTGTTTATGTGTATGTGATCCGCTTAGAACTTTTGAAAGAGTTCGCATCAGATCTCGACGTTGTGAGGTCCTGGGAAGGTTCCCTGACTAATTCTGAGATCCCGCCACTATGTCTCTATATATGGGTGTGTGTGCGTGTGTGTATGTTTGTGTGTGTGTGTGTGTGTTTGTGTGTGCAAGTATGTGACCTGCTTATAACTTTGAAACGGCTTAAGCGATTTCAATAAAACTAAAGGTTTCTACTGAACTTAAAGCTCCTTTTAAATTTGAACCGATTCGAATCGGTAGATATCAAGAAGATTTGAAAACTTAGAAAAAAAATTTTGAAAGTAGTTTTTTTAAATAACTTTTAAGCTGTTTTATCGATCGATTCCAGAAACCAGAAATCAGCTTTCAAACCAAAAAACCACGGCGGCCACAGTAAAGCGGTTCAAAATCGGTTAATCCGTTTGTGAAATATCGCGAACGAAAAAATTTAGAAAAAGTTATTCATTTTAAAAAACTCCGCAATTATATATCTGATCAGTTACTGTTTTCGATATTTTTATATTAATCGAAAAATGCATCGATCATCACTTATCACTTGGGAATCGGTTGATTTGAAATTTAAATTCATGGCGTTTTAGCTGCAAGACCTCTAGAGCATAGAATAGTTTTGCGGTTAAAATTAGCGGGAAGTTGCAGAGATGGCCTTTTAAGTCAATTGTTTTCCAAATATTAAACTTTTTGTAGACGAAATTTTTTTTCTTAATTTTGATATGCAGGCCTCTGGCTGAAATTACTGTCTTCTCTTGAAATCGTCAGCACGCCAAATAACTATTTTTTCAATAAGGAAAGAAATTTCTTTCTTGTCAAAATTAATAACAATAATTTTTTTGTGAAACTTTCTTACACTTCGTTTTACTATCACTACTAATTAAGGAAAAACATGAAATTTATGAGGCCTTTAAAAATGTTCTAGTCAAATTTTTTGAAACAAATAGTTTTTCTCGCAGAAAAAAAAATTAAATAAAAACTTTAAACGTGTTTTTATAAAGAAAACATGTCTGAAAAGTTTACGATCTGAAATAATAAAAATTTATAGCAGCTTTTTTAAATATTTTTATCTTTCCATTTAGCAACACGTCATTAGCGTTGCATCTTGTTTTGTGGCATAAAATCATGTGACACTTGAAAAGTCTATAAAAATGTTTCACCAAATTCCACACCTCAACGAGATCCATTTAAATGATGATGGAAAAACTAATGAACGTCTTGTCAAGCGCAGAAAATTTATTGCGCATTTTCTTCAGAAAGTCCATAAAAATTTGTCGTTGGAATATTTTAAAAGATCTTTTGGGGCATTAAAAATTATTTATATCTGAAGTGGACACACATTATTTTGAATTTATGATGGGAAAGTTGCAAGTAGTTTATTTTTATAAATATTTCTTCAAAAATAAGTGTCTTAAAGTCCGGTCAGTAATTAACGTCTTTTAGTACATTTAAAATTAAGAAATTGATGTTGCATCGTTGTTCATTGTCAAGAGCTGGATTGACTACCAACCATCACGTACAGCAAACATTTTAAGTTATTGAAAAATCTAAATTTTCCCAACATCATTTGGGAAACCCATCATAAAAATGCGTTGGAAACTCATATATTACTTGAAAATTAAACAATTTTATATCTAGGATATTCGAAAATCCGCGTAAAAATTTTCGAAAATTCGAAAATCAGATACTGAAATTTTCGTATATTCGAAAACTAAACTAAAATTTTCGTTTATTCGAAAATCAGATACTGAAATTTTCGTATATTCGAAAATCAGAAACTGAAATTGTTCGTATATTCGAAAATCAGACACTCGAAAAAGGTAAAATCAGATTTTCGAAAAACAAATTTGCCGAAATTTAAATATGAAATTTTCGAAAATTTAAACAAAAGTGCATATACACAAATACATTAAAATTTAAACAATTGAAAAAAAATAATGTTTTCAAAAAAGTTAAAATCTTGGGAAAAAATTTCAGTTTCTTAACTAAATTCAAATATTAAACGATTAAGAAATAATTGCAAATTCACTAAAAAAAAAAGAACTTTTAAAAGTTCTCTTCACTTAAGCGCTCAAAAAGTGTGCGTAAAAAGTGTACGAAAAGTAAATTCGAAAATTCGAAATCTTACATGTTCCCCAAAATACAGCAATTACCACCAAAACTAATAACTGCCGTGAATATGTCGAAAATATACATGAAAAAATTCAAGAAAGCAGTGATTTTCGAAAATTCGAAGTTTGATATTCATACATGTTCACATTAAAACTGCAAAAATTTTCTTTTAAATCTAGTGTAACTTCCTCAAATGTTAAAATATAATATTATGCCGAATATATCAGCAATGTTCGAATTTTCGAATATAACGAAATGTCATAATTTTTGCTAAAAATTCAGCAAAATTAGACAACTACAACATATTATTACACAAAAAGTGCTTAGTTAAGTGAATAGGTAATGTTCGAAAATTCGAAATTCCCTATTTATTTAGAAAACAAAGCAAGCAATGATCGTTATCTTTTAATAAATGAAACGAATACATGCCATGGCTAAATAAAAAAGATAGAAAACTTTCGCACAAAAATGATATGTTCGAAAATTCGAAGTAAGATTTTTATACACAAACAATATTGTTCATGTTAGTTTTATAAAGTAATTTAAAAAATTGCAAATATCTGAAATTATTCTAAAAATATCCTTAATGTTCGAAATTTCGAAATTAAAATTTAGAAAATTTTATATATGACAAACATTTTTGTTTATGTTGGTTTATATAAAGTAATTGCAAAATTTGGAAATTACTGAAATTATTTTAAAAATATCCCTAATGTTCGAAATTTCGAAATAAAAATGTAGAAAATTTGATATATACATATATAAAATTATGTAATTCAGTAAATCGACAATATTCGAAAATTGCAAATTCTTTTTTTATTTAGAAAAACATACACAAAAGATGTTAGAAATCTTCCAGTTACTTCGAATTTCTTTCAAAATATTAAAAGTTTACAAAATGTTTTTGTAATTTCGAAAATAAGTTACGAATTTCCGAAAATATGGGCGAAAAACTTAATTATTTCACGTTGTTCAGAAAGTCATAATATTAACTCGGAACACGAAAACGGCTTTAAAAGAAAATTGTACGAAATTTCATTCGAAGTAGAAGTAAATAAACGAACCGAAAATTCGAAAATAGTCGCTTTCAAAAAAAATATAATTTCTTGTTTTTTTCTTTTAAATTTATGCCAACATTCTAGGAACTTTTTCGAAGTATTGAAAAACGGATTTTAAGTTATTAAGCGCACGTGTCCTAAATTTAAAACTGAAGCAGCGGGGCCCACTCAAAACCTGCACTGCTAATTAATTTCCTTACACTTTTAAATTCAGTCAAATTTTAAGCAGATGCAGGACAATAATTTACCAAAACAACTCTGATCTTCTTAATTTTGTGGAACGAAAATAATTTTGCCTTTTTATTGTCCTCAAAACCGCATGTGTGAATTTAAATTTCCCTTTTGCTGTTGTTGTATTTGTGTTGACTACAATCTTTACAACCCTCATTAGAAAAAAATGCTTATTTACCCACTGATTTTGTTCTATTCTCACTTTCATCGGTTGCCATGAAAAGCTGTTGGAAATGTAAGAAAATAAATTTGAAGTTTATAAATCGCCTTCTTAACAGCTTTTTACACGGCTCATTGCAAGGACTTCTTAATCAAACGCAACAACAAATAAGCTGGAGAGCTAACACAGTGGCTGACACACACACTTACACACTCATACATAGACACACGCACAGGCACTTATACAAACATAAGCTTACAAAATTAGGATCATAAATTGTTTGTCTTGATTTAAAATTTTCGAATATAAAAATGAAATAAAAATGTAAATGCGGATGCGGATGTGAATGTGGATGTGAATGTAAATGTGAATGTGAATGTAAATGTGAATCCGTGGCTCGACAAATAATACGGGCACAACAATAGTGGAAGGCAAAAAAGTCGCAAAAAAAAAACCAAATGAAATATGAAAGAGATGTGAGTACTTTTCAGTTAAACGGGTTAACTATCGGGTGATTTTTTTTAGCTGCGTGGGTTTCTAAAATGACAACACGGGACAGGAATATTTTGGGCATGACTTTTTCAACTCCCAGCTACAAAAGTTTAACATTTTTAAAAGTCGGAAAGTTATTGGTTTTACCCCGTTTTGGAAAAACCTAATTCTCATCAGTTATCGACGTTTTGAGGTCCTGGGAAGCTACCCTGACCCTGATTCTGAGAACCCGTCACAATGTCTGTATGTAAAGGGTGTTTTTTATAGAGTGATACAAGTTTAAATCATAATAAAATATAGTAATACACGTTTGATATCAATGAAACGGACTTTATTGGATAGAAAATTTTATGGCATTAATGTTTAAATATGATTTCGGCCATTTGGCCACCACGTTGGGCGCGTACAAGGCGCAATCTGGAACACCAATTTTCACAAACAGTAACTTTCTGACCATCATCGGTTTTGAAGACTTATGGGCCAATGACTCCACCAGCCCATAAAGTGCAGCAAACAGTAATTTTATGTGGATTCTCCTGACTCCGAATCGACAATTCTGCTTATTCAACCAAAAATGGGCTTCTTCGGAAAATAAAATTTTGAATGAACGAAGTGCACGATAAGTTTGCTGAACAGAACCATTATTTTGATTAAAAATTTCCACAATTTGCACGCGTTGCTCTGGGGTAAGTCCAAACATAATAAAATGTCAAAGCAAACTAAACAAAAAGCAACTATCAGCTGTTAAATGGCAGTGATGCCAACTCAAAGTTGTATCACTCTATAAAAAAAACACCCTATTTGTAAGTGCATGTGCGTGTGTGTCTGTAAGTATATGACCCACTTGTAACTTTGGAACTTGATCGATGATGGCGTTTTAAAAGGTTCTACTGAACTTAGAGTTCTTGTGAATTTAAACCGATTCGAACCGGTAGATTTCAATAAAATTTTAAAAACTTATAAAAAAACATGTTTAATAATTTTTTATTATATAATTTTTAAACGGCCTTACCGATCGATTCCAGAAACTAATCAGCTCTCTAGTTTAAAAAAACCATTTCGGCCACTGCAAATCGGGTCAAAATCGGTTAATCCGTTGGTGAGATATCATGAACGAAAAAAATTCGAAAAAAGTGATTTATTTTAAAAAACTCCGAAATTATATATCTCATCAGTTACTGTTCTCGATTCTTTCATAGTAACCGCACAGTGCATCGATCATCACTTATCACTTGGGAATCGGTTGATTTAAGAATCAAAATATTAGCGTTTTAGCTCGAAGTGGTCAGAAGCATAGAACGGCACAAAAACCAAATTGCGACAGTTTTGGCTTAAAATTATTTATTATTAATTTGGGTTACAGGGATGGCCTTGAGGGTCCACCATTTTCCCCATTTTTTTTATTAAAATCTGTTGCACAATTTAATGTCACTTCTTTTGAAATAAAAAACTGAAACGACTTGAAAAAACTCCCCCCTCTTCTCATCCTTCTTCATCTATTCACTCTTTTCATAGTTCCGGCACAAACGCACTCAATCAGCAGGGTTTACAACCAGACGGTCTTAAAAAAACGAATTCGCTTGTCCTTTTTTTATTAGCAACAATTTTCCTATTTTTCTTCAGAATTCTTTCAATTGTTCTTTTCTTGAAATCCATTTTTTGCCTTCATTTCACTGTTATTTTTTTCTCCGTGTTTCCAGGCAAAAAAGTACACAAATTTTAGTGCGATTGAAAAACTGTCTTGTCAGTGTGTCAGCAGTACTTTTGTCATGTATTTTATTTCCTCTTCCCTTTTATGTTTTGTTATTTACGTTGCCCCATTTTCTATAGAATTAGAAAAAGAAAAAAACCAAAAATTGATTTTATTTTTGTTGCCCGTTTGGTTTTCTTTTCATTTGTTTCTCGCTACTCTCTGCTGCCACTCACTCGCTGATCCCAAAACTTATCATCACAATATTTGCAGACAACAAATTATGATTATTCGAAGGAATAAAAGGACCCACAATAACTGCGAGAAGTAAAAAAAAAACTAAAATAACAAAAGAAAAAAAAAAAAAGAAATGAAATCTAAGAAAATATAGACGAACGTGTTGACATTTTGGCTGACTAAGTTTTTCGTTGCGATAACCCGGATAGATGAAGCGCTATAAAATAAAACAGGGAGACTATAATTCTCGTAGCCAATTTATAATGCACAGTGGGGATAGTTGCAAAATAAATGCTAACAATTTTATAACAATTTAGTTGCCTAAAACATCGTTTAGATCGTCGCATCGTTTGCGACAGAGAAATGTGTGCGAAAACCTACGTTTATATGTGTACGAGGTGAGTTCAAAAATTATGGGGAACTTTTATAAAAAATAGCTTGTAATTTCCCCTTAAAAATGGTCCACTTTTGGACATAAAACAAAGTGTTTTCCAATCTTCGAACCACTTCTCACATGAACTTTTTAACCCGACCTTGAGCTCTCTCAGCGATTCGATTTCTTATAAATAATTATCGCAAAACGCTATTGTTTGATGAGTTCTTTCAACTTTGGGAACTACGAAAAGCCGCTGGCTGCCTATGCTGTTGCCTTCGCTGGCTGAGGCATGATTATGACGTTGTTTTTGGCTAAAAATCCCGTATTCTTTTGGGGTCAAAACTCATCCAACTTGTATTTGACAAGACAATTAAAAAAAAATTTTTTGAAAAACGAATAATTTAAAAAATATTTCATTTATGAAACAAGTGCTGCGAATTAAACAATTGTTTTTTAAATCAAATTTTGTTTCCTTTAATATGTTCGGTCCCACTGTGCAGTCGAAAGAAGACCAAACCGCACAATATTAGTGGAGACGATATTGTTCTGTGCTTGAATGTGACAATAAGTACTTCGTACATTCAAGCATTTGCCACTAACTCCCACTAGTTTTGTCATTTAAAGTGTTTAAGCTTAACCCATTGGGGTGTCATTTGCCATGTACACATTTGACATTAAGTACTCGCCAAGAGTTTGATTTTAGAAATTTGCATAAGCAAAAGTCATTTCGGGGCTCTGTTGTGCTGACAATTATTGCACTTTTGTGCACTTGACTTCAGCAGTGCATTTAAATGTGTCTGCGTGTGTGTGTGTTTTGTGTGCATGTATTTTCTCAGGTTAACAAGAAACTACAAGTTTATTTTTTTCAGGAAGATATTTCAGATGCTTTTTAAATGAGAAAAAGAGTTAATTTACCCCGTTTTGAAGAAACTGATTTCTAATCAGATCTACACAAATCGAACCAGTGGCGTTCTGAAGATCTATTCGCATGATTTCCTGTGAACTTGAAGCGATTCGGATCGGTAAATTTCAAATATCGCTAAGGAAATGTTATTTTGAAAGTGGGATTTTAAAATAGCTTTTCAACTGCTTCATCGATCTTGTAAAATGAAAAAAATCACGTCCATTTGCGCGAACCGGGTCAAAATCGGTTAAACCGTTCGTGATCAGATATCTAATCGGTTACTGTTTTCGATTTGTTTTTCATACAACAGTAATTAAAAGAGGAGCATTGCTGAACTTAGTTATCCTTTAAATTTAAACCGATTCGAACCGGTACATTTCAAAAAATTATTATTCAAAGTGAATTTTTTAGAATAACTTTTCAGCGGCTTCACCAATCGAATTTTAAAATTAAATACTTCTTTAATACTTTCTTTAAGTTCTTTAAGTAAGTGTTCTCTATTCTTTATAAGAATCGAAAGAAGAGCGTTTGAGTTTGAACCGATTCGAACCGGTACATTTCAAGATGCTCAAAAAACTTGAAAAAATTGTTATTCAAAGTGATTTTTTTGGAATAACTTTGCAGCGGCTTCACCAATCGAATTTTAAAATTAAATACTTCTTTAAATTGTCAAACCACGTCGATCATTTTGAACAGAGTCAATATCCGTTGAACGGTTCGTGAGATATCGTGACTGTAAAATTTCCAAATAAAAAAATATATTTGGAAAACACCGAAATTGTATATCTGACCAGCCGGTGTTCTCTATTCTTTATAAGAATCGAAAGAAGAGCGTTTGAATTTGAACCGATTCGAACCGGTATATTTCAAGATGCTCAAAAAACTTGAAAAAATTATTACTCATTGAGATATTGTGACTGTAAAACTTCGCAAAAAGTAAAAAATTTTTAAAAACATTGAAATTCTATAACTGACCAGCTGGTGTTCTCTATTCTTTATAAGAATCGAAAGAAGAACGTTCTTAAACTTATATTTTCGGTGAATTTGAACCGATTCAAACCGGTACATTTCAAGGTGTCTGAAAAATCTTTTGCGATCTCTTGCAAAAAATTTCCTTAAAAAAACGTTTGACAAAATAGTTTATTAAAATATGAGAGAAGAGAAACATGATCAACGTGATCACAGGGATTCGATCCTCAGGTTTCCTTTTCATGTTTAATACTGAATCAGTTCTGGACGCATTTTATTATTAAAAATTTTCAAAAATAGAAAAATTTCTCGCACTTAAAAGAGCCAATTGAAAAGTAGTAAAAATAAGCCGTATTTGAGTAACAAAAGAGCAAGTGTAGCGGCTTTCGAAAACTGTTGTACCCTGCTGTGGGATTTGAAAATTAAATTGATGTTGAATGGTGTTTTTATTAATCCCTGGATTATTTATCATGTCTCCCGGCCACTATTTTTTGTTTTTAAATTATAATTCTGTTAAATTAAAAAATTTTTGATTCCACCAAAACTGCTCTTTTCCACTTATTCTTTTATAAAAAGTGTTGATCTAAATTGATTCCCCAAAGGGTTAATATCAATTTGAAATATTATGACGCCCAATTTTTGTGCATTTGTCATGCGATAGTTGGTGCCAGTGACAACGGGTTAAAAACTAAATGAATTATTTTCAGAAATTATGGAGCCAGTCTATTGACCAACAAAAAAAAAAACAAGAAACTTTTCAACAAACGCTTGGAGAAACAGCAGAGACATGAAATGAAACTATAAAAAAATTAGAAAAAAAATTAGAAAACTAATTCAACTGCTGAAAATGGGTGTAAGACGTTTGTCGATTATCACGAGTGACAAATGAATGGCACATATTTTAGTTGGAGCTTTTTTGTCCTTTTTTGATGCCATTCAAGCGGCTCAAAGAACTTTAAAATAAATTCGTGTTTTGGAAAAAAATTAAATTCATTTTTGGATCATAGAAAACATAATTTATTATGCAGACCGTTAACGAAGTTGTTGAACAACTTTTAGAAACAATTTTTTAACTAAAAAACTGAAACTCAAATATAATGTGATTCTGAACCGATTCGATTTGGTGTGTAGATTTCAAGGGATTTTAAAAAAGCCTAGAAAAAAACACATTTAAAAGTGTTTTTTTCTCTAAATATTTCTTAAACGGTTTTGCCGATCGGTTCCAGAAATTAATCAGCTCTCAAGATTGAAAACCCACGTTGGCCACTGCAAATCGGGTCAAAATCGGTTAATTCGTTCGTGAGACATTGTGAATGCAAAGGATACGGAAAAAGTGTTTATTTTTAAACTCCGAAATTATATGTGTGATCAGTTGGTAGTCTCGATCCTTTTATAGTTATCGAAAACTACACCATTCAAGTGGGAATCGGTTGATTTGAAAATAAAAATATTAGCGTTTTAGCTCGAAGTGGTCAAAAGCATAGAATAGCCCAAAACCAGGTGAAAATAGTTTTGTGGTTAAAAGTAGCAGGAAGTTACAGGGATGTCCTTTAGGGTCAACCTTCTTCCAGATTTTTTATTATTGTTGGTTTGAGATAGTCCAACAGTTTAAAAGAAATTATAACGGCTCGGAAACTGAAAATAAATATGTTGGGTGCAGTTATTATTGCATTTGACATTTAGCTCTCACACACATCAAACTGTCATCAAATTGGTGCAGTAACGGTACTGCGAATCCACTCATAATTTCAGATAAAAAATCTATCAGGACTTAAATTAAATTTTTAAAATTTGGTTTTAATTTATTTCGTATTTTTTTTTTTTTTTTTTGCAAATGGCCACTCAGTCATTGTGCGCTCAAAACCATGAAGAAGAACAATTTTGAATTTAATAAAAATTTTATTTTCAAATTGAATTTCTCTATCAAAGAATATCGCATCGTTTTAGAAGTCAGTGGTGATGAGTTCTTATTTTTATGATGATGTACGGAAAACAGAAATATATTTTTATGACTGCCAAAATAATGAAGTCGTCTTGAATATCCGAAAGATTTATTTCTTATGAGACTTATTTTTCTTCTTTTACTTATTCTCGTTTCAATGTTCGACTGTTTGTGATTTATATTGATTTGTTTTGTCCGGAATGGCTGGTTGTCTCTTCTGTCAGTCGTTTATATTGATTGTATTTTCGGTTTATTTAATATATTAATATTTGATGTGGTTTGTTGCTTATTGAAGCGTTCAGGGGTGGAAAGTGCTGTAGCATAGATTTTTAATTTAATTTT
Organism: Linnaemya vulpina; assembly: GCA_963675445.1. NCBI lineage: Eukaryota > Metazoa > Arthropoda > Insecta > Diptera > Tachinidae > Linnaemya > Linnaemya vulpina. The sequence continues at coordinate 104,471,628 of OY776276.1, forward strand.
TACAAAAGAAACAAGCCACTAGGATTTTAACGCGGTGTGCTTGGTGGTCTCTAAAACAACGTGATCGATATTTTTTTTAATAAATTATAAAATAAAATAATTTAAAATAAAAATAAATTAAATTAAAATTAAATTGGCTAGTTAAAAACGACAGTTTCTAAAAATAAAAATTTTTAAGAATCAATAATATTTTTTATAAACAATTTTTTAATAAAAAATCCGCACAAACAAGTGGCGAAATATTGAAATAAATGCACTCTTTTACATAAAAAATAATGGCAAATTTCTTTAATAATCGATTAATCGCACGAATACTTATTCCAGCTACAAACTTAATCGAATAATAATCGAACAATTTATTAAAATTCGATCAAACGAATAAGTTTAATTTTGTCTAGTTTATTGATTTCAAATTGATACCAAAAATATTTTTTTTATATACAAGAATATTTTGATTAATCGATTAAGCGTCATAAATTATTCGAACTATTTTTTATTCAAAAATAAAAAAATACCAAATTATTAATTTCAAAAACAAAAAAGTTAATTGCTCAAATATAATCGATTAATCGAATAACGATTAATCACTTCAATACCCGAATTGCCACTGTCTAACTTCACTTTGAAAACAGCAACAGACCGGAAAAAGGCTGTACTGAGAAGTTGATGATTACAAAAAAAAAATATTCAAAATATGACGTTTCGAATAAAAATTCATATTGAATACGAATTGTGAAATAAAAAAAATTTAGAATTCCAAAATTTTCCTGTGAAAAAATAATTGCGTTTTCTTTTCCAGAAAGCGTGCAACATTTTTTCACTTATTTTCTAAAAAGTGGCGCTTTGGAAAAGTGTTGTCATTTTCATTATAAAATTTTCGAAATTGTTTTTAGTGTAATTCTGTTAAAAAGTGTTAAAAATGTTGCCTTATTTTCTAGAAAAGAAATCGACATAATTTTCCTCTTCATGACTAAATTTTAGAAATTGTTTTTAGTGTAATTCTGTTAAAAAGTGTGTAAAATGTTGCCTTATTTTCTAGAAAAGAAATTGACATAATTTGCCTCTTCATGATTAAATTTTAGAAACTGTTTTTAGTGTAATTCTGTTAAAAAGTGTGAAAAATGTTGCCTTATTTTCTAGAAAAGAAATCGACATAATTTTCCTCTTCATGATTAAATCTTACAAATTGTTTTCCAGTGTAATTGAGCGACGAAACGCCATCCAGTGGAGACACTGTGGATCAGGTAGTCAATTCAAAATTTAGTGTTAAACAAAAAGTCCCAAAATAATTCTATTTAATCCTTAAATTAAAAGCCCCGGGAAAATAAATTTTCTCCAAAATAAAAACCGATTTTATTAAATATTTATTTTGCAGCCAATGATAAGAAATGAAAAAAGAAATTATCTGAACTTCAAATTCTATTTCTTATGAATCGTGTCAGTGTCTGCTTTTTGTGAGGGACACTTCCACGCCTGACACCGACCCCCCGGTGTTAGAATACAATATTTATTTTGCCTTTTCAGTGTACGAGTATTATGGAGAAAAAAAACAAGAGCAAGAAAAAAATATATATATTCCAAACAAAACAATTTCTATTTATGTGAGAATTACAGTCGTGGATGGGGTCATTTCGGTGGGCATATTGTCTGCCCCATAACCAGGACTGTTGCTGAGTGGCGGCAGAAAGAGAAGGGAAAATATTTATTTCCAAGTATTTTGATGTTGGGGTATTTTCTTAAGGTTTATTGGTATGAATGTGTGTGTGTATGTGTGCGAGTGTGTGCGAGAATGTTTTATATAAATGTATGTGTGAGTGTGTACACTCTTCCATTACGTCCTTGAGTTTCAAATTTATTGCTTTTGTATTCCTCTCATTTTGAAATAAATTTTCCTTTTTAATAATTTTTTTTGTTTTTTTTTTTTTGGCTGGCAGGTTGTTACCTTCTCAAGGGTTTATTTCAAGACAAATTATTTTACGTGCTGTTTACTCTGAAGCATTTTGCGGTTTCAACAAAACAAGCATTTCATATATCTTGAAATAAAATGTATAAAAAAAATATGAAAAAAAAAAGTTTTTGAAATTTCACTCTCCATAAATCTTAATGGATAAGCAGTGGAGATTTATGTTTGGGAATTTTTAAGCAGCTCACCGACTTTGAAATATTTAATTAAAAATGTACTCAGATTTTGTGATGAATTGTTTTTTAATGGAATTAAAATGTGGGGGAAATTTACAAAAAAGGCTTCTTGGGGTGTGTAATTCTCTTTTGATTTACTGTAGTTGACTGAAAAAGTGTAAAAAATGTTGCCTTCTTTTCTAGAAAAGAAATCAACATAAATTTTATAAAGAAGAAATATTTTTTTATTTCAAAAGATGAAAATATCAGTCGAAAAATGTCATTAATTTGCAACGACATTTGGAGGAATTATGACCGGCTCGATTACGGTTCTTGAATCGACTTTGTTCTAAATTTTAGATTCGAGTCGATTCGAGAACCGTATTAAATCGCAACACTTTGCCATGTGCTAGTTAATATATATATCTTTTTTAGAAAATTTTTTTGGGTTGGACCTGCAACGGACAGTGTTGAGAGGAGATATAAAATTAGAGAATTTGTTGTAGTTATTTTACTTCTAAAGTCGGGGGTGCCTCAGCCCATAGTTATTTTATTCATTGGCAGCAAGTAGCAAACAGTGAGAGAGAGAGAGAGAGAGAACCAAAGAGCGAGACAGAGAGAGACTAAATAAAATAAAGAGATTAAAGTATCACTTGTTACATATTTACCTCGTTCAACAACCCTTCGGCGAAAATTCCCAAAGTACTGCCTTAAAAATTATTTTACTTTTGTATTCATAAAAATTTATTTGGTTTTGAAATCAGTTGGAGAAGTCTTAAAACTGAAATGATTTTTCGCAGGGGAAATTAAATCAATTTCAAATAAATTCTTTATTTTTAAATGACCGAATTTTGCTATTCTGAATGAAAAAGTGTAAAAAATGTTGCCTTGTTTTCTACAAAAGAAATTAACATAAATTTTATAAAGAAGAAATATTTTTTATTTCAAAACATGAAAATATTAATCGCTTCATTGTAACCCCATTCAAGATCTGAAATTCTTAAAGTATTTGCTGTGAAATTATTTTACAGATTTTAATGTTGTATTCATAAAAATTATTTAAGTGCTAAAATGCTCTTTAAAAAAATTTATTTTTCTTCACTTAAATCTAAAATTCAAAATGATTCAATAAGAAAAATTAAGTGCTGCTTGAATAATGGGATCATTTATATAAAAATGTCATTTTATATCAGGCATTAAACACAATAACGGCAGCAGGCTACGCAAGCACCGACTACAAAAGCCGTTGGCTACAATCGTTGCCTCGCAGTCAGCTACTTAATTATTTTTAAGACGACACCACCAAATCAATAACCACGAGTTGTTATTTGTAGTGGAATTCTTTTTAAACGCCAGTGTAGCCGCTTTCATGTATGTTATACTCTTAAATAGTGTTATTCCAATAAAAAATATATTCAAAGTCCACAGTATATAACAAGAAATCATTTCATTAGGTTGGAAATATAGTTTGTTGTTTCTTTTTTTATAATAAAATAATATATTTTTAAGTTTATAATAATTGAAGTTATTTATATTACACTGGCAACATTGCATCTACTCATTGTCGCTCACCAAAAAAGAAACTAGTTTAATTTGGCTACAACCACAAAAACAGCAGGGACAACAATCCGTAGCCGTGTTGTCTGTGGTAGTAAAAATAATCATTCTGATATACGCTCATGTATTCTATTTTTGACAAGTTGTAGTCTGTAGCCTGCTGTCGTTATTGTGTTTAATGCTTTAAAATATTTTAATTTCGCTTCTGAAGTTAGTGAAAGAAAACACGAAAGAGATTTGGTTTATTTTTGTTAAAATAATTTGCCTGCTGCATGGATTCAGTGTACAATTTTTTTTTTAAATTAACCTGTTTTTATAGAAAACGAAACCACCTTAAAAGTGGTTAAAAGGGAATATACACGGGCACTGACGGCAAAGTGTAGCGGCCTTCGAAAACAGTGCTGTTCTACTCTGCTGAAACGATGTTTCCATTCTTAATAATTGAATTCGATATCGTTAAGAGAATTATAATTATATCTTAAGTGTCAAATAGAATTTTAGCATGAAATATAAAATTACTGAAAAAAAACATTTTCGTCTTAATCTTTAGAAAATATTTTATTAAGAAAAATATTCGCTGCAAAGCAACGCTTTTTGTTGCAAATATTTTCTTCAAAAAACTATCAACTCATAATTAAATTAATAATACAAAAATTGTGCTGAAATTGAAACAACTTTTTCTGTCCGTGTATCATGAATATGGAATAACGTTACGAAACGAAAAAAAAAAAAATTAAAATGAAAATAATAGATGTCTGTTTAAATGATACGCTCTAGAAGAGGAGGGAGGGGGAGGAGGAGGAGGGGGAAATTATAATTGTAAATAGTTTGACATGAAAGCGAAAACTTTTCTCATATTCCGAAAACTTGTTTTTATAACACACAAATCCGTTTGTCATTTTCATATGGCTGGCTGATGATGTTGCTGCTGCTGCTGCTGTTGTTGTTATTGTTGTTGCATTTATCATTTTTAAAAAGAATTCACTCGTCATAAATACGTCAGCCATTTTGTAATCAGCAGCAGAATGAATAAATGCTGCAGGATGTGTTCGTGAATGCGTTTATTTTCATGCGAGTTTATTCTGAAAGAAATAAATTTTTTAAAAAGGAAAACAGGACACGCACTGAATGAGTAAAATGGTTTTTATCATAAAATAACTGTACATTTCACTGTCATTATCAACATGTGAAGTGGATGGTTAAAGGATTTGCCAAAATAAAAAAAAAACTTACAAAAACAGCAACAACAGCAAACAAGGAAAAACTGTAATCCTGTTTCTTTTCTCCCCAAAAAAAAATTGTCACGGAAAATAAAGAGCGGGGGGAAAAAAGAACTGCCATTTGCATTTGGTGGCGGGCTGGCTGACTGGTGCAGCAGCATCGAGTTGCATGTGTGGGTTTGTATGGATGCGTGCGTGTGTGCACCAGATATTTAAGGAACCAACGGCTGGGTAACACACATTTTCGTGCTCGTTTATATGCGCTGATTATTCAACGATTTCAACTTTAATCCGTATGAAATTTTTTGTCGTTGGCTTGTTTTTCCGCAGCTCCACTCTTTTTATTATCTTTCCATCATCCATCCTGCAGAGAATTATGCAGGCGTCACCAACAGATGTCAGTGCTGTCGCAATATTTGATGAAGATAGAAACGAAAATGATGTTCTTTGTTTTCTTGTTTTTTCTTTTTTCTTTTTGTTTTCTTGTTTGTTTGTTTTGTGTGCAAACAGCTTTTATCCGCCTGCGAGCTGAACGTGGTTGGATTTTTGGTTGAAAAAAAAAAAAATTAAATATATTTTTCTTTCAGCTTTTGCAGGCAACAAATGTTGAGACATAAAAACAAAACTTGATGTAAAAGCAATTTGCAAGGATGACATTTTAAAACTTTTACAATGTTTTTTTTTATATATTTTTCTTCTTTTTTTGTGAAAAATATTGAGCCAAAACTCGCTTCGCAGTGTGAAAATTAATTTATTTTTTAAAAGGAACGAATTGCTTCCGCTCTCTTCCATCATCTGCCTGCAGTTTAAGAATGTTTGCGAAATCAACAGGAAAATATTATTGATTGCATTTCATCAAACGGGTGCCGCGGCAAGGGCAGCAGGGGGTATTAAATAGTTTGAAGTTATTGCGAGGGAAAATCAAAAGGGGTGAAGCCAATAGCCCCCCTGTTGTGGGAGAAAATATGGGCTGGAAAAAGAGTTAAAAAATTTTCTAACAAAAATTGATGAAATTGATTGACGTCGCAGGCCGTCCCTGCGAAGGATCACAATTTTTTAGAATTTTGGAACGGCTTAACCGAGTTTGTTTCGTTTTGCAGTGATCCACGTGTTTTTTATTCTTAACAGCTGATTCTGGAATTGATCGGTAGAGCCGTTTAAACCTTTATAATTTTCTTATAGACGTTTTGAAATCTACTGATTCGACTCGGTTTGAATTCACAGGAAATCTGAGTTTGGGAGAACCCAAAGGGAAAGGGTTCGGTCAAGCCATTCAAAAGTTATAAGCGGATCACATACACACACTTACATACAGACACACTCACATACAGACACACTTACATACAGACATAGTGACGGGTTGTCAGAATTAGTCAGGGAAGCTTCCCGGGAACTCAAAACGTCGAGATGTAATGGGAACTCATTCAAAAGTTATAAGCGGATCACACACACACACATACACATATAAACACACATACACACCCACACATGCACAATCACTTGCATACAGACATAGTGACGGGTTCTCAGAATTAGTCAGGGAAGCTTTCCGGGAACTCAAAACATCGAGAACTGATGGGAACTCGATTTTTTCAAAACGGGGTAAAACCAATAATTTTCTGATTTTTGAAACATTTTAATTGGTTTTTGTCATAAAATAGTGGGAAGTTAAAAAATTTGTTTTTCTCAGTAAAAAAAAATTTTTTTTTTTTTGGATTCAGAGAAGATCCATAACTTTTCGGTAACTTAGACCCCTGAGAATAGCACGATTTCAAACAGTTAAGGAGCCTTAAGTAAATCGTAATACATAAAACTAAATTAATTAAAGAAAATTTACAAAAAAAAAGTTTGGATCTTTACTAAAGTTAACGGCAGCGTGCACATGCGCTGTTGTTATACACGAAACCGCAAATAGTTGGGCATCCATCGGTTTGACTTCAAGTTTGCATATTTTTTTTTTATTCATTGTTGTTGTTGTTTGTTTGATGGACATATTTTTCGAGTAGAGGACACAACAGAATTATAAAAAAGATTTTTTGTTTGTTTTTTGCTTCACTCGTATTAAAATGATCGCTGATTTCAGTTGACTGACTAATTTTTTTTCTTGCTGGAAACTTTTGTTTCGTTGTTTTTGTTGTTATTGGGTTAATAAAGAGACGCAAATAAAAACAAGTTTCGGCTGTGGCTGCTGCTGCAACAGCAACATGAACAAAGTGTTGTTAACAAATTTGTTGTTGGTGGCATTTTTATTCCATTTTTCAGAATCATAAATGCATTTCAGAGGGGGGGGGGGGGGGGGGTTTTATATCTTTTTATATTTCAAAATGGCCAAGCACTATAAATAAATTAATAATCTTTTGATAAACGAATGATCTAAAAAAAAAAAATTGTGCTCACTTTTGATGGAGGGTCATGGGAGTGGAACTGATTCTTTTGAGTTGGCAAATGAGGTTTGCGTTCTTGAATCCGTTTTGTTTTAAAATACTTTTAAAAGAGCGAATAACTGATATTAAATTTTTAATCTTTAAATAACTTCTAAATGGCAGCTGATTAAGAAACATTTATAATATAAATACGATTGACATGTCACAGTGTACCGACTACTACTAAATTGTTCTCAGACATGAGATGAAGTTATTGGCCGGATTTTAAATTGTTTTTTAAATAGGGGATTCTAAAGAGAGAGAGAGAGACTGAGACAGAGAGAGAGACTGAGACAGAGAGAGAGAGAGACTGAGACAGAGAGAGAGAGAGACTGAGACAGAGAGAGATTAATTAAAATAAAGAAAAATGCAAAAAAAAATTATTTATTTCGGCACAATAACTCGCCTAAATATCTTTTGAAACTGAAAGCGTTTTCTTTTCTAAGAAAAATGTAACATTTCCTACTCCTTTTCTAAAAAGTGGCAGTTGGAGGAGTTTTAAAGCTGAAATGATTTTTTGCAGGGGAAATTAAATCAATTTCAAATGAATTCTTTATTTTTAAATGACCGAAAGTCGCCATTTTGTATGGAAAAGTGTAAAAATTGTTGCCTTCTTTTCTAGAAAAGAAGTCAACATAAATTTTATAAGAAGAAATATTTTTTATTTCAAAACATGAAAATATCAATCGTTTCATTGTAACCCCCTTCAAGATCTGAAATTCTTAAAGAATTTGCTGTATAATTATATTTCAGATATCCTGTCTTATTCATAAAAATTATTTAAGTGGGGATCCTAAAATAATAACTAAATAACTTTTCTTTTCATAACACGGACGAATCGGAGTCAAGAAATCGCACGACTCCAGTGTGTGCTAAAAGAAAATAAAATTAGTAAAACTTTCCAGTCTTAAAACACAACAATTTGTGCACACGGTCCTACACCGGGTTGATGGTCAAAGCAGTTTGACGACCTCTGCACACACACACGAACGCAAGCAAAAGTAAACCGTCCGTCCCGTAACATTCAACAGCAGCATAAAAGGCCAACATGTTTTGCACAAAAAAAAAGAAGAAAAAAATTAATAAAAAAATAAAACTTAAATAAAGGAAAATAAAGCCAAAAAGAAAAATATTTTAGATCTCATTGTCGTTGTTGTTGTTGTGCATAAAGTTGAGAGTCTTGCGTTAACCTGAGCGCTCAGGCAGTTGTTAAGTTAAAAAGTGTGTGTGTGGGCTGGGTGGTGGGAGGGGGGGGGGGGGATGTCAGGAAATAAGAGCATTGAAATGTCTGCAATAATTCCTTTGAAAGCAAAAGTTGTAAATGTCAACAGGAAGGCATGGATATAAAAAATGTGTTATGATGTAAAGCAATATTACAACAACAACGACAACAACAGCAGCAGCAATAATTCTTAACAATACATTGAACAAACAATAGAATAGAACTTTTTTTTCATTATAATCTTGCTCGTAATTTTTATATTGAATCCCACTGAATTTTCACTGCGACTTGTTGTTGCATTTTTCATTCTTCTTTCCACATAATCCACTACATATTTTTCTTTCATACCATTCTTAAACTTGCACACACACACACACACACACTCACCTACACGAAAGCAATGAGAATGCTTGGATTTGTATGTATTTCCCCCGTGTTGTTCGTTTCTTCCTTCTATTTCAAGCAACTGCCTGCGATTTCCAACAGTTTTCTTTGTGTTGTTGTACTTGTTGTTCTCTTTCAATTTTCCTTGTTATTCCGTTTATATATTTTTTTGTCTTGTATTTGGCTTTTCCATTCACACTCTTTTAATATTTATTCAAATAAATCTTTCTTTATTTGCCTTTTCAATAAGTAAAAATCAATCGTGTTGCTTAACAATTTAAAGCCTAAAAATACACTGGCAAAAATTATTTGTATGCATCCAACTCAGGCCAACAACAAAAGCAGTTAAAGAGAAGCCTTGACGACTTTAAGCCTGATAGACGTGAAGGATATTTAAGAAAAAAGCGGTTGCATGTAGAGTAGCAACTTTTGTAAAAGTACATTCGTGAGCTGCATTTAAAAATAAAAAGACAAGACAAGGTTGCTGCTGCACTGAAAAAAAAAGATGTGGATGCACTAAGACATTCGAAATATTTGATAACTGCATAATGCAGCAGCGCTGTAATTGTATTGTTGTCATGCAGAGTTGTGAAAGTGTTCATTCATTAGAGAAACTCCAGAAATGTTTAATTGAAAGCAAAACAACTTGTAATTATGCCAACGTACTTGATTTAATAACAATTTTTAATAAACATGTCTTGAATAAAAAGTACTTTTGGAAAAAGTTTATATATTCAGGAAGTACATCTCTCAAAAGGTACTTAAAAAATTATCTTTGAGTAAAAATATTTTATAAAAGGCTCTCAAACATTTTTTAAGTTTCATTTACGAAAGACTCCAATGATAAAGGATACAAATTAAAAAAGGTACTGAAAAAGGTACTTTTTCAACATATACTGAAAAGGGTACTTTTTTCGAAATGTGCTGAAAAAGCTTCTCTTTTCAAAATATACTGGCGACAGTAATTAAGAAAGGTACTGAAAAAGGTACTTTCTTTTAAATATACTGAAAAAGGTACTTTCTTTTAAATATACTGAAAAAGGTACTTTTTTCGAAATGTGCTGATAAAGAAACTTTTTCCAAATATATTGAGGAGGAGGAAGGTAATTTTTCGATAATATACATATTGAAAAAAAACCTTTTATAAAATTTTTTTTAAGAAAGAGACATTCTCGGCCTTGCCTCCCACAAACGGAACTTTTAACAGAACGGACTTCTGGCATCAGGCTATTTTTTAAAGTTTCCCATTTAATGCAAACACTAATTGGTTCCAAAGGTACATTTCCTACAAGCCACAAAAATATTTTCTTGATGCAAAAAGACCTGTTAAGGGAAGGTACTTATCGGCAAAGGTACTTGTTACAAAAAGTAAATTTTGCAATAGGAACTTTAAAAAAAAAATATAACAAAATTTACTTTTGCTTTTAACAAAAGAAACTTTTTGTAAAAGGTTCTTTCCGAGAAATGTTCTTCTCATAGAAGGTACTTGTCGTAAAAAGTACTTTTTTCAAAATATGCACACATTATAAATGCAAGTTTTTACAAAACGATTATTTAATACAAGCCACTGCTGCTACAGTTTTCTGTTTTTTAAGGCTCTTAAGAAAAAAAGTCCTTTCAAAATAAGAATTTAGTATAAGAAATAATGTTTCCACAATTTTCTTATTGGAAACTGCGAAAGGTACTAATAGCAAAAATGTACTTTTTAATAAAGGTACCTAATACAAACAAAAAAGCTTTAAATCAAAAGAGCATTTGCTGGAAAACGAACTCTTAGTGAAAGGTACTTTTCAGAAAAGGTCTTTGTTACAAATGGTACTTTTGGAAAATAGTACTTTTTAATAAAGGCACCCTGAAAACTATAATTCTTAGCAAAAGATACTTTTCAGAAAACGTACATATTACAAATGGTGCTTTTCCCAAAGAGTACTTCTTAATAAAGACACTTTAAAAAGTGTAATTCAGAAAACTACTTGCTAGAAAAAGAACTCTTAAGGAAGGTACTCTTCGTAAAAGGAACTTATAACAAAGCATAGTTTTTGCAAAAGGGTTCTTTTTAATAGAGGTAAATTTTATTTAAAAAACTGCAGTGCAAAAAACCACTTGCTAGAAAAAAGAACTCTTAGCGAATGGTACTTTTTCAGAAAAGGCACTTGTTACAAAAGGTACTCTCTGCAAAAGGGTACTCTTCGTAAAAGTATACTTTTTATAAAAAACTTCGTGTGAAAATTACATACTAGATGAAGAACTTTTAACAATAGTTAGCTTTCGCCAAAGGTACTTTTTAGAAAATATAATTTACCAAAAGTTGATGTCAAAATCTTAGACAACAACTAGCCAGAGCTGTATTACTATCATCGCAAAATACAGGCCATTGTGAATTGACTACAAAAGCCAGATTTAAAAATTCTCCGACTATTTTTAGTCCATGTCTGTCCAAAGAATGCTGCAACTTAAACGTCATGGTTAAAAAACCTGTCAAATCTTGCAATATCTTGCAGATAAAAAGTACTCTCTTTTTCTTAAAAAAAAGTATATTTTGAAAGATTTTTTTATAAAGTTTTTTTGAAGACTGTCTTGAGTAAAAAAATTATTTTATGTGAATTGTTGCCAGAAGATTTTTTAATACTTATTATTCTTTGTAAGAGTCTCAACATTTTTATTTCAACTCTTGTTAATCTCTGGAATTCCAAACATTGATTTTGCTGCAATAAAAGCCAAGACAGAAAAGAAGAAATCGATGCTGCAACTGGAATGAAAAAAAGAAAAGAAAGAAAACGATGTTGGCGATGATGACGGCATAACAGCATCAATAAAATAAAAATCAGTTCAACAACCTGCAAATGGGAAATTGAAAAGAGAGGCAAAACGGACTAAGAGAAAAGGAAACAATAAACTCGAGTGCACAATATATTTTGTATTGTTGTTTTTGTTGTATTTGCTTTCTTTTCACTTGCAATATTTATTTGTTGTTGATTGGAATGTGCGAGCACACACACACACACACACAAATAATATCATCATACTCTCCCGGCCTTCTTCCAATAATGCTTCCTTTCTTTAAGTCATCTTCTTGCCTCATCGCTTACCTCTCTCTCCCCTCTAAATTAAGCTCTGCTGTCACATACTCGCACACTGGGATATTCGCATAATTGTCATTTTCTGTTATGCTGAATGAGCTGCTCGCTCATTCTTCTTCTTCTTCCGCTTTTCTACTTGTCTGCTTGTGTATTTTTATTCATATTCTCGTTACTGGTTTTCGTTAGTATTTATTTTCATCTTCTTCGTCGTCTTTATTGGGATTTTATGGCATTTTGTGGCAGTGGTAAGGCCAACATTTTGATACGAGATGTGCTAATACGTTGCCAAAGTGGGCAAAATTGCAATAACAACAATAGCAACAACAAAAATAACAACAAAGGCAGCAAATACTGCGACAACGTAAAAGGCAAAAAAAAATAAAAAAAACGACATGAAATGTGAAAATAAAATTGGCAGCAAACTGTAAAGCTGCAAACAAAACAGCTACAGGCAAGTTTGTGCAACAACAACACCAAAAGTAGCAGCAACAAAAAATACAACTTTTATCGAATCGCCAGTTTTTATAGAGATTTACATAAAGCCAAAAATTTTTTTCTTTTTTTCTCTTATTGTTGGTGTGCGAGTGTTGGTGTTTGCAAGGATTTTCTGTACATTTTAAAAGGACCTTGTGTGAGTCAAAAAAGAAAAACAAAAAAAAAATTAAACAACTCGATGGCTTAAAGTTTTCCACTTTTTATTGCATGTGGATCTGGCACGGATCCAGGGGAGCAAAAGAATTTATTTCTAAAGCGCTGCTACATAAATTAAAAAAAAATACATTTTCTTTATGTTCTGAGAATTTCCCCTCCAAAAGCTTAAGCTGAATCCGTGCTTGGCGTTCATAAATCATATTCTATAAAAATTCATATTTCGTGTCAGACTTGTCAAATATTTGCACTAAAAAAAGTAACCACTAAATTACTAATCAAAAACCTGTACATTCAGACAACTATTTATTGAGTTAAATTCAGAATTCTGTGGAACCGTATTTTTCTCGTGTTTAAAATTATTTCAATGAATAAACCCGTAACTGAATCGGAATATATATCAGCAGCATTTAGTGGTTACGCTTATTTGGGCAAATATTTGCCAAGTGTGAAGGTATGTTGTGTATCTGACTAGTGTTTATATTTTTTCTGCGAAATTTTATTTTGCCGTCAAAAAGTGGCAAAATTTAAAAAAATTTGAAATTCCGAAAAACAGTTCACAAATCCCACGAAATTTAAATAATATTTTCTAATATTCTGAATTTGTTTTTGTAACAATATTTTTATGATCTAGTGATTACACTTAATTGGGTAAATATTTAACAAGTCTGAGCTTGTAAATTTTTTATTGCTGGCAAAAAAATGCAAAAATTTAAAGCAGATTAAAATTCCTAAAAAAAAATCAAAAATCCCAAAAACTTTTAAATAAAATTTTTTAATATTCCAAATTTGTTTATTGTTGTTGTTATTGTTTTTATTATTATTATTATTATTATTATTTTCTATTAATAACATACACTTACAGTTTTAAGCTTAAGGTCTCTTTATTTTTATAACATTATAAATTGATTATTCAATATTTCGTCACTTCTTTGTGTGACTTCTTCAGGAATTTAATGTTTCATTTGATGTGAGAAAATTTTGAAAAATTCATATTAATTAAATTATATTAATAATTAGAAAAAGGTAAAAAAAACTACAACAATTTATAATTATTATTATTTATATATATTTTTTGTTGTTGTTATTATTATTTAGTGGTTGCGTTTATTTGGGAAAATATTTGACAATTGTGAACGTAACTTTTGATATTTTACTTACGAAAATATTCAAAGTAGTTTAAAATCCCGAAAAAACTTCAGAAATCTCACAAAAAATTAAATAGTTATTTTTTAATATTCTGCTTTTTTTTGTTTCATTGTTTTTTCATAAAATTTCTGAATTTAAGCAAAAAAATTTTGTTTCAAAAAAAGCCACACAAAACAGAAAATATAAATTTTTTGAAATAAAGAGATAATAATAAAAAAAATAAATTGAAGTCCAGCAATAATTCTTCATATTCGAAAAGAATATTAAAAAAAAATATGTTCAAAAAATATGTTAAAAAAATTTCGGAAAATAGTCCATGAAGAAAATAATGAAACGGCAACACAGGTTTGATACATTTCTCGTATCCTTTTTCATAATAAAACTGATTCTAGTGGAAACTGTTGCCACATTCAACTAACCCACCTGACAAGTGATAATAAAAAATGAAATATTGTACAGATGATCAAAATGCAGCGGCTTATGAAAACAGCTGTCCTGCTCTGCAATGTAAGTTGAATATATGAAACTCGATTTGCCCTTGCTCTTCAAAATATTTTTCATGTCTTTCTGAATTGAAAACATTTTTCGAACAATTCGCCTTTAAAATTAAATTTTATTTATTCTTTTTCAAACTACAACCGCAACATGAATTGAAGCCGCTAAATTGTCCCGGCCGTTTTTATGAATTTATTCAAGGTTTCATATCTTTCCTAAACTTTCATCTCCTTGATTTCTTTTTTTTCCCCTTTTTTGTTGTGCTAATAAATCAAGATTTTAATATGAGAAAATTAAAATGAAAAATTAATTTTTCATGAAAAATTTAATTTTTTTGTTTGTTGTTTTTTTTTTTGTTTCAACTTCTCTTTGGCAAAGAAATAAGTTTAGCACGAAGATAATTTCTCTCGTTATGAATATAGAATTTAATTTTTGGTTTTCATTTGTGTTTTTGTGGATGTTTTTTTTTTTAATAATTTAATAATTTATCTCATATAAAATTTATTTGTACAACGCCACTTAACAATGAGCCAGGGTTGGAAAACTCAGTCAGTGCTCATGGAGTATTTGGATTTATGAAATTGAAAAAAAATAAAAAGTAAAAGGAAATGCATCAAGTCCAATGAAAAATTTATTGAAAATCAACCTCTAAGGAAAGTGGACAGCACTTTTATATAATCAACTTACTTAGCAGAGCAGAACAGCTGTTTTCAAAAACCGCTGCATTTTTTATCATCAGTACACAATTGTATCTTTTTGTTACCACTTGTCAGGTGGGTTAGTTGAAGGTGGCAACAGTTTCTATTAGAATCAGTTTTGTTTTGAAAAAACATGCATGAAATGTATTAAACCTGTGTTGCCGTTTCATTATTTTCTTCATGTCCTGTTTTCTGAAATGTTTTGTAAATTTTAATTTATTATTATTATATATAATATTATTATTATAATATTGAAACCAGTTTTCGTTGGTCTAATTTTATTGATAAAATGACCAATTTCAGTGATAGCAGGAAGTACTTTCATCAGGAGAATAAAAGAAATTGCAGATATTCAATGAAATAATTTTATCAAAACAGTGAAATTAATTTATTGATAAAATGTAAAAATATTTCATTGATCATTGATATTGTATCATGTCTTTCTTTATTTAAAACGAACACAAATCACAATATATTAATTATTAGGGGTAAAGCTTTTTCGGGAAAAATTTCTGTTAAGTGTGATCATTTATTTAGGGACATAAATTAATTTCAATACTATTGATCGTTATATTGCGAACAAGAAAATTATTCATCTTGGGGATTTCAATTGCAATTTTTATTTTTCAATTATCAATTAAGATCTTAAGATCTCTGTTCCAAATATATCGATCAATAAAATTTAAAATCATTTTAAATGCGTTTTTGTTTAAATGAATTGTTGCGTGGCAAAACAAAATAAAATATCAAGAAATCGAAATTATTTCTCAACACTTTAACAATAAAAAGATAGAAAAGCAATTATATTGTGCTTGTCTGCTCGAAAATACCTTTCAATTTATAAAAGATTTGTTTATATATATTGACATTAAAACACTTAAAAGTGTACCACAATTGTATTGCATATGTAATATATTTTAGTCATTCGCCCCACTGTGTGCCAGGGAGTATGAACAATTGTATTGATTAATATTTCTAATGCAGTGCAGCACACTAAAAATATTGCACTGGACCTTGTACAAATCTGCCAGCAAAATACCCACAATACAACAATAAATACCAAAAAAAAAGTGTTGCCGCTTTGTTGGTAATAAATAGTTTGTTGATAATAAATACTGGAATTGCAACTTGTAGTTTTGAGAAGAAAAGAGCTTTTCAGCTGGACATGTCTTTCTAAATCAACAGCAGCAGTTCCAGTATTTAAATACATCAATTTGCCATGCCTGCAGCTGGAGTTGTAAAGCACCCATTTCGGCACCCTGGCTCTGCTCCTTTTTTTTTTCTTTTCCTGCTTTAGATGTTGGCCCATTAAAAAAAAGAAAAACAAACCAGCAACAAACTTTTGTTGCCTGGCTTTTAGGCATCTGGTTATATTCACTGGCTCAGAAGAGTGAGGGGGAGAGAGTGTGAGAGAGAGAGGGAGGGAGGTGGGGAAGAATGCGCTAAAAGTACTTCATAATAAAATACTCCCTGTTTGTTCTTTCGTTGTTTTGTTTGTTCGTTTGTTGCTCATTTTATGGCTTAATTTTAATGGTTTTTTATTTGGCAGCATATGGATTTTATTGTTATGAAATATTTGCTTTTTTCTGTATTTATTTTTTTCTGGTTTCAAGAAAACTTTTAATTCTCATATAGTTTTCTTTTGACCCTTTTGTTTTTCCTCTTCTTATTTTAGCGTATTTTAGCCGTAGACGAATTGGGTTTAAATGGTTGGCATCCAATTACACTTTTACATTTTTTGTTTGTTAGGAACACGATGATGTTGTTGATGTTGTTGTATGTTTTTATGACTTTCCTTTTTCTTTGTGTATGTGTGTGTGTGTGTGTGTGTGTGTAATTTTATATTGTTTTTGTGGTTTAACATGGTATTTGTATTCAGAAGAGATCGTTTATTAATTTTAGATCCCAACTAATTAAGAACTCATTAAAAATGTTTATTTTCGAAGTTTATGAAAAAAATAATTAAACTTGTTACAGCGTATTAAGTTGTTGTTATTATTGGCTACAATAAATATTTGCCGCTTTTCGGCACAATCAGCACATCTCAACACATGTTATCGCTTCTTCTGCTGGCCTCAAACCAGAATTGGTGCGACTTAAAGTTTCTGTAGACTCTATTCGAGCTGCTGGATTGATTTTATTTCAATGCCGTTTGATTCTTATTTTTTTATACTAATTTCTTAAATTGATTTGCTTTAAAAATATTTTCAAATAATCATGCCTGCAAAATTTATGCACCAAATAAAATATGTTTAGTATTTTTTTTCTATTTTATTCAAACAGTTGAATTGCAATTTTTGCCATTTCCAATACACGAGCGAAATAAGCAAAAAAAAAAAAAAGTTTTCATATATAAATTTCTCATATATCAAAATCAAAATCAAAATGTTTTCTGAATAATTTATATCCCATTTTGCGCACAAAATAATAAATTCCTATTTGCGCTTTAAGTTTCGTTGCGCTTTAACGTGGCTGCTGGTGCCCAAACGCATTGTTGTTTCACATTCGAAATAATCCATAAATTTTAATTTTTCACAATCACAGACGAACTGAAACAAAAGAACGAAAAAAAAACTTAAAATTGAGGCAGCACAATTCATTAATAAAATTTTAATAATTGCAAATTTCAACAATAATTTGTGTGTCGTCGCCGTCGTCGTGGCCGTGCAATTTGTATTTTTGGGTTCATGAATTTCAGTTTTCGAAAATTAAATGAAACAAAAATATATTTCGGCATTAACATTTTCGCAATTGTGCGCAATTTTGAAATTTATTGTTTCGTTTGATTTATTCGACTTTTTTTTTTATGTTTAACGATTATAAACTGCATGTCTAAAATTAGTCTGATGCTGAATGATGAGCATTTTAATTGTGATGTGATGTGAGTTGTGCAAATGACCGAAAATATTTAATTAACGTTTCTCTTTCTGTCTCTCTCTCTGTTTCGTTTCAGGTAAGCATTTTTAGAGCGGATTTTTATTTAACAAAAGATTTTATCTCTGACATAGAAATTGATGATAATTCAAGTGAGTACCAGGTTAGAACATTTTTAAGTTCGATATTCGCACAAATAAATAGTCTGCATTAATTTTATCATTTTAATAATGAAACTGAAAAAAACTGAATAACAACTGAAAAAAAATAAAACCTTAAAATTAAATATCTAAAAAATTCTCAAAAAGTTCGACTTGATGAAATTATTAGAGTATAAAATGTCCTTTTTCTAAGAGAACCTTCTTCGCAAAAATTTACTTATTACAAAAAGTATGTCTTATCATAAAAAAGTACTTTTCTCATAAAAAGTATGTTTTTATAAAAAAAAGTACCTATTTATAACAGGTATATATTTTTATTAAAGTCCCATATTCATATAGAAATTATTTTACTACAAAAAGCTCTGAATCTTTTCAACAACAATTTCATTTTCTTTAAGAAAATTTTTCTTATAAAAAGTACAAATTTGCGTACCAAATTTAGATATTTTACAAAAATTTTATTCGTTTACTAGAATTAAATACCATGAAAATAGTAGACATTTTACAAAAATTAAATTTATAAAAAATTTATAATATTACAGAACCTGCCTATTACATAAAAACCCTAAAAAATTACCTTTTTACAAAAAGCACCTTTTGGAAAGAAGAACATTTTTATAAAACGTATCTTTTTACAAAACGTACCTCTTTACAAAAAGGACTTTTTAACAAAAATTAACTTGTTACAAAAATTACTAAATTTACCAAAATTACCTTTTTGCAAAAAGTACCTTTTGAAAAGAAGAAATTTTTTACAAAAAGTACTTATTTTTGCAAAAATTACCTTCTTACAAAAAGTACCTCTGAAAAAGAAAAAAAATTTTACAAAACGTACCTTACAAAAAATACCCGCTTAAAAAAATTTAACTTGTTACAAAAAGTACTTATTTTTAAAAAAATTGCCTTTTTGTACAATAACATTTTTTTTACAAAAAGTACCTTTTGCAAAAAGTATTTTTTTTTATAAAACAGCAACTTTTTACAAGAAATTACCTTTTTTACAGAAAGTAACTGGTAACAAAAAGTTACTTTTTAAAAAATAGCCTTCTTAAAAAAGTACCCTTTTACAAAATCTACCTTTTTGCAAACAGTTCCTTTTTTTTAAAAGCATCTTTTTACAAGAGAGTACCAAATCTACAAAAAGTAACTTTAAAAAAGTAACATATTGAAAAAGTACCTATTACAAAAAGTACTTTTTTGAAAAAGGTACCTTTTTAAAAAATAACCTTCTTAAAAAAGTACCTTTTTACAAAATCTACCTTTTAGCAAACAGTTCCTTTTTTTTAAAAAGCATCTTTTTAAAAGATGCTACAAAAAGTAACTTTAAAAAAGTTACATATTGAAAAAGTACCTATTACAAAAAGTACTTTTTAAAAAAATACATATTACAAAAATAACTTTTTTGAAAAAGGTACTTTTTTACAAAAGAACCTTCTTAAAGTACCATTTAATAAAAGCTACCTTTCTACCGAAAGTAGCTGTTTGCAAAAAGAACCTTTTTACAAAAAGTAACTTTTTACAAAGAATAACTTTACAAAAAGTAATTTACATAAAGTACCTTTTAATGAAAGGTTCTTTTTACAAAATATATATTATTTACAAAAATTACTTGCTTTATAAAAATTGTGATTATACAAAAAAGTGTATATACAAAAAACGTACATTCTTACAAGAAAGTTACTTTGTATTCAAAAGCATCATTTTATAAGAAGTAAATTTAAAAAAAAGCCTTTTAAAAGAAGACCGCTTCTGTGCAGAATAGGTCTTACGACCAAGAAATACGTTGTCACTGAAATTACCTCCTACACACAAATTACCTTTTTTTACAGAAAAGCAAATTTGTACAAAAGTTCTGTGCTAAAAAAGTACCTTTTTTAGTTCTTATAAAAAGTACCTTTTTCCAAAAGGTGTTTAAGGCCAACCAACCAACATGATTTTTTTCACAAAAAATAAAACATGATTTTACTAAAACAGTCATTTTATTTATTTTGCAAAAATTTCCCTGTTGCCAAAGAGAACAATCTCTCAACAAAAAGTACCTTCTTACAAAAAGGGCCTGTTTCCAAAAAGTACTCTGTTTGACAAAACTAACTTTAACAACAAAAATTTTTTAATACATCTTTCAATATAAAGACCTTTTTAACGACCCTTTTTTTTCCAAAAAGTACTTTTCGCAATAATTTTTATACCAAAAAACTTAATAAAAAATTTGTTCTTGAAAGTCCATTGACAAATTTTCTTTAGCAATAATCCCCTGATAATCTGCTTTAAACAATAACGACTACAACAACAACAGCAACAACACTAACGAAATCTGCAGCCATGAAAAACAACTTTAAAAAATTTATTGGGAATTTCATGGAATCAATAGTTTTTGTTGTTGCTTTTTCATTTAACGTTTTGCAATTCTATCGTTCAAACATTCTTAATTCTCTCTCTTAATCCTCTCGCCATTTCTCCGGGGAGGATGCGATGGATGAAGAGTCTGCGAAACAGCCCCATGTACGACAACAATAACAATCATTTACCACTGACAACCACAATAAATATTGTTCTTTCTTAATAATAATATTTTGTTTGTTTGTGTGTGTGTGTGTTTTTAAGTTTAATGACTTTCTTGCGGTTTGAAAATCACGACCTTGAGGAAAATGAATAATAATTTATTTGATTGCATTTTTCAAAATCATCCGAGAATTTTTCATTTTACATGAGTGTTTCTTTTATAAAGAAATTTTATAGAAAAATGAGAAATCAGCAGGGAATTCCTCAGGAGATTTTCAACATATCCTGTAATGGGAAAAAATGTGATTTCATATTCTGATTTAATATGAATTTAAAGATATTTTTCTCTCAAGAGAGAACGAAGTTTAAATAAACTTGTTAGCAAAAATTTATAAAAATAATTTTTAAATAAATAAAAATATTTTCTGTTGTTCTTTCAAGTCGATGAACACAAATAAAGCAGAAGTGCAATTTTGTTCACAATAAAAAATTGTTTTAAATTTAACAAAATTATTTTCTTTTGTGAATCATTTTATTTGATTTATTTCTATTGTTTGTTTGCACAAGACACGTTTCTTTTTTATTTTTACTGAAAAATATTTTTTTATTACTTGTTTTGTTGTTGTTTTTTAATGAAAAATATTTAGATAAAATATTGATTAAATGTCTGTTTGTTTTTAATACTTTTTTATTTAAAATTTAATTTACGAGCGTGTACACACACAAACAGTAATAAATTGTTTGATTCTGGCGAAATTCCTAATTGGAGAAATTTTTCAAGCGGATAAGAAATTCCTAAGAAATATTCATCATTTTGGCTGACTTACAAAAAAAAGATTTATAAAAATTTAATTACTGCTGGTCACACGGTGCCAGTAGACATCGTTCTGTCAAATAATTATTTATAAAACAAAAAAAAAAGATTTAAAAATTAAATAATTGCGCTGCAGTTAATTTCAATAAAAATTTTTATCTCAAATCCATATTTCACTGTGAAGTTGGTAATCATATTTGGTTGATAACAGAATTTTTCAAATCCCATCACTAAAGTGAACGCATTTACCAGCGTAATAAAAATTGAAAACTTTTAAAATTTTATTGCCATTTTCAATAAAATTTTGTGCTTTGAATTGTTTGTATGAAAACATCAATTTTTTTAAAATTAGAATCTATAAAAACTTAGTTGTTATATTCCATTCAAATCTCACTTCGCTGGGGTGATTTACATAATCAAGTTTTCATTAATAAAACTTGGTTTTCAGGTTTTTTTTTTTCAATATTTACTTTCGTGTTAAAAAGAACTCAATGATGTCTTATGAATTTAATTTTTTAAATTTTAATAAATTTTCTATATATAATTTTCTAAAAACATAATTATAGTTATCGAAAATAAAGAGGGAAAAATTTTAAAATTATTTTGAGAAAAAATTAAAAAATATGTGTTTGTATAAAAACCTATTCACGTCGTCCGGCACATTGTTGTAGTATATAAACGATTCGTTGTTGCCGACTGTAACAATTTTAGCTCTCTTTTTTAGATCTAATGATTTATTTCTTCTGTAATTTTTTTTTTCTTTTGCTGAAACTTTTATAAATTCACTTAAAACTTTTTATTGAACAGAATTCAGTCAATAATTTACAATGAAAATAGAAACCAAAGAAAATATCTCAAAGTAGGTGTGCCTGCACACAAACACACTCGTGCATTTTTTATTTAGTAAAATATAGTTTTCCAAACAATTTTACCAATCGAATGGCATTCGTTAGGTAAAAGGAAAAGTTTTAAATTCTTTTATAAAAAAAAATTTAAGGGAAGTACAGCATTTTAAAACTTCTTTGAATGGGGAAATTTGTAATTTGCTTATTTCCGTAAATTATATTGAAGAGGATTTAAAGACCGCGCAAAAGAAGCCGGAGCAACAGTTTTAAGCATCCAACTCAATGCAACTTGTTTATGATTTTTAAACCACAAATTGAGAAGCGGCATATATTGTGCATATCTGCACAAAAATACCTTTTAATTAATATATATTTCAGAATTATTGGTTCAGAATAAGATGCTTAAAAGTGTACCACAAGAAAGTGTTGCTTAGCACCAGGTGGCAAATGTGTGCAATAGAGAACAATTTGGAATTTTTAAGAAAAAATTGTTTTACGAAACGAAGTCAATTCGACACACAAAATTTGCATTAAATCCGAGTATTATTTTATTAAACGGGGATGGATTTTAGCAAAATGCGATACTTACTTGAGACAGCAACCACAGTAAAACTGGTCCGTACTCAAGATCAAGGATTATTGCAAAATGTGATATATTTTAAGAAATAATTTTTAAAACCAAATCGGCATTATCGTGTTGAGCGAATTTTGCCTAAAATTGCAACGATTTTTAATAGTTTTAACCGATTTTGTAATAATTTCATATGATCCATCATCTGGATAGATTTACGTAATTATCACTATTAAATTTCAGCATTAAACACAATAACAACAGCAGACTACAGACTACAACTTGTCAAATATAGAATACATGTGAGTATACGAGAATGATTATTTTTACTACCACAGGCAACACGGCTACGGGTTGTTGTCCCTGCTGTTTTTTTTTTTGGTTGTAGCCCAATTAAACTAAGGCATTAAATACAATAACGACAGCAGGCTACACGAACACCGTCTACAAAAGCCGTTGGCTGCAATCGTCGCCTCGTAGCCAGCTACTTAATTATATTTAGAACGACACCACCAAATCAATAACCATATGTTGTAGTTTATAGTAGAATTCTCTTCGTACGCCCGTGTGGCCGCTTTCATATATTTAATTTATTCCAATTAAATACATTTAAAGTCCACAGTATATGACAAGAAATCATTTCATTAGCTTGGAAATATAGTTTGTTGTTTCTTTTTGTATAATAAAACAATATATTTTTAAGTTTATAATAATTTAATTTATTTATATTACACTGGCAACACTGCATCTACTCATTGTCGCTCTCCAAAATATAAACTAGTTAAATTTGGTTACAACCACAAAAACAGCAGGGACAACAACCCGTAGCCGTGTTGCCTGTAGTAGTAAAAATAATCGTTCTCATATACGCCCATGTATTCTATTTTTGACAAGTTGTAGTCTGTAGCCTGCTGTCGCTATTGTGTTTAAAGCCTTAATTGTTGTATAAAATTTTAAAACTGCAGAGAAATATTTGAATTAAAATGCTTGAGTCTTATTTCCTTAAAATATTTATAATTTGCTTTGCAAAAATATGAAATTTTTCTTTGTGACAAATAACTGAAGATGACCTCTACTCGACATGTTTTCTTTATTAAATGTCGGACTTGCTCTCTTTTTCTTTAATTCTATTCTAATTCGGTAATATTTTATAAGCAAAAAAAACACCAACACATTTACATATTCTCAATATTCATGTACGTCCACATCAAGTTTGGCCCTTCACATCAAACACAAACTTCAAATAGTCCAGGATAAAAGTTTTCTCATTTATTTTCAAAACTTGTCTGTTGAGGATTTGTTTTCTTTTGGCTTGTTTTTGGTTGTAGTTGTTTTTTTTTTTTTTTTTTTTTTTTTGAAGGAGAAGATTTAGCAAAAAAGGAATAATCAGGACTACTAAAAAATGCTGCACAAAAACTGTTGACATGAGAAAAAATTTCCATGTGCGAGTGTTTTTTTGTTGCTTTTCTTAAAATTCATTCTTATGAATAAAAGTTGGTTTTTTTCTCCAACGTCCTGGATGTTTTACACAAAATTAAGTTCTTCGTTTCAAACACATTGTAAAATCATGTTGTAAAGAACAAATATGAGTGAGTTGTTTGTTGTAGTTGCATGTTGAAAAGTACTGAAAACTAAACGAACAAAGAAAACTTCTTTCATTTACAGCACACTTCGATTAGTGTGTGTGTATGTGTGTGAGTGTGTGTGTGTGTGAGTGTGGAAAATCATATTCAGGGAGGTGAAAGTTTAACTGACTGAGTTTTATTTAACTGAACTAAATAGATGACGATGAAAGTGATTTTGATTGTTTCAAATCGATTTTTTTTGTTGCTGCTGCAAGTATCTCTTTTGTTTTTCAAACTTTTTTTATTTGTTGTTTATTTCTTTTTTTGTTTGTTTGTTTGTGCAAATAAAATTCCTTATTGGATTTGAAAGCATGCTGAGAGTTGAAAAGTTTGTGAAATCTCAAAATGGAAATGACACAATTGACATTCTGTGGTGGAAATGCAATTGAAACTTTTGGGATAATTGAAAAAGACCAAAACTTATATTCTCTTGTTAAATGTGAGGAGCATATGAAGTGCAATAAAAAGCAATAAAAAATATAAATTCAATTAAACAAAATTTTCAAACAAAAGCTTCTTCAAAAGCCAAATAATTAACAAGTCAAGCAAAAGGGAAATTTTTATAACTTCAGATCCCAAACAAAATTTAAATTGAAGATTTAAATAAAAGAGTTGAAAAAAATTCAAAACAAGAAATATTAAAGAACGTGCTTTTATAGAAGGATTAAGACTGTGCTAAGTGGCGCACAGCACACGTCACACGTCACTTGTAAAATTTACCTGATCATGGGATTTGTTTCCGCTATAATTTTTCCCGTAGAGAGATTTTAAGAAATAATTCCCATTCCCTGGGTTTAATTAAATATGACATTCATTTGCGTGAAGGGATTTTTGTGAAATTACACATCTGTCTTCTATTAACAGAATTTATTCAATTTAAAAGATTTAAAACTTTAAATTACAAACCGGTTTTTTTTATTTAAAAATTTTTAAATTAAATTTTTTTTAGATTCAATTAAACAACATTTTTAAGCATAAAGAAAATTTTGATAACATCAGATCCCAAACTAAATTTAAGTTTTAGACTTAAATTGAGAGAGTTGAAAAAAAATCTTAAAAAAAAATATTGAGAATTGAGCTTTGAGAACGTAATTTTATAAAGGGATTAAGACTGTGCTAAGTGGCGCACAGCACACATGAACCTGGGATTTGTCTCCGCTATAATTCTTCCTATAGAGGGATTTTAAGAAATACTTCCCAGTCGCTGGGTTTCATTAAAGGGATTTTTGTAAAATTAAACATCTGCCTTCTATAAACAGAATTTATTCAATTTGAAAGAATTAAAATTTTGTAAAATAGCGTTGAAGCTAATCCCAGAAATCAAGTTAATTGGTAATTTTTGTCTGTTTGCAAGAAACAGACGTTGAAGTTATTGAAAAAAATTTTAAATAAATAAATAAGTAAAAAAATTCAGGGTAAGAAAATATTCTGTTCTCAAGTTGTTTGTGTAAGAAAACCTGTTTCGTTTTGGAATGTCAAAGCTGTTGCTGTTTGTTCGTTTGTTTGCTTGTGGGTGTTTGTGGTCGTATAAAATGCTGCTGTTTCTTTTACGTATTTATTTATTGTATTAACTTGGCAAAATTCCCCATTTTTGCGGCTCTTGTTAACTTGGCAAATTTTTATCCAGTGAGTCATTAACGTTGCGAAAAAACCTTGGGCTCACTCACATATTATTTTGCATACTCTGTTGGTTTTTACGTTTTCTGTTTCATATCAAATGATATCTTTTCAAAATAATTAACTGCCATTAATAAATATTTGAATGGTACTGGTTTATTTAGTTCTATAGAATTTCATATAGATTTCGTTTAACTTTAAGGGAGTTATTGAATCACAATTTGGAAGCAGTTATGTCTCCTTCAAATGCTGTTAAATTTATGTGTTTGCAGATAAATTTCCTGCTATTTAGCGGAGGCGTAAACCCATTTGTCCCACAGAACCTGTCACATACTCAACAGATCCTCTAGTACGCTTAACAGACGCAGTAAAATTTAATTAAATTCGTCATTTAATAGACAAACGATTTCTTTTTTACAAAAACAGAATATATATTTTAGCAACACAAACATTTAATTTTAGATACAACTGAATGTGTTAATGTAGGCGTATTTTGGGGCTTGAAAATTAAACCATTAAAATGGCAATAAAAATATGTCTAATGGACAGATAAATGCTGTCATAAAAATAAACAAATTTAATGTTCTAGTTTGAAATATTATTGTTATTCTGCATACAAAGTGGCAGCAGCCACTGATTCATGTGAAATTGAATAGACGAAAAAAATTGGAAATAAAATACAATATAATTTAGTGCTGCAGTCATAATGAAAACATGTTATTAAGTGCAAATGATTTGAAAATATGCAACAATTATTTGGAAAAAAGTCCAAAAATAAATAATGACTCAAAACGTGACCAAAATAAGAGTTCAGCTGAAGTACAAAAAAAAAAAGACAAAGCAAAAGCAAAATCCAAGAACAAATAATTTTTTTTTAATTCAATTGTTTTTTTTATTAGGTACAACATTTTATAAAAAGTACTTTTTGTAAAAGGTACTTTTTATAAAAGGTACTTTTTGTAAAAGGTACATTCAATAAAATATAATCTTTATAAAAGGTACTTGCTATAGAAAGTATCTTTTATCGAAAGTACTTTTTATATAAAAAAGCCTGTTATACAAGGTACTTTTCTCAAAAGGGGATTTTTCTTTTTTTTAATAAAAATAACCTTTTAGAGAACTTATTTGTTTAAAAAGGTAAAGCACTTCTTATGAAATGTAATTTTCATGGGAGTACTTTTTACAAAAGGTACATGTAATAAAATATTTTTATAAAAGTTATTTGTTATAGAAAGTATCTCTTATAGAAAGTACATTTTATATAAAAAAGCCTGTTGTGCAAGGTACCTTTCCCAAAAGGGACTTTTTTTCTTAAAAGTAACGCTTAGAGAACTTGTTTGTTTAAAATGGTAAAGCGCTTCTTATGAAATGTAATTTTCATGGGAGTACTGTTTACATACCGTACTTTTTACAAAAGGTACTTTTTTTAAAAGGTACTTTCGATTAAAAACGAAAGCCTTTCTTATTTTATACAAATCGAAACTCAGCCTCTTGGAAGATCCATCTCTGTCGTTCATGAAATCAGCGATTTTTCCAAAAATTGAAAGTAACATTTTTTAATATCCCCATTTAAACGTTGCCTTTCAAACAGGAAATTACCCAAAAAAAAAAACCCCAAATCGTGATACCATTTTTTTTTGCTCTTCGAATTTTCCAAGTGAATAAATTGCATTTAATTTTGTTTAACGTACGAGTTGCAGAAAACTTTTGTTAAATCTTATTGAATTTGATTTGTTATGCATTATAAACAGCAACATTCGCAATAATAACGATTCAAAAGCATTTGTTGTTGTTGTTGTGCAAATAAATAATAATAAAAAAAAAGAAAATCAACTTCCAATTCAATTAAAACTTATTTAAAAGTTTATCAAACCAAAAAAATAAAGTGAATGTACCGCTAGAGTTACTTGCAGCCTGTGTGTGTGTGTGTGTGTGTGGTTTTGATGTTGTGTACAATTTACCTAAAAAGTTCAATTGAATTTAATTCAGCTTTATATAATATTTTATCTATCTTTACATGCGAGGGTAGCAACGAAAGTCATGTGCAGTCCTTAATCTGGTCAATTCTTATTTTCAATTTTATTCTAAATTTATAAAATACACTTTTTGCTAAAATGTTTTTCCCTAAAACCTCTCTTCTTATCATAAATCGTACTTTTTGGAAAGAGCAATTCTCCTAAAGACTTAAAAAGTACTTTTTATACATTTACCTGCTCGGCATGAAAATCCAGTGGGGTATTGAGTGGACAGAGCACATTTTTCCTGGAGCCGCAGTATTTTAAAGCGGTTACAGAAATAAATGTGATAGTTGTGATTTTTACACCATTTACATCCGATCGCATATTGAACACAAAATAGTACTGGAGACGGTGAAGAACTGATTGGAGGCAGAAGATTAGGCCCTTCTGTTGGTTCTTTTCAGCACTATGATGGACGTTACTGTGAAAAAGTGCTGTTTTATACAAAACGTACTTTTTATAAAAGAAACTTTATGTAAAAGGTACTTTTTATAGTAGGAACTTTTGATAAAAGGTACTTTTTATAAAATATACATTTTTAAAATGTTACATTTTAAAAAACGTACTTCTGATAAAAGGCACTTTTTATGAAAGGTACTTAGGTACTTTTTGTAAAAGGTACTTTTTATATAAGGTACATTTAATAAAATATAATTTTTACAAAATGTACTTGTTATAGAAAGCATTCTTTATATAAAGTACTTTTTATAAAAGAAAGGCTGTGATACAAGATACTTTTCTTAAAAGGGACTTTTTTCTTTAAAAAATAACGTTTTAAAGAACTTATTTGTTACAAATGAGGAGCTATTTTCAAAAATTATATTAATAAAATAAGTACAAAAGGTACTTATTACAAAAGATATATTTTATAAAATTTAATATGTACAAAAAGTCCTTTTTTATAAAAAGTATTTATAAAAGGGGTTTTTTATACAAAGTACTTTTCTTACGAGGCACATTTTCTTGCTTTAAACAAAAATAACTTATTAGAGAGAGCACTTTTTAGAAAAAGTACCGATTTTAAAATATAGTTCGTACAAAAGCGCTGTTTGGAAAAGAAAATTTTATATAAGTAGGTTTAATCAAAGATACTCTTTATAAAAGTTAATATATGTTAAAGGTACTTTTGTAACAAGTACTTTTTGTGAAAGGTACTTTTTGCAAAATATAATTTTATATATATTTTAAAAAATAAGTTTTTTTCAAAGGCAAATTTAATAAAATTAGGTTTAATCAAACATACTTTTTATAAAATTTAGTATATGTTGGAGTTAATTTTTGTAAAAGGTACTTTTTGTGAAAAGTACTTCTTGCCAAGCGTGATATTTTTTATTTATCAAATAGGGATTTTCCGTTAAGGTAATTCTATTAAAAACAACTTTTTACAAAAGATACTCTTTGAAATAAGTACTTTTCCTGGGCCATTTTTCATAAAAGGTTCTTTGCATAAAATATACTTAAAAAAGGTGTATCTCAAAAATTCATGTTTTCTTAAATTTGACTTTTTATAAAATGTACATTTAAAAAAAAAAAATTTTATATAAAAAAATTTTGTCTGATTTTCAAATTTGCTTCCCATAAAAAGATAATTTCTTAAATATTCGAAAAATACTGTTTTCGAAAAATCACTCGATTCCAAAACATTCTTGTTTTTAGAAACTAAAATTAGTTCCCCTCGCAAACGCTTTTAGCTGGCGATTTCGGTTTTTTCACACACAAGTCGCGTTTGTTTGGAAAATACATAAATAAGTTTAAAGATTGAATGGAATACCTGTTTTGAAAGTAACAAGTGAACAAGACAAACAACAAACTGCATTTTTCTATTTCTGACAAAAAAAAAAATATAAAGAAAAATTAAAAATACTAAAGAAACTGATTGAATATACAAAACCTAACCTAAAAATAAGCAGAAGTAATAAATATTGCAAATAAAAAAAACTTGTTACTTTTGTGAACAAAAAAATAAAATACAAAATTTTAGTTTTCGTATTGAAAAATGTTTTACTTGAAAAAATGTCGAAGCCAAAAGTTGCCTTGCTGAACCAGCAACGAAAACGCCGAGAAGTGCAGGGCGATTCCAGCAATAAAACCAGCCATTCACATTCCCAATCACGGTTTTTTTTATTCTTTTCAAATATTTTTTTTTTGTACTCTATATATAAGGAATATATTTTTTTTGCCGAAAAGTTATAAAATGTGGCACAATTCCGTTTGGTTTGAGGATTGAAAGTATTGTAACGTTGTTGTTGTGTTTGTTGTTGTTGTCGTTTTTTTAATGTTGTTCCTACAGCCAACATTCTGACTAGAGTTTCTTTTTGTATGAGATGGTGTCATGGCATTAAATACCGCCGTCGCCAATATATTGCACAGTGGGGAGGATTGAATAAAAATTATAATGAGTGTTTGAGATTGTGTAAATTATTATGCAGTGCGATAATCAAAAATGCTTTGTGGTATAATTAATTTAAAAAAATTTTATCGAAAATTCGATCAAGCGTTCAATAAATATGACTTTCGTTTTGTTGGTGACCAATTTCGGCTTAAATTTAAACTCTAAGTCTTGCCAAGTTTAATTGCACATTTTATTTTTCAAATGCACTCTTTAAGATCTCTCTTTATATTCTTACCTTAAATTACTCTGCCATTTGTGTCCACTGTTCTTTCAAAATAGTTGGAAAAGGGCCTTTTTGAAAATCACACTGAATGTGAAGGACTTATAATCAACCCTCCTACTAATTTTGCAATTGTTCTATATGTTTGCAATTGTATCTATAGAATTTTTTGCTTCAAAATAACTCCAATAAGTAGCTTAAATGGCATGTGTAAAATTCAGAGCGGTCTTGTAAGAGCAGTTTGATAACTTCGTGACTTTTTTTACGACATTTTTTTGAAGTTTTATTTTTCTATATAACCCGACCGAAGATATATATTTTCAATCCAGCGTTTTTCCACGTTTGTTTTCCTTTTAAATAATAGGGTTTTGAAGACAGTCAAGATAGGCCATTGACCCAAATCTTTTACCAAGCAGAAAATTCTTCACACCTGGGAAATTAATATAGTCGTAGTGTAGCCCCTTGTGCAAAATTTGCATGCTCAATGAGGCAATGGTTCGTAGGTGAATTTATAAAGCTTTGCCACAATGATTACGCACTGACGTGCACTCGTACACTGTCTTGAAATTCACGAGGTTGTCTGCTTTTAAAAGCTGCCAACCACGAACTAAATAACGCAGCTGGCATAAAATGTGAACGTGGTCTACTACTAAATGACGGTTAAAGACAGCAGTGTTGCATTTAAAGTTAATGCGAGAGGGAAATTAAAAAAGCCGCGAAGTTATGAAATTATCCTCGTAAAACAAATATCCTCGAAAAACTTTCTAGTGGAAATGAAAAATCTATTTTGACAACTAGAATGACAATTTACGTTACACAATGCAAATCCACATCACGTTACGTCGATGTTGACAAAATGGAAGAGGCCATCGGAAATTAAATGCTTAATCGTGGAAATGCCCCACTGTTCTTAAATAGCTGCCAACAAAGTATAAAGAGCTCAGCACACCCATATTAATGACTAAAGGAAAAGCAAAAACAAATTTCATATGGACGTACGTCGTCTACATCTGCACACACACACACACACGAGTGTGCCTCTCAAATAGTCTGAGGGAATGCCCGTCTGGGGATGTCAAATACTTGATGTTTCATATATTTTTCTTCTATTTTTATTTTCTTTTCTTCTATTTTTTGAAAAGTATAAAAAGCATTTGTTTCTTGCACTTTGGGTGGGTATTCGTTTCGTGTTGGTAACAGCCTCTAAGAATGTGTATGACTTGATCAAATATTTCATCGGTTTATTTTTGACATTCGATGCGATGAGTAGCCTACAAAGTGCCGGTGGAAGGGGTAACAGTGTTTGTCGCAGCATCAAATATTTACGTTATTATTATGTTTAATTAATTTATGGGTTAAGCAATTAAGTGTATAAAATATTTGTAAGAGAATACATGATTCAAGGATTTTAGGGAATTCCTTTTTTCCTCTCTCCCTCTCTCTCTCTTTGTGGTGGAATTTTATTAGAAGGATGATGAAGTGAAAATGGTTGGAAAGCATTTGTCAAGTGCTGTTTGGGGCTGGCTACTTGTCCATTAGCTGATTAAATATTATTAAAATGGAAACTTGTTTGTGATGGTTTAATTTAATTTGTATCTCTGTTGTCTGTCATATGGGGCGATCTAAGATGGAAAAAAACGAAAACTCATTTTGCTTGATTTGTGACATCAGAGATGAAAAATTCAGTTCAATTGTACCATTTTTAATATCTACCATTCATAACCTTAAAGTACTTATAATTTATTTAGTACAAGAATATTTCCAATTTCAATTTCAATTCATATTCATGGTCCCTGATGGGCTGCCAGTATTTTTGTGGTTCATATACCATGATTAGCGTATTCAAACTATTAATCATAGTTCAAAGATAATTAAATATCTAATCCCATAGTGAAAAACCGCTCTTAAGGGTGTACCATTAGGAATTCTAGTGGAAATTAATTCAAACGTTTCGTCAGAATTAACACTATTTTTATTTTTCAAAATTGTCAAATTTAAAAACGAAATGTTTGAAAAGGAAATCATTCTTTGTAACACAAAGTGGCCAAAATAATATCCCAAATGATTGAAAATTTTCAAATAATTTTCAGATGCAGATAAAAATTCGTTCCACAATTTTCACTTCATATTTCATAGCCTTGACAAATTTTATTCTACTTTTATAATCGCTGGCATATATTTTGTAGCAACACAAACAATATTTTTCTTCAAATATTTCACTCAATTGTGAGACAACTTTTTAAATATGATCCAGTATAATTGAAAATTTATTACATCATTTGATTTTAAGGCCGTTCGTTGTTGTTAAAAATGCTGCCGGTGCCTTAAGCCCATTCAACGTTTCTTTAATACAAACTCATGTTTGTGCCCAAAATTGAAATGGTTTCAGGTCAAACGCTGGAAAAAAAAAATAAGTTAAATAATAAACCCAAAATTTAAGGATTAACCTTTTAAGAGAAAATAATAATAAACACCAAACGAGTGAGTGCTTAATATTTTATCCTTTAAAAGCCAGATTTTCAATTATGTTTTTTTTCTACCCTTCTGCTATTGACTTGTCTTGACATTAAAAAATTAAAAAAATAAATAAATAAATAACAACAACTGAAAACAGACAAGTGAGTGACTGTTTTACTAAAATAGAAAAATTTTGATACACACAAAAATACCAGCAGTCCAGAGTAACTGAGAAAAAGATCCCACAGTTTTCTGTGTATTTTGATATTTAACGGTAAAACTGTGACAGTCTAAAAGAAAATCCCAGAGGGACACCACAAACACATACATACACAAATGTGTAAGTGTGTGTCAGTATGAGTGAAAGTATTGTATTTGACAGCAGTGGCAGGCAGGACCACCGTCATCATAAAATACTATAACGAATTTGCTTAGAGCGTTGCACAGTGGGATATAGATAAAATTTTTTTTTATTTTACTAAAAAAATTTCTCAAGGCTTTAAGGAAAAAGTAATTGAGCTTTAATTTTGATTTTCAATTTTATGTTGCTACATGGTTGGCAGTCAGCAGGGTCCAAGTCGAAGTTTTTGGTACGTCTCGAAATTTAAAAGGAAGTTTATTTAGTTTCAAATTGTGCGCTAACATCAGTTTATCACCAGTGATACACTTCTCGTATGATATTTCCTTACAGGAAGTTAATAAATGAAAACTATTTTCATATTCAATTAAGGCCCGTAACATGTGGTAACAGAAAAAAATATAAAGAGTACTGATGATGAAAGTGTAGTAACTCGAAACTCTCTATTTGGGTCTGCTGTGTGAGATGACAAAATAAAATTAATATTAAGTTTCCCATGCTTTTTGAAAAAAATTTATAAAATTATTTCTCAATTATAAAAAAATTTTTGCGAAAAGTCTAACTCCATATTTAAATTAGTTTAAAAGAAATTTTAGCAAAATCTAGTGGAGCAACTCGAATGAAAACACTTCATTCCTCTTTTAAAGAAATACCAATAATTCTCTTTTTTGTTTCTTTAATTTTAAAGTCGACTACGTACGATACAGTTCAACTTGTTACGCTTATCAAAACTTTTTTTTATATCTCCTCCACTGTACGTTTGTGATACAAAATATTTTGCTTGTTAATAATTTTTTTCTCCCTTTTATTTCGCAACACTGTGCAGCTCCTCTTTCTATTGTTGTTGGTTTGTTCGTTTTTAGTGAAAAGTTTGTGAATTTTTGACAACGTTGTTGGTTTGTATTGCTTTTGTTTTCTGGGAGTGGTGCAGGGATAAATTTACAGGCAACTGGGAAAAAAATATGAATTCAAGAACAACAGCAACTAAAACAACAAGTCAGGCGAAATAGTAGGACATACAGAACAGACAGACAGGCAGAGCTTGAATTTAACGAATGTTTGAAGAAAAAATTTAGAATTTTCTTCTTCTTTTTCTTTTTATTCGTTGGATTTGCATAACGGTTCTACTTTGGATTACATATTTACTATTTCGGTTTCTATATAAAATAAAAATTTGGCAAAAATTATTATTCTTCTCCAGCCAACTGAGAAATTTAATATAGAAAGAGTTTTGCATGTTATTCCGAATGGGAAGGCTGTACATCACTTGTACTGACAGTAGACCGGCTCACAAAAAAAAATAATTAGCATTTTTATTGAAGATATTTATTTGTTATTATATATTTTTCAAAAATGCAAAAATCTAACAGGGTCTTTGGCGGGACTCGGACCCACGACCATTCTACTGGCAGCCTAACACTTGAACACATCAGCCACAGTGGCACAAAACGCTTTAATTTTTTGACATATATGATGAGTACAACCTGGCCGATCAGCATGAATAAAATAAAAATTAAAAAAACAATAAGGAAAACAATTGACCCTAAAGGCCATCCCTGAAACTTCCCGCTAATTTTATCCGCACAACTATCAAAACGTGGTTTATTGTGCTGCTCTGCGATTATGAGGACTTCGAGCTGAAAACTCGAATGAGAGTTTAATAAATTAATTAGATTTCAAACTGCTATAAATTGTGAATTATTGAAGCGTTTCGCACGTGAATAGCTGAGATCGACGAGTTTTTGGAGTCCTATAAAAGGATCGGGAACACTAACTGATTGGATATATAATATCGGAATTTTTTCGGATTTTCTTTATAGAAATAAAATTTCCGAGTTAAATCGGTTTAATTTCGGATTTTCTTTATAGAACTTAAATATTTGTAATTTATCTCGTTCACGATATCTCACGAACGGATTAACCGATTTTGATCCGATTCGCAGTGGCCGATTAGTTCTGGAATCGATCGGCTTAAACGTTATTTAAAAATCTTTTTAATAATATTTCTTTTAAATAACTTGAAATCGGTTAAAATCTGAGGAAATCTAAGTTCAGTAGAATCCTTTAGAACGCCATCAGTTTGGTTGAAATCGGTCTAGCCGTTCCAAATTTATAAGCGGGTCACACATTTACACACACAAACACAAACAAACACGCATAAATACGTACATACAGCCATAGTGACGTGTTCTCAGAATTAGTGAGAGAAGCTTCCAAAGACTCAAAATGTCTGATGAGAACTAAATTTTTTTAAAGCAGGGTGAAACCAATAATTTCCCGATTTTCGAAAGTTTTCAATTTTCGTAGCGAGAAGTTAAAAAATACATTATGAAATGAGCAAGTTTTCTAGAATTTTATTATAAAGTAAATGAGAATTATAGTATATATTAAAGCTTATAATGGGTGCGTTTAATATAATTTTCTGATGGGACATTTCTCATTACAATGACGCTGGTATTAAATGAACTTGTAAAACACATATATTTTTTGATATATTCTCTTCCGTTTTGAAACTAAAAGAAACAAAAAAAATGAAGAAAGTTTATTTAAAATTATTTGTTTTTTATTGAAAAAGCCAGATGTCTCCTTGTGAGTTTATTGCGTAACAGAATTAGGACCTTTAAATGAAGGCCTCGCAAGTTATTTTCGTTGTTGAGAAAATATTTGCCAACAGCAGAAAACCTTCAACGCAAACTATTCATTGAAGTGAGTTAAGAGAGAGCGAGAGAGAGAGGGAAAGAGATAGAGAACGAAATCAAGTAATAAATAAATAAACGGGCGGATATTTTATTCCATAAGCCTTAACTGATGTGTGATTGTGTAGTTTGTTTAGACAATGTGGCAGACAAGTGTAATAATTTATGTGAAATAAAAGAGAAAAAAATAATAGAAAAAAAAACCCAAAAACAGCTAAACAAACTCAATATAAAATAAATTAAAGACAAGCCTTTCGATGGCATTCGATGTTCGTACAACCACAAAAAAAAATAAAATAAAAATAAATAAATAAAGCGAAACTCATGACACAATTATTTGAAAAATGTTTAGGAATTTTGTTGTTTATTTAAATTTCATTTGCTCTGGCTTTAAGTGTTAAAGGGAAGGGCTTGTCGCAAATATTTTTCGCCTTCAGGTATGGGGAATAGTTTCCAAGGAATTAAATACAATTAGCAAAGAGTTGTCAATTTATTGGGAAATTTAAGGAGATGGAGAGTGGAAAAGGTGTTTAAAGATATTTTCAAAATTTCGCGAAGGCAAAATTGTCACTCTTCACGGGCAAAAATTATATTTTCAAATAAGATTTAAATAAACTTTTATGTTCTAGTTTCTTAATTTCCAATTTTAACGCAAAAAGATGTACCAGACGCTTCAGCAAAGTGTGCCTCTCAGAAGCGTATTTATAAAAAAGTATGCTTTTTGTGTACCATGTATAGACAAGCTAAAGCACACTTTAGGTGTAAAACACTGCTTTAAGCTTAAACAAATTACCTCAAGTTGTTATTATTTAGCCAGACTGATGTTCCAAGTTTTTGGCTTTTATTTTTGCCTAAACATTTATAAAAACAAATATTTAGTATCAAAATAAGTTTGGGCCGTGACAACTGTTGTTGCCAACTTAATAAAAAATAAAAACTTTTCAAGCTGGAATTGCATTAACCTTGAAACCGATGCACAGTGGGGAATTATGGAAAAACATGTTAATAATATATGCAGTTTCTAAACAAGTTTTTCATTTTGCTCATGAAAATTTTTTCGAAAATATTTTGTTATTAAGTTCTTAAGAATATAAAAATAATTTATACTTAACAAGTTTTTAATTTTATTACAGAAACAACAAGAAAAAAATCAACAAGAAAGATCTGGAAATATTTATTCCCATATTTTATTTTCTTTTTCTTCTTCCAACAAAAATCGTCCTTCAAAAATGTCTATTCTAACAAAAAGTATTGTGCATATCTACATCAAAGTACCTTATAATTACTATATATTTTAATGATATTGAGGAACAAAAAGTTAACTAAAAGTGTACCACAGTAATATATGGTACCAGAGTTCTGCTTAAAAAGGAAGTAAAATTTTTGTTAAAAAAAATAATAACTATAATAATAGTTAATTAATTAAGAAATAATCGTTAATTTTTAAATAGGTTCGAATCAAAATAATCAACAGTTAACCCCATTCGATCACCTTAAAATCTTTAGCTTTTATCTAATCACTCTCGAATCTATTCGTTTGTTTCACATGGAATTTGACAAGTCGTTTAAAATGAATTGCAGCCGTGTGTTACCTGTTTTCATATGTGCTGCTACAAATTCATCAATCAAAAATATCAGCTGCTGATATGTAGTCCGTGTCAAGCATATTTTATCTGCAATTTGGCCATAATCTAGTCCATCTATATGCCCGCCTTTTGTGGTTGCTAAATCCAACTCATCTGCACAACTCGCAAATGAAGATAAAGCAAAACAAAAACAACATGTGAATGAATGCAAATTTGTTTCACTGGACATGTGCGGCATCTGATTAGCGAAGTGGAAAGCAAAATTAAAATTTGCTGTAGGGGTTTCTAAGTGGATGATAATCAAAAAGATGAAATTTATGTTAGAAGAGCAAATGTTGCAATTATTTGTCGACAGTTATGCGAGATTATTTTGATGGTTAATTTGAATGCGAGTAGAAATAAAATGGTTTTTTGCTGTAAATAAATCAAATAATTATTAAAAAGAAAGAAGTAATTTTTGAGGTGCTGACGAGTGAAACCAGTGCCTCGTTTCTGTAACGGATGTGAGAAATTCCCGCATCGAAAAATGTGTCGTCGCCAGATTATATTTCTTAATGCATTTAAAATTTTGTTGGTTTTTTTTTTTTTAATAATCAACATATTATTCTATGGATAATCCTACAATAAAGAGCATGACAAGTATAACTATTAATATTTTCAATGCTGGAATTTTTCACTTCAGTTACAGAAACGAGGCACAGACTTCGATTTCTGCGGAAGTCGAGAAGTTTAGATTATTTGACACAATTTTACGGACAGAAACGATAAATTTCGCACACATGGCCTTCAAGGCCTCCAGGCTCGTTTAAATTTCTTTCGACTTCAACGAAAATTGAGTGCATCGTTAGGCTAGTGAATAGTACCAGTGTGGAGTTCGTGGGTTCAATTCCCTTTTTACACTTACATCGACTTTGTTATTCTTCTCGCTTAATTATTTATGTAGCATTAAATAAAAATTAAATATAACGAAAATAATAATACTTTAATCCCAGAAAGGTGCGGCTACTTAAGCAATAACTTAAAGAAAAAAATTGCTATTACAAAATTTCTATTCTAACAAAAAGTATTGTGCATATCTACATGAAAGCACCTTTTAATTTCTATAAATTTGAATAATATTGGGCAAAGAAAACTAATTAAAAGTGTACCACAGTAATATGTGGTATAAGAGTTCTGCTTAAAAAGGAAGTTAAATTTTTGTTAAAAAAAATATTGATAATTATAATAATAATTAATTAATAAAAATGTATGTATTCGTTAATTTTTAAAGTTGTTCGATTATAAGAATTCGTTTATAAAAAAGCTTCAATTAATTTAGCTCGTCCTTTGCTTAAAAGCCTTGTCCGAAAATGTCAAACAGTTCACATGAGAATTATACAACTGCTGACGGTCTTGCCAGATTCTCCGATTTAAAGCCGTTTTTAGTTATTATTTATAATTTTATTTAATATTTTTACGTTTAATAGCAACTTTTTCTGTCTTAAATTCAATTTGGGCTGGAAGAGGCATAAGAAAAAAAAAAAGGATGAGCATATCATGGCAGATATTTTGCTGTGTTAATGTCAAAATGTCAATATTCCAATACACTTAAAGTACAGTGAATGTAGCCGTAACGTCTTTAAGAAGTCCCACTAGTGTCTGCGTTCATGTGAGATCAGAATGAACAGATTTGCCTTAAGCTCATTATCTTCAATGAATAGAAACTAAACCTGTTCTATTATATGCATCTCTTTCAATATATGACGCCCACTATGAGTCACTAAAATACAGAAAAAAAAACAATTAATTTCTATAGTTTCTATTCTTGCTGACTTAAAGATATTCAAACCTACAACAACATTTATTTAAGCAAACAACACTAAATGAATATAATCATATTCAGCATTTAAATATGTTAATTGAAGTAGCAAACTAATGACAATTAAAAAAAAAAGTAAAAAATAAATGAAATACTCTGACTGAACACCCTTTTCTGCTTAGCAGCAATTAACACAAATTATGAGCAACAGCTGCGGCAGCAGCAACAACTACAAGTGAAATATTGAAAAAAAAAGAAAAAGAATTTAACGCACCTACAAATAAGTGCTAACAAAACAAGTCATCAACAGTTTCTAAATGACAAAGTTGGAAAAAAATGAAATTTTAATTCGGAGTATTTCTCTGTCATATTGAAACCCCCCCGCCCCCACTCACAAATTCGAGAAACTCAATGGCTTCGCAAATGTTAAGAATGAAATACGATATGATGATGGTGATGATTCATTCATCAGTAACCAGCAATGAAAAAAAAAAAATTATGTTGAAGAGGTCAGCAAATAATTTCGAAAATTTGAATAATTTCTCGTGTCGTACACCGAAAAAAATTTCTTGATAAATTTTGAGAAACTATAAAAGAGAGTGCAGCATTTCCAGTGGAATGATTCACGAAATTCGTGAAATTTTCATTGAATTTGTGAAAAGAAAAATTTATTTGAAATTGCAAAATTCTTTTAGTGTACTACGAAAAAAGTGTTTAAAGTATTTTTTCACAAAAAATATTTTAATTTTGACTGGCTTTTGTTTTGTTTTGTTTTCTTTAATTAAAATTGACATGATTTTGTGACCTTTTGATTTAATTAAGCAGCCCAGGCAAGTGTGTAATAGGCAATTTCATATCATTTTAAACTTTAAAATTTATGAATCTTTCTAACACGCACACATACACAAACACACTCATAAGAATTTATGTTTTCATTAGTAGTAACACCCTTCCTCCCTCTGCCCTGTTTAGTTAACAGTATCGATATACACTCGTATCTTTACCACAAAGACTTCTATTAATTATTTTAATATAATTCTTTATTCCTTCATACATATACGATGCCTGTTCAAAGAAATAAGTAAAATATTCCTGGAAATATATAATATTGTTTGAGCTTTATATATATTTTTTTGTATTTATCTTAATAACTCCCCAACCAGTTGGTAATCGTCTTCAGGAAATTATATTTCTCTGTCAAATATTTTTTTTTTCTCTAATTAATCGAAAGAAAAATTTTAAAAAGAAAATAGTATCCATCATAAATATTTGCTTAATTCACAATCCTCGTTTTTCTTTAAAAAAAATTCAAATAAAGTGTCCCGATTTATGCAGCTCTTGCGAGTTAAAAAATTGAGAAAATATTCGCTAGAAAATTTTTAAAGAATTTTTTACGAAATTTGGATTAACTCCAGAGTTTCTGCTTCGTATTAAAAATAATGTGATTTCCTCAAAAAAAGAAAAAAATTATTTATTAATTAATTTATGTATTACCTCAATCAAATTAGTCTCCCTAAGTTTAATGTAATAAAAATTTCTTTCATCAGTTCTGTGCTAAACAAAAGTTATTGTGCACATTTACATGAAAGCACCTTTTAAATAACATAAATTTCATTAATATTGGTGAACAAAAAGTTACGTGAAAGTGTACCACAGTATTGAGAAAATATTCACTAGAAAATGTTTAAAGAATTTTTTACGAAATTTGGATTAACTCCAGAGTTTCTGCTTCGTATTAAAAATAATGTGATTTCCTCAAAAAAAGAAAAAAATTATTTATTAATTAATTTATGTATTACCTCAATCAAATTAGTCTCCCTAAGTTTAATGTAATAAAAATTTCTTTCATCAGTTCTGTGCTAAACAAAAGTTATTGTGCACATTTACATGAAAGCACCTTTTAAATAACATAAATTTCATTAATATTGGTGAACAAAAAGTTACGTGAAAGTGTACCACAGTATTGAGAAAATATTCACTAGAAAATGTTTAAAGAATTTTTTACGAAATTTGGATTAACTCCAGAGTTTCTGCTTCGTATTAAAAATATTGTTCTTGTAAAATTTTATTTATTTTCTTTCAAAAAAAAAAAAAGAAAAAGAAATATTTAATCATCAATTTATGTTTTATCGCTTTCAAGGTTATAATATAATAAAAATTTCTTTCACCATTTTTGTGCTTAATAAAATCTATTGTGCACATCTACATGAAAACACCTTTTAAATGGTGTAAATTTCATTAATATTGGTGACCAAAAAGTTCCGTAAAAGTGTACCACAGGAATGTGGTTTTAAAAATCATTAGCGTATTTATAAGAGGATTGTAGTTTTTTTCTTTCGCAAAATAAAAATTTTTATTTTGTCTCCTTCAAACTTTGATCCACTTGTGCCAGCGTTTTTTTTTTTTTTCTGTGGTACTCGAAACAGATCTGATTTAGACCTTTTGCTATGACCTTGAACTTTCTCAGAGATTCGGTTTTCATCTCCTCAAACATAACAAAACACTAACCTTTCGGTTCTCTTCAAGCTTGGGGGAAAGAAAAACGCTGCAGGAGTTAATACTCTGGCTGAGGCATGATTCAGGTGTTCTAGTTGACCAAAAAATATTTTTTAAAAATTTATTAAAAATTTGAAAATTTTGAAGCCAAATCGCTTACTCTCAAAAATTTTCAAAAATCATTTGCATGGCATGTCTTTATAAGGCTTCCATTTTCTAAATTTTTTCAGGCGTTTTCGATGTGCTGGGGCCTTCAGGGCAAACGTCGTTATTCCCTTTTTTCTTGGCCTTCTTTGATACGGTTTTACCGCTTGTAAATATATTTTTTTGACTCTGAAGGGAAGCACTGGTTGTCAATATTTCAAATGCTCAATTCCATTTTCAACTTCCCGCTACTAAAATTGAAAATTTTCAAGAACCGGGAAGTTACCCCGGTTTGAAAAAATCCAATTCTCTTCAAATCTCGACGATTTGAGGTTCTAGGAAACTGTCCTGATTCTAATTTTTATAACTCTTACAAACACATTAAACATGTTTTACAGCTAAAATATTTCAACATTAAAATAACTTATCGTACAGACCTCGTACACTTCACTGCGTTTACTTTAAATCTGGGGAATTTATCAAAAGCTTTTTGCTACAAAATTAATTCTTTAAATGTTTTACTTGTTAACTTTAATTGCAACTCCTCAACCACTTTCATAATTAAATAGATACTCGTTATATCTTTTTCCCTCGATTTTAATAAAATACACTCGTATTTAGTTATTTATTCAATTGCAACTTTTGTATTCTTGGATTTACGTTATATTACACAAGTTTCGTTGTACGTTTTTCCATTATAAATTTATCTATAAATATTTTAGTTATTTGAATTTACAAACGAAATAATAGAATAACGTTGAATCATTTCTCTGGATATTATTTATATATTTTCTTATGTTGGATTTTAATTATTCCATGCAACTGCTCGTATGGCAGCCATTTACCAACTTCTTTTTCTAACTGGCATTCACATGCAGAACGATACTCAAATCAAATGTAAATTTCTATTCATATTAAAATTCCAAGTAACTAACAAATTGTTGTTGGTCAAAGCCAAAGAGCTTAAACAAAATGATAATAAAAATAATGAATTGCTTTTTGAAATATTTTGCCATGAAATTAAAAAAAAATAAAAAATTGGAAAAAAGATGCTCTCAGACGTAGCAAATACTTGTCATGTGGGATGAAGAAAATCAGTTCACACTACGCTTTTTACCCTGACTTTTTTCACAACTTTTGCTTAACTTCTTTATTAAAAGTCATGCGTGTTTACATTATGACTGATTCCTCAGGCTTTTCTATATAACGAGCCTTTTGGGCAAAAGAGTCTTAAGTAAAAATTTTAAAAATATGAGACCATCAGGTCTCATGTGTATTTGTTTGTTATTATGGGATTTTTTACTCCGGTTTACAAATACCTCCCTAATAATTATAATTTAGTTTGACATAAAAATTAGTTTAAGTTTGACTAGAACCACAAAAGCAGGACGGTGAGCAACCAGTAGCCGTCTTATCCCGTCATGTACACATTTAAACATTAAACACAATAACGACAGCAGGCTACACGAACACAGACTACAAAAGCCGTTGGCTACAATCGTCGCCTCGTAGTCAGCTACTTAATTATTTTTAAG
Source organism: Linnaemya vulpina (assembly GCA_963675445.1). Taxonomy (NCBI): domain Eukaryota; kingdom Metazoa; phylum Arthropoda; class Insecta; order Diptera; family Tachinidae; genus Linnaemya; species Linnaemya vulpina. Next base: position 104,515,331 of record OY776276.1, read on the forward strand.
ACGACACCACCAACTCAATAACCATGAGTTGTTGTTTGTAGTAGAATTCTCTTCATACGCCAGTGTGAACGCTTTCATGTATGTTATACTCTTAAATAGTGTTATTCCAATAAAATATATAAAGTCCAAAGTATATGACTAGATATCATTTCATTAGCTTGGAAATATATTATGTTGTTTCTTTTTGTATAATAACACAGCATATTTTCAAGTTTACAATAATTGAATTTATTTAAATTACACTGGCAACACTGCATCTACTCATTGTCGCTCACCAAAATAGAAATTAGTTTAATTTGGCTACAACCACAAAAACAGCATGGACAACAACCCGTAGCCGTGGTGTCTGTAGCCGTGTTGTTCTTTTGTGACAAGTTGTAGTCTGTAGTCTGCTGTCGTTATTGTGTTTAATGCTTAAGAGGTGTTTTTTTGTAGAGTGACACAAGTTTAAATCATAATAAAATAATATTTTTAATACCAATGAAGCGGGCTTAATTTTTTTTATTTATTTGTTATTGTTATTATGATTTTTTTTTCTTTTGCAAAAACTATTCATGACTTTTGCATCATGACAGGGCTCACTCGTCAGTATTTGTTCGTAAAACAATTCCGTAATCGTGACTCACCAGATTTGGGTACCTGCAAATTATTCCTGTTCTCTAGAGTAAAAAGACCTTTTAAAGATCGACATGTTCCTACGATTGAGTGGATAAAACCCCAATCGCTGAGAGAATTCAAGGACATACCAAAAAAAAAAACCTTAAGAGAAATGCTTCCTGGTTAGAAAAAAATGCCTGGTCAAAATATATTATATTTGAGGGGGACTAATTTCAAGGCGACAAAATAGAAATATATTTTGGAAAAATTTTAAATTAATTTCTTAACAGACTGCGTATATTTAGTTAATAAATAGAGCTCCTATTTTTAAATATTGCTGTTTATTTTAAAATTAAATTATTTGACTAAAATTTCCGTGGGAACTCTTTTATTTTGTGTCATTTTCTTAAACTTATTTACGAGTTTGTTTTTGTTGTACAAAAAAATAAAATAACAATGAAATCCATAAACATTAAGTTTAAATGCATGATAATCATGATGATGATGATGATGATGATGATGCTGATGACGTTATTTGGTGGTATTATTTAAATCCACTTTTCCTCTGCTTCCACGCCAGTTGCGGTTGTTTCGCAAGCAGCTTTTTAATATAAATTAATTTAATCTCAACCGCAAATAAATGTCATCAAGACGATATATATAAACGGCTAAACCACCTGTGAATATTTAATAAAAGCTGTGCTATCGATGCAAATAAATAATTCAATTCAATAAGTGAATGTGTGAGTGTGTGTGTGTGTGTGTTTGTAATAGGGAAATAACAAAACCAACTTGAAAATCTTGGAATAGAAAACAACTTTGAGTAGAAAGAGAAAGAGCTGAAGGGAACAAAAGCTGTTGCTGTTGACAGTTGGTTGTTGCGAGGGGGATTCGTCGGAAGATAAAATATTTACGTAAATACTTTTAAGGATGTCTTTATAAGAAGATTTGAATTGGTAGCAAACGAAGAAAACACACCCACAAAATAAAATATAATTTTAGGTTTTTACAGCAGATGAAACTATTCGAATCATAATGACAGTCATAATCATAAACAAAATGGAAATTCAAGAGCTCGAAAATAGTTTTTTTTGTTAAGAGCAGAGTCAATTGCAACACATCAAATTACTCTGCAGTGCGGCGACTTTGTTTACAACAAGATTCTTTACAAAAACAAAGCGCATAAGGAATCGCATCTTTGCAACGCATTTTGATCTTTCGCAGTACTATAGACAATTAAAACTACGCTTTTTATGTAAAATACTATTTTGACTTTAAGTTTATTTGAATTTAGCAATTTCAACAACATTTTGTTGATGAATAATTTTCATAATTCATCTTATTTTGTTCAAACTTGCAGCACATAATGAAGAGAAAATAAATTAAGCGTTTGTCATATTGAATTTATTACAAACTTAAAGTAGCGTTAAATTAGTGAAAAAGAAAAATTGAAAAACGGTTGGCCCTACGACCATCCCTGCAACTGCCCGCTAATTTTATTCGCAAAAAAATAATTGATTCTATAAAATAACTGAGAACAGTAATTGATCAGATAAATAATTTCGAATTATCTTTACGAAAATCATTTTTTAAAATTGTTTTCATTCACAATAACTCTCATACGGATTAACCGATTTTGACCCGATTTGTAGTGGCTGTCATGGTTTTTAAATCTTGAGTTCTGATTAGTTTCTAAAATCGATCGGTAAAGCCGCATTAAAGTTATTTAAAAAACCTCTTTAAAAAATATTTTTTAATTTCTTAAATTAGACGTCTTCGAATCGGCTCAAATTCCCATGAAAATTTTTTGAATCAATTTTTTATTATTTTTTTAAAAAAATATTAAACTAAAAATATTTTTGGTAATTCTTTTAACGAACATTTTTATTTGGTATGTTAAATCGAATTAAGAAATTAATTAAAATATCTTAAAGTGCTGGGACTTTCGAAAACAGCTGTTCTGCTCTGCTGTGTAAGTTGAATAAAACTGATGTTGACTTTGAATATTTATAATCATGTCTTTCTGAGATTTTAATTAATTTCGAACAATTAGCCCATGAATCTTAATTCGATTTAACTTAAAAATATTTTTGTTAATATTTAACTTCAAAAATATTTCCACTAGAATTAGAGTTTTTGAAAAATTGTTGGTCGATTCAATTGAATTATAAAAGGACTGGATATATAATATCGGAGATTTTTACAAAAAATCTCTTTCGAATTTCTTTAGTCACGATACCTTACAAACGTATTAACAGACTTTGACCCGATTTGCTGTCGCTGACTGAGTGCTGATTAGTTTCTGAAATCGATCGTTAAAGTCGTTTAAAAGTTGTTTTGAAAAACCACTTTAAAAAATTTTATTTTATTATTTACAAGTTTCTTAAATTATACCGGTTCGAATCGGTTGAAATTCCCAGGAAAATTCTTTTTGTTAAATATTATATAATTTTTTTTTATATATAATATTTAAAATTTTTAAAATAAAACAATTTAAGAAATTTTGTGTTTTTTTAATATCTTGAAATTACCAATTCGAATCGTATCGAATTCCCAGAAAATATAAAATCAGTAGAATCTTTTGGAAGCCCATCAGTTTGGTTCAAATCGGTCAAGCCGTTCCAAACTTATAAGGGGGTCATATACTTACACACACACGCACTCACATCTATACAGGCTTAATGACAGGTTCTCAGCATTAGTCAGGGAAGCTTCCCAGGACCTCAAAACATGGAGATCTGGTGAGAACTTAATGTTTTCAAAATGGATTTTCTTAAATTTAAAATTTCCGTTAAAAAAATTATAACTAAATTTTATTGAAAATAATCAAATCGGCAACGCTGAATACAAGACCAACATGTGATGCTCCCACTGTTAGATTTATCTAGTAAAAAGCTCCCATCAACTGTTGGATTTAATAAAATGTTTGAGTGTAGCACTCTTGTTTTTTTTTTAATTTTTTTTATCAACAAATAAAATTTCTATAGGAAATGAGTCACACGATTTGATAAGAATGGAAGACCTTTTTAATATGCAAATGCAATAAATTGTTTTTTATTATTTTTTGCAAACATTTCAAACTGTAGGCAACGTTAATATCACTTTATCGGGCTGATTGCTGAACGCTTTGCGCTGACCTACACAATTCACTTTTTGCCGTAATTCCATCATAAAATTCCATTCCATTCACCCGCTTGACGATGCCGGAATACGTAACAACTGTAACAAATAAAATGAAATGATATTATATTTATTTATCTTTATAATTACAAATATGACGAAGGGGGATATTGAACGACGACCGCAAGCCACCGCACGCAAGCAGATCATGAGTTGTATTATGAAAATGAGGCAAATTGCGACAAACCGTCAACCGTCAAAATCACAAATACGTTTGTTTGTTGAATGGCTGTTACTCATATTCAGCGTGTCCAATTTTACTTTTCATTTTCAATTGTGCGTACACTGAGAAAAAAAACTGGGAATTCGTTTTGATTCAAAAAATTTATAGCAAAAACAGGAAATAAAAATGTAGATTCTCTTATTTCCAGGAATTTATAATTTTGAAGAATAAAAATTTTTTTATATATTATTTTTTTTTATATATTAATTTTTTTTAAAAAGTCTTTATACATCAGCTTCGCTGTACGAGTACACCATCCCTATTCCTTATTTCCCTATTTCTTCACTTTAAAGTTTAACCCTTCTCCCATCCCCTGTATTTACTTGCGCTCTTTTCCCAAGTCAATTAATTCTTTGAGTTGCAATAAATTGTGGAGGGACGGACGTTGGCCTGCCTGTTGCTTTAAATAATTCATTAACTCTTAAACCCTAAAATGCAATTTCCCCTCTCATTTGGCTGGTTGGTTGTACTTGGATTTTTCTTGTTAGTGCAAATAGTTAACAACAGTTTAAATATTTTTATTTAATTAATTTAATTACACAACCAGCAGATATTCAAATTTGTGTTAAGGGAAATTTACAATGTGAACTATAAAATAATTAGCAGGAAAAAAATGTATAGAAAACTCTCCCCAATTTGTTCATGCTGATAAATAAAAAATAAAAAAATAGAAAAAGAAATAAAGTTTTGCAAAATGTTTATGGCCAGAGATAAACGAGGGTAAAATTGATTTTTAATGACTTTTAAATGTTATTTACTCATCTACTAAATAAATATTTAAATTAATAAAAACTATTAAAGCACTTGATCATAAATGTATTACAAATAATTTCTTCAAAATTGGAATGTTTGCTATTAAATATTTATATTTTATGTAAAAGTTAAATAAAAATAGAAAATACAACAGCGCACAGTGGGGATTCTAGAAAGTCTTTAGTTATATAATTCGGCAGTTTCAAAGTGGGTGGGCTGGCATTTAAACGGAGTTGAAATTTCAAGTTAGAATTTTGTATCTTCAAAGACTCGAGTCCCCTCAAAGTTGGTTATCTGAGGATTATGAAAAATACAAAATAGTAGCTGACAAAAAGTCCAGCAGTAAAAAAGGAGCTTCTTATGTCTGCGTTTCCGAATTTTGATATAAAAAAAAGTAAATTAAACTTTAGCTCTTTTGCTTTCACTGTTTTGCTAAAAACAGATTTAAAAACTAACCCGTTAATTCACAAACGATTGTTAAAGTTAACGAATGTTTTAAGAGATCTTTAACCATACAAAATCCATACTTTAAAGCCACTTTAATTTTAATAATCGTTTATGAATCAGGGGGTAAATTTTTATTACTTAAAATGAATAAAATAAACAAATTATAAATCAGTTATAAATAGTTTCTGTTAACATGTAAAAGAAAGTAAAATTTTCTTTGTTTTTTTTTTTGCAGGGAAAAAGTGCGTTAATTCTTTCTTATGTTGATTTCTTTTTTATAAAAGAGTGCAACATTTTTTACACTTTTCTTTATAGAAAGAATGGCAACATTCTATAATTTAAATAAAATTATAAACAAACTATAAACCACTCATAAGCAGTTTATGCTAACATTTAAAAGAAACTAAAATTTTCTTTATTTTCTTGCAGAAAAAAATGCGTTATTCTTTCTTATGTTGATATCTTTTCTATAAAAAATGTAACATTTTTTAAAATTTTTTATAAAAAGTGGGCAATATTCTGTAATTTGAATAAAAAGAATAAACAATTATAAATCACTTATAAACAGTCTCTATTAACATTTAAAAGAAACTAAAATTGTGTTTGTTTTCTTGCAGAAAGTGCGTTTATTCTTTCTTATGTTGATTTCTTTTCTATAAAGAGTGCAACATTTTTACACTTTTTTATAAAAAATGGGCAACATTCTATAATTTGAATAAAAAGAATAAACAAACTATAAACCACTTATAAATAGTTTCTGGTAACATTTAAAAGAAACTAAATTTTTTTTTCAGAAAAAAGTGCGTTAATTCTTTGTTATGTTGATTTCTTTTCAATTAAAAAATGCAACATTTTTCACTCTTTTTTTAATAAAAAATAATTGGAATAAAAACAATGAATTAGGAATTAACCCAACATCCATTAAAAAATAGTTATTTCCTTTTTAAAACTCCTCAAAACTCTTTAAAAAAGAAGTAAGAAAATGTTAAATATTTTTCAGAAAAGAAAACGCTGTTAATTCTAACAAAAAATGCAAAAATATCCACACCATTTTTGTTCCCATTCAGAAGTAAAATGGGTAACAATAAAAAAATTTTTTTTTGTTTTCAGAATAGATATATTTTTATAAAAAAAAAAATCTAGTTTAAACACAGTTTTCGAAATAAATTCTCTCATAATACAAGAGTATTTATTGTTCTATTTTTAAAACACTTAATTTGCAAACTGTACTGCCGTGTTTTTTATTTGCTTTTTTCTTTGAAAACACTTATACAAAATGAATAATAAAAATCGTGCAAATTTTGAAAAACAAAAATTCGGACGCTGTGGATTTTCCCATGCAATCTTCAACCATTATCGTAGTGTTTTCACAGTGAAAGTTGAAAACAGTGCCTCGTTTCTTTATAAGAAAAAGTTTCAAAAATATATTCTTTCATATAAAATCATGCAAAATTTAGTAAGAAGATATGCAGATGTGGTCGATATTTATCAGATGTTTTCAACATATAACTTGGCAGCACTCAACTTAGCGCAGACAGAAATAGGCAAAAACAAGTTTTCATTTCATACAACCTACTCAGAACCAAATAAAAAATTGTTTTCAATTAGTTGGTTTTAACGTTAAAACAACATGGTTAAAACCATGTCAGTGTGAAAACACTATCAGATGTTTCCAATACATAACTTGGCAGTATCTAATTTAGCACAGACAAAAAAAAAGGTTGTAAACAATTCAAAAATGATTTGGAGTTGGTTTTAACAAAAACATGCTCTTAAATATCTACCGACTGTTGGCGTAAATAAAATTAAAACTTTCGTTTGGCATCAAAAGTTATTCCCCTTTTTAAATATTTAATTTGTTATAAAATTGTTTCATCTTTAATTTGCTTCGATTAACATAAACAATAAAAATATCATTTACCCTCAAATAAATTTACATGATTTAATTTACTACATCTGTATTCAAATAAATCTCAATGACAATTTCAAATTTAATTGTAAATAAAATTGGGAAAAAAAAAGAAATTTATTATACGTATTAACTTTCTGCATTCATTTGCTGCACACATACACTCACATATTATTTATTTGATTTATATCATCATAATTATATTTCACAAGCAATTTTATCGATTAATGTAAATAATATTAATATTTATTGAAAATAAAATTGGTAATTAATATAATATTTTTATTCTCTCTTTTCACTTCCATTGCAGGTATGTAACAGTCCGTCCCAACATCATTAATTGCTGACAATCAAATAAATTTACTGCTGTTGGAAAAAGAAACAACAACAACAGCGACAACAAAATCAAAAGTGCTGGTTGCATTTCGTAATAAATGGCAGAACAAAAGTTTGTGGCAATTCTTTTTATAAATCTTGATGCATTCGAAACCACTAAATAATGAAAAATTCATTTTTTATGAATGAATGATTGAGCGTGTAAACAAAATGTGTGAGTGTATGCGGGGCTTTATTGATAAACTGTGTCACAAACAAAACAAAAAAAAACAAAAAAAATTTAACACACAAGATTTATGTGTGTGTTTGTGTGTTACAGTGGCCATGGGTTTTGAAGATAAATATAAATTAAATGAACACGGTTACGTTTGTGAAAAAGCAAAAAATGTCTGTAAATAATTCTTGTGGAAAAATGGACTCTGAGAGAGAAAAAGGTTTGAACAAACCCAAGAAATTAATTTCGTAAATTATAATCGTAATAAATTATAAAAAGATTTGAAAGTTATTTACTTTCATGCTTCTAAGAAAATTAGATAGAAAGAAAATTTGCTTAGAAAATTTGCTAAAAAAAATAAATCTTAACAAAAATGCCAACGTTAACACCAGGCAACAGAATTTAACTTCTTGGTACAGCAGCTGATAAGGCAGGAAATGTTTAGAAAATATAGAGAACTGCATATTTAAAATTCTACGACTAAATCAAAAAATATATGGGAAACTCTTGACCCCAAAGGCCAATCCTGCAACTACCCGCTAATTGTATCCGCAAAACTATCAAAACGTGGGGTTTGTTGTGCTGCTCTATGATTTTGAGATCTTCGAGCTCAAAACTCGAATGAGAGTTTAATAAATTGACTAGATTTTAAACTGCTATAAATTGTGAATTATTCAAGCGATTCTCACGGGCAAAGCAGAGATCGATGAGTTTTTCGAGTCATATAAAGTCATAGAGATCAGATTAGATATATAATTTCGGAGTTTTAGAAAAAAATCTCTATTCCAATTTTTTTTTTCGTTCACGATATTTCTCCAACCGATTAACCGATTTTGACCCGATTCACAGTGGCCCACGTGGCTTTCTAATCTTGAGAGCTGATTAGTTTCTGGAATCGAGCGGTAAAGCCATTCAAGAGTTATTAAAAAAAAAACAATTTATAATTTTTTTTTCATGTCTTCAAATTTCTTGAATTTACCGGTTCGAATCGGTTTAAATTCTCAGGGGGTCTAAGTTTAGTAGAACCCTTTAGGAAAAGTTGTGTTTCTTCAAATTATTAGTAAAACTTTATTAATTCCTTTAAGCTGACGTAGAATAGCACGGACTTTTATAAGCTTTTCTATTTTAACTTCCAGTGGTTTCACAGCACGAAGCTTTTGTATATGAGGAGCAACAAATAATAAAACAAACAAAAAAATATTAAAGTTCTTTAAAAATGTACTAAATTTTGATTAGACGACAGAAATTAATTGTTAGTTGAAAATCGCCCATTTCAAATTGATCAAATAGTTAATCGAATAGTAATTAATCGATTAACCGGTTAAGATTAATTGTGTGTAGAGATGCTGAAAGTAGACCATTTTCGCTAAAGACCATTTTTGTTACTGCAAAAATAGAGAAAAAGTTGTTCCGTAATGTTAAGTTTTTATATACTTCCCTGTTGGAATTATTTTATTTTTTTGTTGCATGGTGTAAGATTCGCTGCGACAGCAGATGCTTATACTGAACTCAAAAAATATCCTCTTATAAAATGATTCTAATGAATGAAAATTCGTTTGCTTAACGAACTGACATCAAGCAGAGGATGATGTTAAGCCGCAGGATTTAAACTTTTGAATGATTTTATTATCGAATAACCCGTCCATCTCCAAAAGCCTTAAACCTCCAAAAAGACTTGCTAAATTAATTATTTCCACGCTGTATTACGCTCATCCCAACAAATTGTTAACTCCTTGTTAACAGCATATGCGATGTACTCGTATCTGTTGCTCAAATTTGCTCTGGTTCATAATTTGCATAATCCAGCGATGACGCAAAAATTCCTTGGCTACTTGGAAGCATGAAAGCAAAGACTTGTACTCAGTCACATTTGGCTTTTTCGGCATGTTGTCACAGCGCCTCATTATGTTAATACAGCGTGGAACAAAATAAAAAAAACAAGCTCTTGTGTGCTCAATAAAATCCATAAGAAACACTTCAATTAACAGGAGGCTTAAAAGAACGGAAAAAATTAACGGTCAACAACAAGCACATGACTGACTGGCCAAAACTCAATAAACCGGGAAATTCCCAGTGAAAACAAATGAAAAACAAAAGATGGGAAAAGCCGAAAAATTAAAGCTGGAAAAAATATAATTAATGAACGAAAATTCCACATGAATGGCCAATGAAACGTTGGTAAACAATAAACAGAATAGAGCGGCAAAGAAAAGGCAATAATAAGTTTAACGGCATTTAAATTTTACACTCACACACACACACACACACATACTTACGCTCCAGCTCATACTCAGGCTCATGCTCATCAATGAATGCCTGCGATTATTCACTCGCAGATGGGCGCACATCAAAAATGTAAGCAGCCGTTTAATCGGTGTGAATTTGACTTGATTTTGTAAGCGTGACATCGTGTGACAGATGAGGATTTTAAATTGTGCCAACGGGGCGTCAAGAATGCAGATTAACAAAAATCAAAATTATATATCGTCTCTCTATATATAAAGCAATTTTTCACTTAAGTTTCTTAAATGACTTTTGTAATAGATTAAAGACAAAAAGCAAAAGTTTTCTTTAATTTATTACAAATTGTCGAATTTTGAAGGCGAATACGCCAAACACGATAAGGGTGAATATCGTGGCCTTTCTCTGGAAATGTTCCAGAAGCTGCCGTTGCAAGCTCGATCGCTAGCGAGTAGTACAAATAGAATTTTTATTTTAAAAAATTCATCCGCAAAACATCTGCGAAATTATTTTCACTTCCGGTATTCAGGGTGAAAACACTTTTACTTCGCTGGATAAATATTTGCTTCAGCACCGACGAAGCAAAAAGACACTGTCATTGAAATCTTCGCAATGAAATTATTTTAAAATTGGTTCCAGTTAAAATAAAAAATTAGTGTTGCGATGCTTTCACTGTTTTAAAAGAGAAGGAGAAGAAGTAATGTGTTTCTCACTTCTATACAAAAATCCCCAGTGTGCAAAATCAAAAATCGATTTGTTTAAATTTAAAGGCCAATTAATTTCAACATATAGTCCGCTTCTCTAGCGGTTAATCCGTCGGGATTGATTTTTATTAGTCTTGGTAACCCTAGAAGCCAAGGCCATACGGCCTGATTTTTAAGAAAAACCCAGACTGTGTGGCCTGACGAGTTTCTAGTCGTAGCCGCTACGGGCATGTCCTGGAAATTGTGCAAAAAAGATTATGAAATTATCTGTCAGGTCATTAGAAAAATATTTCATTCCGAAAATATTTTTTCGTTGTAAAGGGTGTTTTTTATAGAGGTATATAACTTTGAAATAAAATAAAACTGATATTATTTTTTCAAAGTAACATGAAATTTAAATTCTAAAGCAAATCTTCTTTCATTATAAATTAAATACGACTTCTGGAATATGATGCCCATGGCTGGCATGGTTGTAGTCTAAGCTGGAGGTACAATTTTCGATTAATATTCGCAAGTGGTGAATTTTTCAGAAGTAGACTAACGATTTCACATATCCCTACATATCCAGCGGCTTTAAATCGCACAATCTTGAAGGCCAGTTCACGGCTCCGAAATGTGAAAGAATGCGATTGACAAACGTTTCCTTTAATTCAAAAACAAAAATCAGCTGTTTTGACACTCTGCGGTGTATCTACTTTGAACGGCGGGATTTTATAAACATTTTGGTTGTTGGTTTGGATATAAAACCTCCTGACTAATTTTGAAAAATCAGTAAAACAATTCCCAAAATTAAATGTTAAAACCACTGGATTTCAAATATTTGACTTTGTGTTTCCCAGTGGACTGTGTGTATGTATATGTATGTGTGTGTGTGTGTGTGTGTGTGTATGTAGTTGCTGCAAATGCGTGTGTTTAAAACTGGAATTGAGTTCTTCGAAAACATTAAAAGTATCTGCATCTATTAGATATGAAAATACGTTTAACTGCTCTCACAACAATTTTAATTTAAATGTTTTTTTCTAATACATTTTCTTCTTCTTCCATTTTGCAAACTATTACAACTGCTGCATTTGAAATGCATGGCAAAGAGTAGCTGTCGTTGTTTCTAAAATTGTTGTTCTCTGCTTCTTTTTCTTCTTCTGCCACAAAATGTTTAGTTCACTTAACTGGTATTTTTTCTTCTTGTTTTTTTTTTTTTGTTACTCGATTTTTACAAATCGCTATTCGAAATGTGTTCAGTTTTGTTTTTGCGAAAAAGTCATACTTAAACAAATACCGTTAGTTTAGTGGGTTTTCTGTTTAGTTTTTTTTAGCTGCTGTTGCTGCTGCTTGCCAATGCAAAACTATTTGGGTCAGTAGCCAGTCAACCAAACCAACCAAGCAAACCATCTAAACAGCAACAACAACAGCAGCAACGAAAAACTATCTAACATATTTCTAAACACACATACACACAGAGTGTGCAAACACTCGGTGTATGTCAGCATGCACACCATCAGCAAATCCGCCGCCACCATCGTTACCACTACAACCGCATACAACAACTTTTACTACAACTGCAACTACAACTTTGTACTCAAAACAACATTCAATGCAATACAACAACAACAATGCAAGAACAAAAAATGTTGTACTTAACGTCAGTTTTGTTAGACACAGTAAGTGCACACATTCGCAGTAACGAGGGCGGTTGTATGAGTGAGAAAAAAAGTTTTTTAAATAAATTTTGATATAAAATTTTATAAACTAAAATTCAAAAAGACATGCTAAATATTCCAAATAACATTAACATAATTTTGCAATTCAGCCAACAGAGCACAATGTCGCTGTTTTCGAAAGCCGCTACACTTTCATTATCTGCTAATCATCAAAAAAAATTTTTTTCTTTTACTTTAATATAATAAATAGGACCGCCGTTTACCTTAAGTTGTAACGGAACTATAAAAAGTTGAGGATGATGAATTCTTGAACCGCCCTCGTGCATAAAAACATTGAATGCAACTTGCGAAAAAAAAGAGAAACAATAACAACAAGAATCATCGCGTATATTTTGTAAAAGTGCATGTTTAGTTTAATGGTATAGATAAAAAGAAGCAGCAGCGGCAACAATACCAACAGCAACAACAGAAGCAGCAGCAGCAACTACAGCTAAAAGCACTAACAAAAAGTTAAACAACCATAAACAACTTTCGCATTGAAATTGTATCTTATGGCTGCGCGTACGTGTCTTATAAAACTTGAAGTTTTTTCTTGTTTTACTTTTCTATGGCATTTTACACCAAACAAAAACTTGGCAACACTAAAGCATACAAACACACACACACACACACTCGCACACAAACGCACCTGCACTTACACATTTAATGCATACGCAACTTTTTGCAATTTTAACTTGCGTGCGTTGTGCGTTGAAAAATCACTGATAAGAACGATACAATTTTGCTGTTGCTGCGAAAGAAAAAAAAACTTGAAAAAAACTTTAAAAATAACTCAGTTTCATTGACATATTTTGTGCATTCTATGAATGATTATTTTTGCTGGCAAATATTTGGGACAAAGAATTTGCGAAAATTTCAAAGCAAATTAATTAATTAAATAGCAAAACCGCAAACGTAATTCTAAGCACAACAAACACTTTTCGAAAATGTCAAAATAAATTGTTTAACAAGACACTAAAAGTTTTAAATATTTTTTGAAGAATGTGCAACAAAAAAAGAGGCACTAAATACGGATGCAAATAAAGTGATTTGCAAATATTTAATTTAACACGCATCTGGTTTGAATTTTAGTTAATTTATTAGTCAAAAATATTTTAAATAAATTGTGCTCAACTTGAGCCGCAAACAAATTTAAAAAAACCACTAAAAAATTTTATATTTCTAAGTTTTCTTTTTAATTTCTTGATATCCACCGTTTCGAATCGGTTCAAATTCACACGAAGTTTAGTGGAACCCTCTAGAAGCCTGTGGTTTAAATCGGTTAAGCCGTTCCAAAGTTATAAAGTTCACATATTCACACACACACACACACATGTATAGGGTGTTTTTTATAGAGTGATACAAGTTTAAATCATAATAAAACATAGTAATATATTTTTGATATCAATGAAACGGTCTTTAATGGATAGAAATTTTTACGAAAATAATGTTTAAATATGATTTCGGCCATGTGGCCGCCACGACTGGCGACCACTGACTGAAACACCAATTTTCACAAACAGTAACATTCTAACCATTATCGTTTTTGAAGACATACAATGACTCCGCCAGCCCATAATGTTCTGTGGATTCTCCTGACGCCGAGTGCGATAATTCTGTCTATTTACGTACCCATTCAACCAAAAATGGGCTCCATCGGAAAATAAAATTTTTAATGGACGAAATGCACGATAAGCTTGACGAACAGAACCATTGTTTTGATTAAAAATTTCCACTATTTGCACGCGTTGCTCTGGTGTAAGTCGATCTATAACGGATTCTCAGAATTAGTCAGGGAAGCTTCCCAAGACCTCAGAATGTCTAGATCTGATGAGAACTTGATTTTTTCAAAACGGGGCAAAACCAATAACTAACACTTTTTGAATATTTTCAGTTTTTGTTAAAAGAAAATAAAACAGAATTTGCAAAACGAATAACTGAACAATGAATTTAGCCCGTCTACAGGTATCACAGGATTAATAGCGTTTTATTATAAATTGAACTAAATAAAAACGAACATTTAAAATGTAGAAACTGGGTTTTGACAGTGATTTCCATTCGTTGGGCAAATGGATTTAAAATTAGACGACCAAATATTTACCAAAATTGCACAGAACAGAAGAACAACACTGTTTTCGAAAGCCGCTGCTTTTTCATTATCAGTCCCCATGTGTGTCTTTGTTTATAACCACTTGTTAAGTGGCCTAATTGAATGTAAAAACCGTTTCTGTTTGTGCCAATTTTACTTTATTAGAAATTAACTCAACATCCTGTACGAAACAATATATCTGTCTTAAAAGTCCTTCCAACTGTCACTTTTTAGAAAAGCAGTGAAATAAGGTTACTTGTTTTCTAGAAAAATAAACGCCATTTAACAGTTCGCCTAGTAAGTTTGATTGAAACAAAACAAATTTCCTTTAGAAATAAGTTAAACACAAAAAGTCGCACCGCTAGGACATGAAGACTTAAGTGCTTATTCATAAAAAATATTTCAATCTTATAAGCAGCGTGTAAAACTAATTTTCTATAAGAAATTTCAGTTATAAGGCATTTTACAGATAAAAATATGATAATAAGCAAACTCTTTTGATAAAATCAATTGCTTTCACTTATTAACTTGGCAGCACTGGTTTAGTACAGCAAAAACTCAGTAGTACATGTTGTCCTCTATTTGCCACCCCTTCCGAAAAGATTTCAAGATGTTTTTAACAAAATTATTTGGTACACTTAAAGCCTACTTTAACAAGTCGTTTTAATGTTAAAACCATCGTCTATTAAAGCCACGTTAATGCCAAAACATTGTTCGATTCATTTGTAAAATATTCTAACAAAGTTTTTCTATTTCTTTTTTGTGAAAGTGTTGTTGTTCATGGGGAAAAAAGTTTCCATCAAACAGAATTTTCTACTTAATGTCACCCACTTGACTTGTTCACATGTCAAATAAATAAAAATTGTGTTCCCTCAAATCGAATGACTCAACATTCAGCCGAAACTGGGTCACGTTACTAAGACGCTACTAAGAAGAAAAAAATGTGTACTCGTACAACTTCTCTTTTTTTTCCAAACTATTCATTCAATTAAATAATCTCAAGTTTTAATTTAGTTGTTGTCTAAACAATGAACTGCAAGCGAATTCAATTGTTTTAAAAGGTTGCGTGATAATTAGCGAAAAGTGACAATATCCGTTTTTTGAATTTCAGTGGAAAATTAAAATTGAAACGACACTACGTACGAGATATGAAAGAGTGAGTATCTGCAACAGAAGCACAAAGCGTTTGTCACACTTTGAAATGAAATAAATTGAAGAAGGAAAAAAGAACATGAAACTAGAGAAAACGAAATGGAAAAATATTGAAAAATGGAAGAAAACAAATTCGTTATTTATTTTATGAGTTTTATTTTGTTGGAGAAAGAGGAGGCAGAAGTGGCATTTCAAAGAAAATAAAAAATTAAGCTCATTGAGACTAGAAAATATATCGCAATACATTTGCCTTTTGACACACGTGCATAGAAAAAGCCCCTCCTATACCACCTCCCCCCTCTCTCTTTGAATACAATATTGAAGCAGCACTGTTTCCCTTTGCCCCCCTCCCTCTTGGCAAACAACACTGCAACACGTAACGTTAATTTCAAAACGACATCGTCGTACCCAAGACTGATTAGAAAATGCGATGCAGCTGACGTGCGCTGTTACTTTCGGTCTCGACGACAACAATAGCAAAACAATAGTTTGCCAGTGATAGAATGAAACTATAAAGTGAATTCAAAAAACATTTTCCTCTGTTGCTGTTGTTTCGGGGCAACTGGGAGTTTTCAAACTTTATAGTAACAACAACAACAACAACAATACGCAGTCACTTAATGTAGAGGAGATAGCAAAAGGTTTACTTCTGCTATTTTCAAAGTGAAATAAATTGCACTCTTTAAGTACTTCCTGCTTGCGAACCGCTGCTGCTGTATTTGCCAGCCAAAAGATAAAAGCGTAACTCTAAGAAAAGAAGAAATGAAAGTGCCTTTAAATAATGCCACGCTAATGACTCGAGTGCATTACACATACAATCGTACATCGTCTGTTTAGATGAAGTGGAATTATTTGCAGTTGTTTGCAAAAAAAAAACAGTGATACTCTCTTGAACATCATTTTACAAATGCGCATTGATCACGCGATTAGCGGTAATTACGCGCAAATAGTGTATGATCACGTGAATAAATAATTTCTCTTTCACTCTGCGTGAGTAATTAAGAGAATAGGGGGCGTGAATGATCTTGATTTTAGTTTAAAATTTCAATATTCCCTCTTTCAGTTTTTCCTAGTTTGAGTTATAGAACTTATGAACGTGGCAAGCACGTTTCAATCGTAACTCTAAACGGATTTACGATTAGATCGGACCACATCTATATCGACCTCCTGTACCGGGATTGTTGTGCATCCCCATAACTTTGCCCGTATATTCTTGTAAAGCTCTAAACACAATCACCGCAGCAGGTTACCGGCTATAATAACTATAAAGCTTAGAGTTCCCTGTTAATTTGAACCGATTCGAAACGGTAGATTTAAAGAAATAAAAAAAAGAATTAGAAGAAAAACATATTTAAAAGTGTTTTATTTTTTAAATAACTTTTAACGGCTTTACCGATCGTCTCCTGAAACTAATCAGTTCTCTAGATAAAAAAAACCCACGTCGGTCGCTGCAAATCGGGTCTAAATCGGTTTATCCGTTCATAAGACATCGTGATCGAAAAAAAAATTCGAAAAAAGTGATATTTTTAAAAGACTCTGAAACTATATATCTGATCAGTTAGTGTTCTCGATTCTTTTATAGAGATGGATAATTATATCAATCTGCGTTTATACGTTGATTTGAAATTTGAAATAATGGTTTTTTATCTCGAAGAACTTAAAAGGATAGAAAGCGGGAAGTTGCAGGTACGGCCTTTAGGATCTATCGTTTTCCATATTTTTAAATTATTTCACTCCACAAAAATATACTTCCACCATACAAAATTTGAAAGCAACTCATGTCATTTATTTTGTTAAATAAAAACGTTAAATTTTTAAGTTCACAACAATATAATTTATTAATACTGGCAACACTGGATCCCCGCATTGTCGCTCACAAAAATTTTAATTATTCAAATTTTTCTGTATTAATTTCAAACTTTCTTTTATATTTTATATTGAATTATAATTAATTCCTTCTGATAAAAAATCAACATCAATTTATTTTTCAACTTACACAGCACAGGTTTTCGAAAACCGCTACACTTTCGCATTAGTGTTCTTGTGTATTTGTTTGTTATTATTGGATTTTTCTCCCCGACTTACGAATACTGGCCTATTAATTATAGTTTAATTTGATATAAAAATTAATTTAACTTGACTTGAACCCCAAAAGCAGCACGGACAGCAACCAATAGCCGTCTTATCCCGTCATGTACACATTTAAGCATTAAACACAATAGCGACAGCAGGCTACACGAATACCGACTACAAAAGTCTGTTGGCTACAATCGTCGCCTCGTAGTCAGCTACTTAATTATTTTTCAGACGACACCACCAAATCAATAACCATGAGTTGTTGTTTGTAGTAGAATTCCCTTCAAACGCCAGTGTAGCCGCTTTCATATATTTAATACTCTCAAATAGTATTATTCCATTAAAATATATTTAAAGTCCACAGTATATGACAAGAAATCATTTCATTGGCTTGGAAATAAAATCTACTCATTGTCGTTCATCATGGACAACAACCCGTAGCCGTGTTGCCTGCAGTAGTAAAAATAATCATTCTCATATACGCACATGTATTCCATTTTTGACAAGTTGTAGTCTGTAGCCTGCTGTCGTTAATGTGTTTAATGCCTTAATATGCCATTCACGTTTGTAGTCGGTAGCCTGCGGTAGTGAATGTGTTTAAGGGATTATTCACCGCAGGAATTCTGAGGTTCAGATGTTTTGTAATAATTCCAAAAAGTTTTTAAAAAAATTTTATTTCAACGAAAATTTCATGTTTTGCAGCAAAAAATTTTAAGAAAATAATTTTGAAAAACTGTTTAATATCATTCAAAAACTTTTTAAAAATGTTTAGGGAAAATTAGAATTCTTTGGCCTTAATACTGCCCGATATAAATGAAACTGTACATTAACTCCGCCGATGAGCAGCTTTCATAAAAAAATGTGGAAAATGCCTCTTCCAGAAACGCCAAACCCATTCTCGTTGCAAGTTTCATACGAGTTTTGTTGTTGTGACTTAAATAAATATGCCTCAGCTATAGCATTTACTTGCTTGCCTGCACGTGTCTCGAAAACTGTTCACGTTCCATCACTAAAAAATTTACTATAACTAAATTTCATATCCTATGAGCATTACCCTGCAATTCTGATAATTGATTGTTATGCGATTAATCATTCAGCCAAACAACCTCTGCTCCGCGTAACTGTTTTTGTGACATGGCCCAACAAAAACTAATACAACCCACAATTGTCCTCCATCAGTGCAATAATAAACCATGAAACCACATCAGAACTGCAGGGTTCTTGCCAACTGCTATTTATCTCCTAAGCAGACTAGTTAGTGTCTTGTCTGTCCAACTGTCTGTGTACTTTTTTTTAAAATATATTTTCTGTAACCTTTTGCCATTTCGCTGGCTGCGCTCCGCAAAGAAGAAAAATAAAATAATAAATTTTATTACGTGCTGAATGTTAATTGATTGTAAATTTTTACCAGTTACTGTTAAGTTAACTGCAGTTTAAACGGCCGCTTGATGATATTTATTATTGTTTAGATGTTTAACTGACGGTGATGCATGACAAAACATAAAAGTCTTCTAAAATTGTAGCTCTTTGGCAAAGTGTAACAACATTTTATTTCATTTTATTTTTATTTATTTTATTTTATATTATTTTTTAGTTTCCTCCACTGCTTGCACCACAAGTACGTACGTCGCTTGCATACCCGTCGCACATTTATCAGACTGTCTGTCTGTTATGTTTCGCTCTTTGGAAAAAAATATTTCTTTTTTTGCATTTTAGAAATTAGACGAGGTATGAAATTTTTCACATTTCATTGAGAAATTTTACAAAGTCACGTTATGTCAATATTTAATTTTGAATCATACGAAACACATGCACACTCACCAACAAATAATATTAAATATTTTTTCTATTCACACACACACACACACACACACACTCGTAGATATTTTAGAAATTCCATTTACATCGGCCATGCACCACTAAAACAGTTGAATAAATAGAGAAACTTTGCCTCACTGTCGTTTGGAATTTTAAATTGTACAGCCGGATTTTACTTTTAGTGTTTTACTAAATTTAAAATTTCTTAGAAATAAGAATTTGTTTTAAAAAAATTTCCCAAATAATTAACGGAAAAGTTACAATAATTACAAGTTATGGCTGATCGTTAGAAAGATATTTTATTTTTAATTTTTTTTGTGATAAACAAGTTTATCTGGGTTTTTTGAGAAAATTCGTTTAATCGACTACTAAAATATGTTTCTGCATATCGGGAATTGCCGTAAAACACAATATAACATTTAGCTTTGCATTGAAATTTATTTATAACGGGTGTTTTTTATAGAGTGATACAAGTTTAAATCATAATAAAACATAGTAATATATTTTAGATATCAATGAAACGGCCTTTATTGGATAGAAAATTTTATGAAATTAATGTTTAAATATGATTTCGGCCATGTGGCCGCCACGGCTGGCGCGTGCAAGGCGCAATCTGGAACACCAATTTTCACAAACAGTAACATTCTGAACATCATCGTTTTTGAAGACATGTGGGCCAATGACTCCGCCAGCCCATAATGTTCTGTGGGTTCTCCTGACTCCGAATGCGATAATTCTGTTTATTTACGTACCCATTCAACCAAAAATGGGCTCCATCGGAAAATACAATTTTGAATGGACGAAATGCACGATAAGTTTGGCGAACAGAACCATTGTTTTGATTAAAAATTTCCACAATTTGCACGCGTTGCTCTGGTGTAAGTCGATCCATAATGAAATGTCAAAGCAAACTAAGCAAAAAGCAACTATCAGCTGTTAAATGGCTTGTTAAATAAAGCAGTGATGCCAACTCAAAGTTGTATCACTCCATAAAAAATACTCTATATAAATAATTGTTCGTCATACATATTTTTGTGGTACACTTTTGGGTCACTTACTGTACACTAATTTTCATGATGCGTACGTTATTCGACAGGTATTTCATTGCAGATTTGCGAAATAGAAATATTTTTCCTAAATTTTTGGCATAAAAATACTTGCACGCCATACATAATTTTGTGGCACATTTTTAGGTTACTTATTGTACACCAATATTCATGATGGGTATATTATTTAAAAGCTTTCTTATTGTAGATTTGCGGAATATAAATCTATTAATTAGTAAAAGAAAAAAGGTTAAAAAATTAGACACAAGAAATATAAATAGTTTTCCTAAATTTTTGAAATAAAAATACTTGTAAGCCATACGTATTTTTGTGGTCCACTTGTACGTTACTTATTGTACACCACTATTCATGATGGGTATATTATTCGAAAGGTATTTTATTGTAGATTTGTAGAACAGGAATACTTTTCCTAGATCACTTGTATAGAAATAGTAATACAGCATTTTAGTAGGGTTAAAAAATAACAATAAAAACCTTTTCAGCAGTTTTTGTTATATGCGTGCCAACACACTACTGGCATGTATAAAAACCCTACCCTACATTCTGACAAAATCGCAGGAGAAGAAATATAACATAAATAAATTTTAAAGAAAATTGGGCTGTTAAAGGGGAATTTTTTCAGTGTAATAATATTAAAAAGAGAAAAGTCTTTAATATTCGTTCGTGCAAACTTCAATTGAATCGATTTGAAATTTTTTTTGGAATTATTTCTTAACCATAACTAAATTTGTCTTATAATCGCTTAATAAATACGAAATATGTCTTTATGAATAAGGCCTTAATAAAATACGTGTTCCTAAATTTCTTTTTTTTTATATGAAATTCCCAAATAATATAAATTTGAAAACATCCGATTGAAAAATATTTAAAATATTTCACATTTTCTTAATTATTTGTCATTTAAGAGTTTTACTTTTAAATTATTTGTTTTTTGCGCTGAATTAAAATGTAATTTCGCCTGTTTACATGCATAAACATGCGCGAAATGTAATTCACACTTTGGCAAGTGAAAGATAGTCATTAAATTTTCCTCTCTTGAGCTGTCAATCCAACAATCACTTAAATTCACTTAAAGTTTGTAGTACTGCTGTACATATTAAATACATGCACACGCACACACACACACACACACACACCAGTGCATCTCTGTTTAATATTATCTTTTTGTAAATATGTACGAGTTTGCACAGATACTTTTTTTTGCTTTTCTTTGTATTTATTTACGTTTAAAAAGGGTTTTTATCTTAATTTCACTGGCATCATTTAGTTTCAATAAAATAATAGTTGATGTATTCTCCCAGCGCTTCCATGGCAGCACTTCTTTTAGGCCATCAACACCTTCTTTTTTTTGATGTTGTTGTTGTTGTCTTTTATTTGAATGTTGACGATGAGGAGGATGCATGCAGTAAATCATTCAGAACTTTTAAATGCATCATGGAATTGCAAGAGTAATTTGTGTGTAGTCGTGTGTGTGTGTGTGTGTGTGTGTGTATGTGTAAGAGTATTCGCTGTTGGGTTGTTTGTTTCTTTTTCCTGTTTTAATACAACCAGAGATACTCTCAAGCAACATCGGAGAATACAAAATATATAAACAGGGTGTTTATTTTTGAACCCGAAAGATCTAGAAATTTAAAAAAAATACTCTTCTAATTTTTAACAAAAAAAAATATACATATTTTGAATTCGCGGCTCATCACTTCACGGAAACAATTTCGTTGTCTGTAAGTTGCTCATATCGATGACTGATTTTCAAAGTAACTCCGCATAATTTGGTAGCGTTATTTAAGTGTCCATTTCAGTGTTCGCCTGATTGTCAGTTCTTTTGTTAAATATATCAGCCTTTAAAAAACACACCCTGTATATGAATGTAAATAAATGCAGATGCGTTCATAAATGTTTCAGTGTTCATTCATTTAATCAGACAAATTAAACAAACTTTACATTCTTCTTAAAATGCGAGGGTCCTCGTGGAAATGCTGGGCCCAGCAAGACAAATTCATACAACTTGTAAAGCGATGAATTTCTTTTAATATATTCTGGGCTTTAATTATAGATTAAAGCTGTAATAATTTCGATTAATATATTTTGTACTTTACACCATGCAACAAAGTATTTTATTGTTCAATGTGTGAATGAATAAATAAATTTTTAAAATGAAAATGTCAGGCCTAAATTCAAGTCTACGAATTTATTTATTTATTTGCTTTTGCTTTTATTTTTGAAATCTGTCTTAAATAAAAAAAAAAGTGAAATATAACTTGAGCCTTTTCAACTAACAAAACACGACGACGAGTACTCTTGGCACAGCCCTCCTCTTTTTTGTTACATCTTTGCAGACTATTTTCCAGTATTCTTTTTCATTTAAATGTGGTGCAGTTAATGAAATATTTCAACAATAACTTGCATTCCTTTTAATCTGCATTTTGTGAATGCATCTGCCTGCAGACGGTTGTGCAAGTGCTCAGCACATTGATTATTGCCAAATAAGTCGTTTGCCTACGATTAAAAAAAAATCATGCGTTGGAATATCTGAAAACAGTGTTTGCCTTCTTGAAATATATTTCCAAAATGAATTGCAAATATATTTTCAGATTTACTGAATAGTTTCAGTCAACAATATCATGATGTTACACAAAACGTTTTTCTCTTTTGATATCTAAAATTGAAAAAAAATAAATAAATTATAATAATAAATATTCTGTTTGGTTGGGAAATATTTAATTTATTAATGGTATTTGATTTTTATTAAAAAGAAATGTGTTTAATCAATGACAGAGTGCTCAAATATTTCGTTTATAATTGAGAAGCGTGTGCTTAAGTGAGCATGATGTCATAAAGTTCATGCACTGCGAGAAATTAAAATTTTGCAACAAGTTAAAGTTCATCGCAGTTTATAATGGTCATAATATCACGTTAGCAAAGTAGTTGAAATCCTTGGAGAAACCTTTTCTTTAGTATGTCCCGCCCTGTTGAAAAAGTACCTCTTGTTTTTTTTTCAAAGTACCTTTTATAAAAAGTACCTTTATACATATAAAGAAGTACTTTCTTTTTTAAATATTTCTTTCTAATAAATAAAACTATTTTTTGAATATATTGTCTCAGCTGATTGATTAATTTAAAAAAGTGTTTTAAAAAACTTTTTTATCCAAAAAATATACTTTTGAGTAAAACGTATGTTTTTTATAGAGTGATACAGGTTTAAATAATAATAAAAAATAGTTAAATATATTTGATATCAGTGAAACGGCCTTTACTAGATAGAAAATTTTATGACATTAATGTTTAAATATGATTTCGGCCATGTGGCCGTCTCGGCTGGCGCGTACAAGGCGCAATCTGGAACACCAATTTTCACAAACAGTAACATTCAGCCCATCATCGTTTTTGAAGGCACATATGGGCCAATGACTTCGCCAGCCCATAAAGCATACCAAACAGTAATTTTATGTGGATTCTCCTGACTTCGAATGCGACAATTTTGTTTATTTACGCATCCATTCAACCAAAAAAGGGCTTCATCAGAAAAAACTTTTGAATGACTTCGTCCACGATAAGTTTGACGATCAGAACCATTATTTTGATTAAAAATTTCCACAATTTCCACGCGTTGCTCTGGTGTAAGTCGATCCATAATGAAATGCCAAAGCAAACTAAACAAAAAGCAACTATCAACTGTTAAATGGGTGGTCAAACAAAGCAGTGATGCCAACTCAAAGTTGTATCACTCTATAAAAAATACCCTATATAATTATTGTAATTAAAAACTATCGGTTGATTTGTTTTGACTCGAAGGGCTCAAAAGCATTGAATAGCAGAAAAATCAGGTTACAGTAGCTTTACGGGCAATCGAAGGGATGGCCTTCAGCATCAAACGTTTTCCATTCTGTTTTCTATACTGAATCTCAAAAATTAATATGACAAAAAAAAATTTACTATTCAAGAACAAGACAAGTGCGCGGATACGAACGTGTGTAGCTGTCCTGCTGACAATAACTCCTGATGCTTCTGACTACAAACTTCATTATTTCAAGCTCTTCGGCTTTAGTCTCTGTTATATAGAATTTATAACATCATGTCGTCGTAGTATTTTAAGTCAATCAACTTGCAAATGAATTTGTATTAATGAACTGAAATTTAAATAAAATAAACTCATATCAGTTATTTATTAAGACGCATCAATTTATTTATTTAAATTAAATAAACATGAGAATGCAAATAAAAACTGAAAAGTATAAAACTCTCCCAGCAAATGTACGCATTTTGCCGTCACTAGGAAAATGATTTAAATACACTAACCCGTTCAGCATATAAATTTTCCTCACCATCGAGTTTAACGAACTACTGGCCAGATGATAGTTGTGTTGTATTCGATTTCATTTTTCCTGTTTTTTTTTTTTTTTGTATATTTGAAATTTAAATATTGTGTTTTAACATGTGAAAAATGAGGTTAAATAAACACAAGTAAATAATATGTTGGTATAACAAAATGTATGAATTTTATTTCGGCCCAAATATGACAACAAAAAGTTTGTGATTTATTTTGTAGATATTTTTTCTTTAACGAAATGGAAATGGAAATGGAAATGGAAATGATGGGGGGCAGTCACACAAGAGTGGATTTCAGAAAAAGTAACTGAGCATGTGTGTGTAAAGACATATTCATATAAGTATATGGGTCCGAATTTGTGGTATAACAGCATATCTTAAAAACTTTAATAAGTAAAAGGACTAAATATTTTGTTCATAATGAGAAGGAACTCCAGACGAAATATCTTCTAATTAATTTTTTTTTTATTTAACACCATCAGCCATGTCAAAGATTCCATTCAAAATGTATTTCATTGCGCTTTTCCATTCCGTACAAATTCATTTAACTGAAAAACTTTCACTAGAATTTTATTCTCCTCGATTAGCAACCAGCAACAAGATGAAGGATTGTGAGTGATGCTCGTGATTTAAAACTAGTGGCGTTTTCTTTTCTAGAAAGCATGTAAAATTTTTACACTTCTTTTCCAAAAAAAGTGGCGGTTTGGAAAAGTCTTAAAGCAGAAGTTATTTTTCGTGAAAGATGTTGGATTCACTTGTAATAAATTCCTTATTTTAAAATGGCAAAATGTTGCCATTTCCTGTTAAAAAGTGTGAAAAATGTTGCATTATTTCCTACAAAAGAAATCGTCACAAAACAATAATTTAAAGTTATTAATAATAAATATTTCTGAAAGATTTAAATAACGGATGAGATCCTTAATTAGCGTAACTCTTCTTCTTTGTGCATGCATTTTTTAATAAATTCACACAAAATAACTGCACGAACGGGATTAACAAGCGAAAATACTTCAAATTGAATATCTCTGTTTCACATCTAGTGTTGTAGAAGATAATTGAAATTCCGGTTAAGAAAAAGTTCTTATCCAGATACTTTTGCAACTTAATTAAATTCATCTACCGCTTCATAAGTTCATTAAATTGTTTGCTAGTAATTCGTATTTCATAAAATCTAACTCTCGTGGGATTTCTGTGTTTCATTCGAAGTGAAAAATCATGTCAAATCTCGTGACAATTATTTTATAATTATTTTTTCTCAACACCAACAACAACAACAACACCAAATTCAAGTATTTATTTAGATATAAAAACACTGTTTAAACGGCTTATTTAAACGTTAAAACTTTATTAGTGAAACCATCCGTTGTGGACTTTTAGCACATTCAAATAAAAAGAACAGCATAAATAAAAAGTTATAAAAATAACTTTCTGGCCAATAAAACAACAATTTAAATCCTGTCGAATAACAATAATGGAAAAAAAGACGTGTTGAAAAATATTTAAATAAAAATGTTTCTGTTGAAATAATTATTATGCATGAGAGTGTTGCCATGAATTAATTTATTATGTTTTTAAAATAGTATTAAAACGAAATAAATAACTTATTTTTTGATTGTTGGTGTAGTTAAAAAAACAAATAAAAATTTACCAAAAAGCATCGAAGCTCAGAAGTACCGAATCTTTTTTATATTAAAACACATAACTGATATCTGCATGCACGTGCATGTTTCTATGCAACGGGTTATAATTAATGTTTTCCAGCTATTCAGAAGTGGTTCGTGTAGTTTTGGCATATTTACTTTGAAATTCGTTTATCGAAAAGTGGACTATAGTGCCGAGCATTTAAAAAAATATTATCTTGGCCAGTGTTGCCAATTCGAATATGGATCAATTTTTCGAACCAACCAAGAGAAATTATGGTTTAAAATTTATTATATATTTTAGATACAGTGAAAATGTATTTCAAATTCTCTTTTTGATTTCTTGTTATTTGAAAATATATGACGATTTACTTATTTCCATTTTTATCAAAACATTGATTTACACTCTATTTCAATTCTGTTCAATTTCTAAAAATAAAATGGGCTTTAGAATTTTATAATACAAATTATTTTTAAAGTGTATTTTCTCTTATCAATTGGAAAAGGAAAGAAATTAGAGCAACAACATTTTATTTCGGGGGCAACGAAAACTCGATATCACTCACAGACACACAGACAAACATCGTGGGTTCAATTTCTATAGAAATACGGAATAAAAATACTTCATGGGTTCGTAAATGCATAATCCGGTAGACTAAAAGTCTAAACTCTTGGTGAAAATGCCTTCATTCACCCATAACATTTTAAACCACTTTAATTTCTTTTTTTTCCGTATGTGTTTTCAGTATAAAGCATTAAACACAATAACGACAGCAGGCTACACGAACACCGGCTACAAAAGTCGTTGGCTACAATCGTCGCCTTGTAGTCAGCTACTTAATTATTTTTAGGACAACACCACCAAATCAATAACCATGAGTTATTGTTTGTAGTAGAATTCTCTTCATACGCCAGTGTAGCCGCTTTCATATATTTAATACTCTTAAATAGTGTTATTCCAATAAAATATATTTTAAGTCCACAGTATATGACAAGAAATCATTTCATTAGTTTTGAAATAAAGTTTGTTGTTTCTTTTTGTATAATAAAACAGCATATTTGCAAGTTTAAAATAATTAAATTTATTTATATTACACTGGCAACATTGCATCTACTCATTGTCGCTCACCAAAATAGAAACTAGTTTAATTTGGCTACAGCCACAAAAACAGCAGGGACAACAACCCGTAGCCGTGTTGCCTGTGGTAGTAAAAATAACCATTCCCATAGACGCACATGTATTCTATATTTGACAAGTTGTAGTCTGTAGCCTGCTGACGTTATTGTGTTTAATGCCTAAAATGTCGTGCCAAATTTTTAACGGACTTTATAAAAACGTTGTAAACGAGAAACACCCATAAAAATATGTACATATTTTTGGAACTGAAAATTTTTATTGTTAAATGTCTGTAAACAACACACTGCGGTAGATCGTTTTATGGATGTAAAACAATAAATTTTATCATTCACGAATTCCAGTAGAGATGGACATCGCTCACGTGATTGCCATATAGTGCATGCTTGGGCTTGCATTTTCAAAAAGAGAATTGTTTGCAAAACCATTTTAAACAAAGATTTAATTGAAATTAATGTATTTTATTTAGAAAGCAATAACAATAAATTTTTTTTTCAAAACCAAATAAAGAAACAGTGCTGACAACTTTTGAAAAATACATAGAAAATATTTTGCTGGAGTTTCTTACATTCAACCAATACTTGCACATACTGATGCTCCGAATTAAGTGTGCAGTTTCAGTATTTATGCAGGTATTGAAGCGACTAATTTTGTGCGATTAATTATTCGAATAATTTGAAATCAGAGATTCGACCCACGTTAAACTGGTTTTAAAGTTAATTCTCGTTTAGCGATTGTTTGAGCCATTTTTTAGGAAAATAGTTATTATGTCTTGCGGAACTCTTTTTAAGATCAGGCAGATTCAATTAAATATTTATACGATCTTTTAAATCAAATTTTACGATCAAATTAAAACTTAGAATTCAGTCCTTTTCACTGGTAAGAAATAATTAAAAACCTAAATGGCCGGAATATGTGACAAACGGTGCTTCAAAGTGCTTAAAAAGATCGATGAAAAATTTTTGGAAATAATAAACAAACAGCGTGCAAAAATTTTTAATATATTGCCAGACTACTGAAAAACAACTTTGGAAGAGAATTTAATTTATTAAAAAAGCACATCGAGTGTGAGCAAAAATTGTGCTCTCACAATCTCAAGTGAGAAGTTACTCACGTTCCCATCTCTAGCATGAACTTATTGATTTCTTTTTCCCACTTTTGTTTGCTTCTTTCGCGTCTAAAATTAATATTTTGTGCGTTTAAGGCTCATTTTTCGTTGGTGTACAAAATAAATGATGCATAAAATTGCACATGATAAATATTTTTTTTTGTTAATAATCGGCCTTTGAATCTGTGCTGGAAACAATCGACATGTTTCATGCAACAAATATTTGCCCTAAAATAATTGTGTAGATTTCTTTTTATTTGTGTGTGTGTGTTGGGGGGTTAAACAAAAAGAAGTTTGTATTTGTGAAGCCGTGCGTCCACTCGATGGCATTTAAATTGGCTGTAAAATTTAAATCAATTAACTTTAGGAAACGTTCGCTTAATTTTATGTATTTAAAGGCGCCGATTGTTCTTTTTAATTGTGTTGCAGTTTGGCTTTAAAATAAATTGCGTTTTTTTTTAAATGCTGCATTTAGCAGAAAATTAAATACATTTTTAATGACACAAATCAGGCTTAAGTTTGTGCTTTTAGTTTCTTAGGAATCAAATTATTTTGTTGGTAAATAATTTTGCAAAAATCTGACAATTTTCAAGAATTAAATGCCTCAATTCTGGAGGGAGGAGATCGGCGTGTCAGCGGAGGCTGCAACTTTTCATAAACAATTATTTGTTTGTGTGTTACACGCATTTCCATTTTAACCCCATAATTCCAAGTAGTTATTTTGTTTTTTGTCGAAAATCATAATACAAATAATTGCAAAGTATTAATTAAATATTTGTTTGCAGTCAGCAAATAACATTTAATTATAATAATTAGTTGCAAATTACATAGAACTACAGCACACAAGAATATATACAGTGGTGGCAGAGAGTAAATGAACAATTTAACCATTTTCTTAGCAAAAGACGAAAGCGAAAAAATTTATTTGTCTGAAGGAGTTGAAACGTGAATTACGTACACGAAGATTCCGGTTTAGTGAGGCGAAGTTATTGCCGTTTTCGATTGGCGTGTCATAAAGACAGCCCTGCAGCACGCTCCTTCGTGGCTACTGTAGCGAAAATTAAGACGCCAAGTAAATAATAAAAAATGACAGCTACAAAATCTTCCATCGTCACATCTGCCTTTTAAAATTAGCATTTTTTGTATGAAAATTCGCACATAGTTTTTTGTGGTACACTTTTAGATATTTCACCTGCCCCTAAGATGATGGAATATTTAAAGTTTAAAAGTTTTTTCAATGTAGATTTGCAAAGTGTAATTGGTTTTCTTAATTATTTGCATGAAAGTGTTAAAAACTATATTTGAATTTTTATAAAAACACTAAAATCTTCCTATTTCGTATTGTATGCACACACGCGCAGCTAAATCTCAGCACATTTCGTAAAGAAATCTGTAAAAAAATCGGTCAAAACTGTTCTCCCATACAATTAATCTTTGTCTAAATACTTTCAAAACACGCTGTATAATTGTTTACAATTTACTTTATCCTAAAATAACAAAAATTGTTGCTGTTATTTTGTCAAATTTTCTACAACCATTTAAAAAAAACGTTATAATTATTATGAAATTTGTTTTGATATTCGTTACATGAATCAAAGCAAATTGGCAGCTACAAAAATAAATGGAAAACATCCCATGAAAATTGCACGAAAATTGTGTTGCAATAGAACAAATTAAATACAAGCTTGGAGTGTGATTTTACACTCAAAATATTTGTGTACATTCGTAAATGCAGTACTGCGCTGCAGCAGAGAATATAGATATTTTTTTAAGAATTAACGATGGCTTGTAACTGGGGCTGAACGATATAGTTTCACTCAAATTTAAGTCAGATATCGCGGTCATAAAATAATATCTATTTTATTTGGGCAGCGATTTCTCTTATGCTTTCTCTCTCTCTCTTTTAGATACTCACTCTCACAAAAGTGCTGCCATATTTTTATTTAATTTCATACATTTTGTAAACAGAACCACAAGAACAAAAAAAAAATAAATAAAAAGTATCCCACAGCTGTTGAGGTTCCGGCCTCGATTTAGTTATGACACTTATTTATTTCATAGCATTTTTGCGGACATATTCTGTTTAAGCACTTAATGCTTGTACTATTTTCTCTTAACTAAATCGTGCCGAGCAAGGAATAAGACGAAATCTGAAAAGTCCTCTGATATTGTTCTTAAAGCATTTGATATTATTCACATATAAACTTCTTAGCCATCAATACAATGTAACTTAAGCAAAAATGCTTTATTTCTCTCTCTGTATTTAAAGATATTGTCTCCTCTATTTGTATAAAAAATCTGCTGCGGCTCGTCACAACTCTCGGATTCTATATAAATAATATAATAAAATTTGTAGATATAAAAGTCGTTATCACATTCAAATAATCCACCTAAAAATGTGATGACATGCAAAAATACACTTGAGTACTGAGTATGAATGTGTAGCGGCATTCGAAAACAGATATTCTGCTCTAGTCTGTATTAGTTGAATAATTAAATTGGTGACGAAGCTCCGTTGTACCTTGAAATATTTATATATATATATATATATATATATATATATGTATATATATATATATATATATATATATAGACAATATATATGTATATATATATATATATATATATATATATATATATATATATATATATACATAATGTCTTTTGGAACTTTGTCTTTAAATTAATTTAATATAAAATCTTATTTATTTGTCTCGGTTGCAACCAAAACGAATTAAAGAGTTTTTTCAAAAGTTCTTAATAATAATTATTACTAACATTTTCTTCATTATAATTCTGACCAATTAATTAAATGAAAATACAATTTTATAATCTCTGGACTTTATAAATTTCCCAAAAGAGTGAAGGTAGAACTGCACTCAGCGGGGGCGTTGCCACTTCCTTTACAAACTGTAATTTTATATATCGTATTCCTAAAAACACATTTAATTATACACGACTTTTGAAATATAACTAAACAATATATTATTTTTTCTCTTTTTCTTTGCAGGTAAGTGTAAATAATGTCGTCGCTGTAATAGTTCAGTGAGTAGAGAACAATTAAGTAAATAAATTAAATCATTTTTATATAAATTAAAACTATTAAAAATCACAAAGAGAATTAATTTCAATGTTAAGAATATAAAGAAAATAACACCCATGATGCCTGCAGCAAAAAGAGCGTGCAATGAAGAGAGAGAGGGAGAGAGTGTATTTGTGGCTTCCAGCTCAACTCTTTTTTTTACCCACAATTTGTAGTGCGTTATCGTTAAATTTAAAAACTATTGTTAAATATAATAACTGGCAAAGTGACGCCGTTTGTAGTGAAGATATAAATTTTTATTATATTTTCGTCTCAGATAAAATTCGCGGGCAATTTGCATAAATCGGGCGAACTGCCGTAGCAACAAATAGAACAAGGAAAGGGTTTTCTTTTCTACTATGCAGAGAAGTGTCTTTTATTTTTATTTGTTTCAAGTTAATGGGAATTTTAATGAACCGCGAGAATGGGTTAAAAAAGAATGAAACATTTAAGGGAACTATTAAGGGAAAATAAAAATCTTCTTTTGGTAATAATTCTTGGGAAAATAAAAACTTCACCCTCGCAATCGCATAAGTGTCAAACAAGAGAGCTGCTTATTAAACTATTAGACTGTTCCCTGAATTAATGTGGCAGCTTAATAACCTTAAAAACTATAACAATTTTTAAAATGTAACGTTTACTTGAAATGTTACATGTGCGATGTCACAATTGGTCGATGTTAATTTTCTCTTGATCTATAAAATTAGAATATTTAACGCACTTCAGACCAACAGTTATTTTGGGCTTTTGCCTTCTCTTTCAATTCAAAATATTTTTAGGAAATAAACTCCGCAAACATATATGAGAGCTGTTCAAACTCGCTTAACCTTAAAAAAAAGAATATGGAAGACTGTTAACTCTAAAATCCATCCCTGCAATTTCCCACTAATTTTAGCCGCAAAGTTATCGATTTTGGGCTCTTCGAATGAAAAAACTATAAATTTATTGGCTTTTTAACGTTACCGAAAGAATTATTTCTTTCACACAATTTTATTTGAAACAAAAACAAAATTTCAGAAATTGTTTTTGTTTTAAATGTAGTTGTGCGAAAAAAAAGCCTTCGAATCGGCTGTTAATTTTCAATTCAACCGATTCCCACGTGATAAGCGGCGTGATTGAAAAAGTCTTCGATTACTACAAGAGAATCGGGAACACGAATTGATTGAATATATAATTTCGGAGTTTAAAAAAAAATCACTTTTTTCGAAGTGTTTTTTTTTTGTTCACGATATCTCACGAACGGATTAACCGATTTCGGTCGGATTTGCAGTGGCCAACGTAATTAGTTTTTGGAGTCGATCGGTAAAACCGTTTAAAAGTCATTGACAAAAAATACAATATTTTTAAAATTTCTTGAAGTCGGTTAGACTTCACAGGAAATATAAGTTTTCACAGGAAATCTAAAGGCATTTTCTTTTCTGGAAAATCTGTAACACTTTTTCACTTATTTTCTAAAATTGGCATTTTGGTAGAGTTCTAAAACAGAAATTTGTAATAAATGCGTTATTTCCAACTGACAAAATATTGCATTTTTCTGTTAAAAA
This sequence comes from Linnaemya vulpina, assembly GCA_963675445.1. Lineage (NCBI taxonomy): Eukaryota > Metazoa > Arthropoda > Insecta > Diptera > Tachinidae > Linnaemya > Linnaemya vulpina. Next base: position 104,548,669 of record OY776276.1, read on the forward strand.
GTGTGAAAGATGTTGCACTTTTTTGTAGAAAAGAAATTAACACACGTTTAGAACGCCATCAGTTTGGTTGAAATTAGTTAAGCCGTACTTACACACACACACACATATGCACGCACACACAGACGTACATACAGCCATAGTGACGGATTCTTAGAATTAGTGAGGGAAGCTTCCCAGGACCTCAAAACTGCAAGATCTGATGAGAACTTGATTTTTTCAAAACGGGGTAAAACCAACAACCTCCCTACTTTTGAAAGTTTTCAATTTTCATAGGGCGAACTTAAAAAGCCTTTCAATATCGTTTAGACGATATCACCAAATCGATTTCAGTTCTTCAATAACATGATGATTCCATCAGCATTGAGCGGCAAATAAAATTCAGCACAGTTTTTTAAATTAAAATTATTTTTCTTTCGCCCGCTGCGGAACCAGTGAATATGGAAAAACGAAACATGAAATATAATTGAGTGGCGAAATAAATCATGTTTACTGTCTGTCACCTGTCAATTTTTTTCTATTCTAATTGTATTCATAAACAATTTACCTTCACCAGATATGCAAAACTGTTTATTTAAATCTTTTATTTTTATTTATTTTATTTTTATTTCTGCTAGAAAAACGAAGAAGCGACAGTTTAATGGTTTCATATTTTATAATTTTATTATTTACAAATAAAAATTGTCGTTTAAGTGTTTGGAAGGAATTTTCTAGTGTTTCTTGTTGTTTGTTTCTCATTTAATGGCTGCTTTTCAATTATTTGAAGGTGTTAAATAATTGTGTCTGCGACATGTTGCATTCAGCAAGAATTTTATTTTCTATGTGTTTGTTAATACCCAAGTATTGAAATAAATATTGATTTTTCATCACCGCCAATTTATACTCATTTTATATTTAGTTTTTTTTGTTTGCTTTTCTATTTAATAAACTATTTCGTGGCTTTATCAAATTAATACGCTTAATTCACTTGTTTGTTTGTGTTAATTATTTACGGGTGTTAAATTTTAATAAAAAGAATTTAATATGATATTTATTGTTTATTTGAATAACAATATTTTGGCATTTAATTTATTTATAAAATATACTTTTAGCTGAGCTTTTGTTAACCCACATGAAACTTCGTTTGCAGCAAACCAGTTCTGACCATCATCAGAGTTTTCTCTCTCTCTCTCTCTCTCTCTCCCTCTCAGTCTTTGCTAAGTATTTTGCGATTGTGTCAGTTGTTGTCCAGCATTTTTATAACAAATAATTTTTAAAAAATATTTGTTGTAAAAATTGTTAACTCATATATAAATTCACTAAACATGTGAATTTGTGGTACACTTTTGAGTATTTTAATGTCCATCAATATTGACGAAACGTATAATTTAAAAAGGTTTTTTGATGCAGATAAGCAGGCTTGTATAAGTTGTTCCTAAGTTTTTAGCCTACTAATAGTTACAGTGCATTTAAATTTGCAACAAAAGTTTTATAATATTATTTTGTTTCCTTTCAAATGCATGAGCAACATTTTTGAATTTCTGTATAATTTTCTTATGGGCTGGTTATTATTTTAAAAGTGCATTTCACTTAGAAATGTGTTGTGCAACAAAAAGTCATGTGATATAGTTTTTAAAATCAGTGGCCCTAAATTGAAGAAAATCTTTTCAATTTTTGCTCTGGGTCTTGCGCTTGATTTGTACAGAAAAATGCAATTATTTAGCAAAAAGAAAAAATTATGAAACAAGAACATTCCCGAATTTCCCTGTTGAAAGTCGCTTCACTGGTGAAAGTAAAAAAAAAAAAAAATATTGTTAAACGGTACGAATTATCGCTGTTATTTATTTGCATGAATAAATTTCGTAGCCTTTTTGCGTGTCTGCAGCAGCACGAAAGAAATCTGGAAATCATGAACTACTAAATCAATTATTATTTCCTGCCAAAGTTGCAAAAAAAAAACAATCAACTTCATATTTTGATTTATTAATTTTATTATTTATAAATTGTTAAAACTTTCAGTTATTTTCATTTCTATAATTCTTTTCTGGGAACTTAAAATTGCACAAAATGCAACCTCGAAATTGAAAATTTATTGAACTGCTGCTGTTTTTTTCTTCTTTTTTTCTGACAAATATAAATTGTAATAATATTTTTCAATCGCTTTACAATAAAACAAACAATTTGCACAAAATGTTTTTGAAATGCTTCATTCAGATACACAAACAAACAGACAAGCAAACAGCACCTGCATATTATTTCGCCGCAAGCAAACTAAATAAAACAAAATGAAATTAATTGTTCAAAAAATGTTTTTATATATTATTTTTGGGTTTTATTTTTATTTCCCAGCCAAAAACAATAAAATAAAAATAAATGCTACAATTTTTGTTTTTACAAACTGGGTCAATTGAAGACATGTGCAAATTATTATTAAATACATTTCGGTATATTTTGATTATGATTTTATATCATATTACGAGGATAATTTTTGGGCTGATGTGTTTAAAAATGTAATTTGCGGTAAAATAATTAAATTAGTTTTAGTCTTTAGGTCAACCGCGTTAAAAGGAAATGAGCCAATTTAAAAAGTTGCTAATGTAAGCGTTTCTCAAGTAGTATGGAAAAAAACTTGTAACTCTGTTCTCATTTAACAGTTTTATTTGAATTTTTTCAATGGATTTGTAATCTGATCTCCACGAACGGGATACGTTTTTACGAACTAGACTTCTAGTTCCTGGTAATGGCAGTAGTATACGCCTTAAAAGTTAAAATCTTAAATAATAATTTGGTGTTGTTTGATTAATTCACAAAGTTTGCATCAATTCAAAAAATCTACGTTCATTTGAAAATAAAGGTTAAGCAACTGTTCTCTGCAGCAGCATCATTCACAGCAGCATCATTTAAAGCAGCGTCACTAACAGTAGTATATTTAACGGCTGCATCATTAACAGCAGCATCTCTAACAGCAGTATAATTAGCAGAAATAAAATTAACACTAGCATCTCTGAACGTAACTGCAGTAGCATTAACAGCAGCATCATTTAAAACAGCGTTTCTAGTAGCATTAACGTTAAAAGCAGCATCATTCGCAGCTGCATTATTAACAGCAGTATGATTAACATCAGCACTAAATACGTCGCGACGCGTCGGTGTCTTTAACAGCAGCATCTTTAGCAGAAGTAACATCAACGGCAGCATCATTAACAGCAGCATAATTTTTAGCAGGAACCTTAACAGAAGTAACATTAAAAGCATCATCTTTAACAGCTGCATCAACCACAGTAGTATAACTGGCATCAGCATCATAACAGAAGTAAAGTTAACCGTAGCAGCGTTAACAGAAGTAACGTTGGCGGCGGCAGAATTAACAGCAACGTCTTTAACATCAGCATCGTTAACAGTAATACATTTAACAACTGCATCATTAACAGTACTACCACTGACATCGGCATCATTAACAGAAGTAAAGTTAACTGTAGCATCGTTAACAGAAGTAACGTCAACGGCGGCAGTATTAACAGCAGCATATTTAACGGCAGCGTCATTAATAGCAGCCAACACACAAGCAAATTTAACTGCCTTGGCTTTCTATTAAAATGCAACGTGTCGGAGTCAAGTAAATGTGCTATAAAAAAGACAATTATTTTAAATTTCCTTGTATCACATCCACAACAAAAGCTAATAAAAGCAATTACATCTGAGCCACTGAAATGAGATATGAAAAAAATTTGTTTAAAGTCCATCACATATTCTCAATAACTTCTCAATCAGTCTTCTTAGATCATCCAATTCTAGTACCACCGTCGTATTTGAAATAACAACTTTTTGTTCATGGTTATTTAGCTTAACAATTTATCAAAATGAACGAAAACCAACTAAATAAATATCAAAAATATTTCATTCATGTGCATATTTGTGTTGGTTTAGTGGTTTTCGCAATATGCCCGCAATAATTTTAAAAAATTAGAAAAAAATTGTAATTTGATATACTGCGGTATAGTTTAGCATCAGTTAATTAATCATTTTGCAATTTCAATATCTCCTTGAGAGAAAAAAAAATTCCTTAAAGTCTTGGCCATTAATGTTTTGTTAGTTGAGTGTATTTGAATTGCGAATGATTTTTTTTCACAATATTTCTTGCAGTCTTTTCTTTCATTGTTTAGCTCTATTTGTTGCTTTCAACTGCCATTATCGAAATGAGAAAAGTTTTTTCTGTTGTTGTTGTTTTGTTTTGTTTTGTTTAATTTATTGACCAGAATGTTTTTTTCTTTTTTTTTTTGTTATTTTTATTATTATTATTAATTTGCTATAGTAGCTTTTTGTTTCTCGAATTTTTCATCATCATGAACTTTATTTATTAAGTTTTGAAATAGTTTTCGTCTTAACCATTGAAATGGACATAAAAAAAAATTATTTACAAAATGTTTCGGTTTTTTCTTTTCCATTTTGTTTTAATACCCTACTGTGGGCAGCATTCATGTTTTAATGTGTTCGAGGAACTAACTTTTACTGCCGTATATTAGCAAACTGATGCACCAGTGTTGCCAATTCATATGAGGAAGCGAACGCAACTACTTTTGCCATCTAATTAAACGCTAATTAAAATATATATAAATTTATTAAATTATTTTTGTCTTCACTTTATTGAAGTAAATTGATTTAAATTCTTTTCAATAATCCTATTTAAATAGTCGTTGTTAACCGTCTAAAACATGTCGGTTGATTGCAGTGTTTCTCGTGTTATTTTTTATAAAAATGAATGTGGCAAAAAGGAAAAGAAAGCAAATATTAATTAATATTAATTGATGTGGAATGATTTTCAGGCACTTTGTAAAACATCGAATTCATCTTCGTTGTGGTGGCCATTCAAGTTCTAATAATAAATTGTAGAAATAATCTAGGAAATAATTAATAAAATTATTAAATTTCTGCTAAGAAAAAAATTTGATTTTATTGACATGAAAAAAAAGAATCCTTAGAAATGTTTTCATTTATTGTTCTGTGATCTAAACAATTTCGGCGGCGGCTAATTATAGTGCTGCATTTATTTTAATTTTATAAATTACACAGTTCAACAAATATAATTTTCTTTGAGTCAGTATTCATTTTATTGATATCCTGCTCGCATGTAAAACATTTAGTTGATTCAATTATCGTATAACAACGGAAAAACATAACGTAACATGTGGGAGTAAATAAAAATACTAACGAGTACTGATGATGAAACTGTAGCGGCCTTTGAAAGCAGCTGTTCTGCTCTGCTGTGTTAATTGAATATAGAAAAAAGTGTTGTCGGTTTTTACTTGTGCTTCGGAATGTTTATCATGTCGTACCTCTTGTCCTAAATCCTGGGATAGAAACAGCTTAAGTGAATTTAAAAATGCATTGAAATTATAGCCTGTGTATAGCTCTCTCTCTCTCTCTCTCTTTTTTCCCGCAGCAACAGTTTCATACCACAGGCCACTTACAATAGGGACAGTGTAGCGAGAATTTGACAAATTTAATTTTAAAAAATTTAACCCAACTCATACATATTTAATTCCCAGTCACACAATTATGGCGTTTTCTTTTCTGGAAAACATGTAAAATTTTTTCAATTCTCTTCTTAAAAGTGGCAGTTTGGAGGAGTTTTAAAAGGGAAATTATAATAAATTACTTTTTGTAAGGGATGTATTAATTTATAATAAATTTGGTATATCGAGATGTTGCCATTTTCTGTTAAAAAGTGTAAAAAATGTTGCCCTTTTTTCTAGAAAAGAAATCAGCATTAAAAATTTTTAATAAACAGCTTGAAATCAAGACAGAGAGAGAGGGTGGTAAGTCTCTTTGTGCCCTAAGATATTTTTACGTGGCATAGAAATTTATTTCTATCACTTGATTTTGAGGAATTTGGTTTTTATTTAAGAAAAAGTCTTTAAAAGTTCTGCTTGTCTCTCTGTCTGGAAGACGTTGAGTCTATAATTTAGCTTTTACAACAGCAAATAAAGTTCAAACACCAACACACTTTTAACATATTCAGCAATCAGCTAAAGATATATCGGCCTTAAATTATTTAAGGTCCCTTGAGTTTTATAGTTAAAATAAAGCGAAAGAAAAAAATAAGAACAACAACACACAATCAAGTCTATGCAGAGACTTTGTTGTCTGTTGCTAAGAGATTTAATTTGCCACAAAATAATATTTGCAATAAAATATGCGTAAAATATAATATCTTTTGTTCTTCTTGTTCATTTTATCAGAAAAACAAAATCATTTATTTTCATTTTGTGCGATATTGCTGTTGCTATTTGTTGCCAAAATCTATGATAAAAGTCTTTACAATCAATAGCAGCAGCAGCAGCAGCAGAACGAGCCAATTCAAGGATAATTCAACAAAACAGCTTGAAAAAAATATCTGTTGTTGGTAATAAAAAAAAAGAAGAAGGAAATTTGATAAACATACAAAAATGACTGTGAAGTGCTTAGAATGGGATTATTTTGATGTTTGTTGTTACTGCTTTTATTTATTTTTTTGTTAATAATATTATTATTCACACATTCTATTTTTCCATCTCGTTTTCGTTCTTCTCACCATAACCAACAATTTATTTTATCATTTAATCGAAAATATCAATAAGAAATAAAATGAAAACAAAAACAAAAACACAAACAACATGCTGCATACCCTGAGGAGGATTAATTTAAATGAAAAATATTGCCTAGTTTACAGGAGCCAAAAAGTAACAACTTAAGAAGATAAGAACAAATTATAATTTAATAAAAGAAAAGAGATTTTCCGCCTCGACAAGTGTGAGCTGAATAGGAGTTTCTTAAAGTGGGTAGCGATTTGCTGAAGAAGAGAGCGTTAAAGCTGTTCAAACATAATAAAAGCAAAGGAAAGCAGTTCTGTTTAATGGTTTTGTCTTGTGTGCAAGGAAATTCTCATTTACACCCCCTGTGTTTCCGGCTGCTTTGTTTTCGAAGGAACTCGGCAATATAATTGTAATAACTGGGAAACAGGACTTTTTCCTTTTTTCTGTTCTCAAGGAACTCGACAATATGATTGTAAGAAATGGGAAAGAGGATTTTTGGAGTAACATTTAATTGGCATAAATGCAAGTCGCTGTAAATCAAAATAATAAGACATAGAAAAATATGTTGCCTTTAAAATAAAGTGAAAAGAGTTGCCAGAGTACTCTGTGGGCATAAAAAAAATCTCAATATATTAAATAAATATAAAAAACTTATAGCGTTCTCTTCTGGAAAACATGTAACATTTTTCCACTTGTTTTGCAAATATTCCAAATTTGGAGGACTTTTAAAATAGAAATTACTTTTCGTAAGAGATCTTAAATTAACTTCTAATAAATTCCTTAATATCAAATACAGGAATTTTGCCATTTTCTGCTAAAAAGTGTAAAAATTGTTGCACTTTTTTTTCTAGAAAAGAAATCATCTTTAGTTTAATTCTTAACACAATCGAATCGTTTAAATAGTTGATATTTCTGCTCAAAGATCGATCAAAAAAGCAAAAAGTTGAGACAAGAAGTTTTTAAATAAGCAAAAGTGCCACTTAAATTTTGCGATTAAATATTGGCCGGGAAAAATTTTTAAACCTGAAAATGTTTATTAAAAGATCGTTTAAAAAAAAATGGGGTAAATTAAATCTGAGAACTGTTTTTTGTATTATTTGCTGAGCATGATGGCGTTGCCATATTGCTGAAATGTCGCCTTTTCTACAAAAACTTTTATAATGATTTCTTTTATAGAAAAGAATGCTACAATTTTTGCACTTTTTTTATAGAAAATGGCAACATTATATCAGTTGAACATAAAGAACTAAGCATTAAACACAATGACGACAGCAGGTTACACGAACACCGACTACAAAAGCCGTTGGCTACAATCGTTGCCTCGTAGTCAGCTACTTAAATTTTTTTAAGACGACACCACCAAATCAATAACCATGAGTTGTTGTTTGTAGTAGAATTCTCTTCATACGCCAGTGTAGCCGCTTTCATATATTTAAGACTCTTAAATGGTGTTATTGCAATAATATATATTTAAAGTCAACAATATATGACAGGAAATCATTTCATTAGCTTGGAAATAAAGTTTGTTGTTTCTTTTTTTTATAATAAAATAAAATAATTTCAAATTTACAAAAATTGAATTTGTTTTTTTATACTGGCAACATTGCATCTACTCATTGTCGCTCACCAAAATAGAAATTAGTTTAATTTCGGCTACAACCACAAAAACAGCATGGACAACAACCCGTAGCCGTGTTGTCTGTAGTATCAAAAATAATCATTCGTATATACGGACATGTATTCTATTTTTGACAACTTGTAGTCTGCTGTCTTTATTGTGTTTAATGCTTTTATTATAAATTAATAAACATTCCCTACGAAAAATATTTTTTTTATATATTAAAACTTTTCCAAAATGCCTCTCTTTAGAAAAGAAGTGCAAAAAATGTTACATGTTTTATAGAAAAGAGAACAACACCATTAAACTTCTTTTTGTTGTTGCGTTGCATGGAGATGTCAAATTGAAAAAACTCGCTGCCTACTTTTAAGATCAATTGTAAAATAAATTTCACTGCCGATAAATTGTCAATTAAATGAAAATTGATTTTGCTCGATGATTGTAAAAATTGAATAATATTTTTCGTTACTCGTTATGGAATATTTCATATAAAATATTCCCCTAAAATTTATTGAATGAAAACGTCAACAACCATTTATCTGTTATGTTGCAGGCCATCAGAAAGAAATCATTACAAACACACACACACATACAAAAACAAACAAAAAAGTTATTTGAAAAAAATCTTTTATTTTAATTGTATTTAAAATTAATTTCTGTATTGTTGGCCCGGGCTGTTGTTCTTTTTGTCGTATTCCTCAGAGGACTCTTTTTCTTTTTTCATTTTTTTTATGTTGTTTCTTGTCACCGAACAAAATGTAATAAATAAGCGAGAGTATTTTTAAATGAATTGCAATTGTGACTGAAAATTTATTCATTTAGTTGTTCTGGTGCAACAGAAATTTTCTATATCCAATTTTGTGGGCATTTCATTTTTAATCTATTTGCTTTTTGTACGGCTCAATTTTGTGCATTTCAATTATAAGAAATTTAGTTGTCTGTTTGCAGTTTTTGTTAAGAAAAATTATGGCCCGATTTTTTTAAATTAATTATTATTATCGGTGCGTTTAAGATGGCGTTTGTCTTGGGACGTGCGGTTCTTTAAATGTGTTTATTGGCATCTGCTTTAAGTAAATTTTAAAATTAAATTTAAAAAAAAAAATATATATATAACAAATATTAAAATAGTAAAGCCCTTATAATATTATAGCGTTAGCTGAAATGCTAAAGGGTTGAGTTAACATTGTGTTTCCTTAACAGTAGATGGAAAGAACAAGGCAAAATGTTTAATATCAGGATATTCACTCTGAAGCATTAAACACAATAACGACAGCAGGCTACACGAACACCGACTACAAAAGCCGTTGGCTACAATCGTCGCCTCGTAGTCAGCTACTTAATTATTTTTCAGACAACACCACCAAATCAATAACCATGTGTTGTTGTTTAATTTTTGTAGTAGAAATCTCTTCAAACGCCAGTTAGTGTTATTCCATTAAAATATATTTAAAGTCCACAGTATATGACAAGAAATCAGTTCATTGGCTTGGAAATATTGTTTGCTGTTTCTTGTTGTATAATAAAACAGCATATTTTCAAGTTTACGTTAATTGAATTTATTTATATTACACTGGCAACATTGCATCTACTCATTGTCGCTCACCAAAATAGAAATTAGTTTGAATTGGCTACAACCACAAAAACAGCATGGACAATAACCCGTAGCTGTGTTGTTTGTAGTAGTAAAAATAATCATTCTCATATACGCCCATGTATTCTATTTTTGACAAGCTGTAGTCTGTAGCCTGCTGTCGTTATTGTATTTTAATTAGATAAATAAATTTTGAATAATATAAAAAAAAAGTAAAAATAGTTAAACACACTTTTTTCATAAATTATTTACTTTATGAAATTAAAAGTTTAACTAAATCCAGTGCAACCGATACCAAACTATTCTATCACTAAAAGACTATCATTGAATATCTTTTTAAAAATAAAATTTCAATTAGTAAATTAATAGTATTTCGTTTAAAATTTAATGAACTTAAAGATGTTCTTTTCTAATTTATTATGTGCATTTTAATGTCTCGTTTCCACTTGATTTGAGTTCAGCAATTAAATGAACACTCACAATGAGAGAAACTAAAAGTGTACGAGCCAAAGTAGTTTTCATTAATACACACACACACACACAAACATGCACATACTCGTCCATGTAAGTATTTGCTTCTTAGCAAAATACAATTTTCTAAATGTTTTTCCCCAACATTCATACTCGTTTTACACGTGTGCTAAGTAGACGTACATTCGTGTCATTACGCACATAATCGTGTACACATTTGGGCCAATTTACTACCAGCAACCCGGTAGTTTCGCGTACAACAATAAATTCCGGTGTCAGCAACTTGGTTAGTACAACGGAACCGTAGGAAGCTGCTTTATTTTAGGACACTGTTTGTTAGTACACATTAACTGGCTGAAGTGCTACAGGCAATACCTGCCCCCCGCAAGAGAAGGCAAATTAATTTTGCAGGGCGATTGCGAATTCGCTAACGAAACAAACTGTTTGTTTTTTTTTTTTGCTAAAAAATGGGAAGAGCAAAGAAATTCAACTGATTAAAACAAAACAAGAAAATAATTGTAAACTAAAGTCTGCGCCGCCAAGTAAGAGAACGTTGGAGAAAATTAACGCCGCACTGTGGGACATTTTGCAAGAAGGAGAACAGAAGAAGTCATTTTATTTACAACAAAATTAAAATGCAGCACTTGAAATCATCGAGTCTCTGTTGTCGTAGTTCTCCTGCAAACGGGTGAATCAAAGTAGGGTTCTTCTCTTGAACTTAATTTCAAACTTGTATTGATTTTTAACATTTTTAAAATGTGTAGTATGTTCTGGAAAGTTCCGATGTCACAGAGTTAAAAAGCTTATGAATTAGTGTTTAAGAACTCTATATATCGTCGCTGAAAATGCAAAAAGCCTTATCTCCTATTTAAAAGTGTTACAGAAGAAGCACAAAACTGGTTTAAGTGAAAAATGTGTTGGGATTTAGTGCAAAATCTTGTAATTTAAACAAAAAATGTTGTAAAACTCTAAAAATTTCGATATTAACTTTTATTTAAAAAAATTTTTTTTGCTTCACTTATTGAAGTGTCGTCGCCTCGTAGTCAGCTACTTAATTATTTTTAAAACGACACCACCAAATCAATAACCCTGAGTTGTTGCTTGTAGTAAAATTCTCTTCATGCGCCAGTGTAGCCGCTTTCATGTATGTTATACTCTTAAATAGTGTTATTCCAATCAAATATGTTTTTAAAGTCCACACTACATGACAAGATATCATTTCATTAGCTTGAAAATGAAGTTTGTTGTTTATTTTTGTATAATAAAACAGAATATTTTCAAGTGTACAATAATTGAATTTATTTATATTACACTGGCAACATTTCATCTACTTATTGTAGCTCACCAAAATAGAAATTAGTTTAATTTAGCTACAACTACAAAAACAGCAGGAACAACAACCCGCAGCCGTGTTGTCTGTAGCAGTAAAAATAATCATTCGTATATACGCACATGGATTCTATTTTTGACAGGTTGTAGTCTGTAGCCTGCTGTCGTTATTGTGTTTAATGCCTCAGATAGAGCCTTTTACAATACTCTTATTCTGCAACTATTTGTCAAAGTGAAACGTCTACACGATGGCAAAGATATGACAACAAATTTCTCGTTGTGGATACAAATTTACTATTTCTGACAGTCTCTTCAGTTTTCTTCAACTCTTAAAAAAGAGCAAAAGAGTTAAAAGTCACTTAGACCATTTTCTATATTGACTTGACGTACGTTGATAAAAAAAATGTCAGATCCACATGCATAACGAAACAGTCCCAATTCGCATTAATTTTTTCAAAACATTTTCAGATAAGAATTCCTGTACTATTTTGAGAGGAAAATGTGAGTAATTTTTTTCATTTCCTGTGCAAATTTTTATTCTCTCTAATTGATTAATTAATAATTAATTAGTTTTAGCGCCACTTCACTTACCAACGACTATAGCACTTGTTAGCCAAATGGTTTTAGCGGAAAAATGCTAATTTCAGAGGACATCGATGTGTTAATTTAAGTGCAACAAAACGCTTTAACAACTCGTGATGCGTGAATTGTGATGGAGAAGAGACGTACGACATGAAATTCAATTTTAATTCGTGTTTTTGTTTGTTTATTTCTATTTTGTCAATTTCTAATCCACTGCAAAATGATAAGGTCGCATTACAAACAGCCCGGCGTGGGCATCAGGCTCTTGTGTTTAATATGCAGATCATATCACAACATACAATTCATTAAATGGCCGAAAAATAAAAATTTGTTGTCAAACAAATTATACGCCTCATGCAAATTAAATTAAGTGGAGCGTAGTTGGCATAGCAGCCTGCTTCTAACCAAAAATTCATTTATTATTATGAATTATTGTATTGAAGCAAACTTGGACATGCTTGAGCATGTCTTTTAATTCTAAACTGTGATTTAGGAATTTTATAACACAACTAGCGTTTTGTAATTCACTCATTCACTAAGCCAGAGTTAATAAAGTTTAAATTTAGGAATTGATTTTGAAAAAAAATTAAAAATAAAATATAATATCGGGTGTTTTTTATAGAGTGATACATGTTTAAATCGTAATAAAACATAGTAATATATTTTTGATACCAATGAAACGGTCTTTATTGCATAGAAAATTTTATGATATTAATGTTTAAATATGATTTCGGCCATGTGGCTGCCACGGCTGGCGCGTACAAGGCGCAATCTGGAACACCAATTTTCACAAACAGTAACATGCTGACCATCATCATTTTTGAAGACTCCGTCAGCCCATAAAGCGCACCAAACAGTAATTTTTTGTAGATTCTCCTGACTCCAAATTCGACAATTCTGGTTATTTACGTAACCAATCAACCGGGAAATAAAATTTTGAATAGACGAAGTGCACGATAAGTTTGCGGAACAGAAGCATTATTTTGATTAAAAATTTCCAAAATTTGCACGCGTTAATTTGGTGTAAGTCGATTCATAATGAAATGTCAAAGCACACTAAACAAAAAGCAACTATCAGCTGTTAAATGGGTGTTCAAATAAAGCAGTGATGCCAACTCAAAGTTGTATCACTCTATAAAAAACACCCGATACATGAAATATATTATTTTTTTATATAGAATTTATTTGGGATATTCCCAAGATTAATACTTTTAATGTTTTATTTTTCTGCTTCGCGTTAAATCATGGCATTTTATTGGCTTTAATAAAAATTCATTAATAGAAGTTGATTTAATATATAGAATATGTTACCATCAGTTCGATATAATTCTTGTATTCTATTTCATAATAAAAACTGTGTAAATAAGAAGTGTTATTACATGCAGCTAAGCTGCTTAATAAAAGGTGATAAGCAAAAATGCTCATTAATACTAAAGAATACTGAAGTGTAGTGGCTTTTGAAAACAGCTAATCTGCTCTGCTGTATACAGTTGCATAATTAAATTGATGGTGACTTTCTCTTTCGCCTGGGAATATTAAGCATGTCTTTCTCAATTAGAAATAGGTTACAAAAATTAGCCTATTAATTTTAATGCTTAATTAGAAATTAAATTAAATTAAATGCAACAATTTAATAAAAGTCTGCCTGCTTTCCATTACAAGTTAACAGTTGTATTGTAATTGTAATGGTTTTAAGCTCCATCCCTGCCTAACGATCGTTGTTGCTTTTGCCTTCTATTGAGACGGTTCCATTTATTTTGCATAATAATAAAATTAAAAATTATTTTTGCTCTAGTTAAATTGTTGGCGGTTGTAAGTCCTGCAGTCGAGAGTTATTTAACATGAAAGTATTTGTTTTTATTATTTTTTTTTAATTATTATTATTATTTCTATTTTTAATGTTTTTGCCCGAGGGACACAGACATTTTTATTACCGTGTACGTGTTGTTGTACTTTGTCGAACGAATATTGTGCGTATGAACTAAATTAAAACAAAACACATAATGAGACAACAACAACTACAACAACAACAAACAACAACGCACTTTTAATGCAAATGTGCATGTTGTTCACAAACATGATTTCAAAACTTTGAGGTTAATAAATAATTACGCAAATTAGTTGTTGCTGCTGCCTGTTGTTGCAACAACAGTTGCTGTAATTTCTTTTGTGAAAACTGACAATAACAATTTTACACGCCAGTACCCCCAGACATGCTAAAAAACTATGTAAATCTGCTCGCACTTCCATTATTGCACTCAAATATTAAAAATATTGCAGAAGAAAAAGAAAAAAGACGAACTATTTAAAACAATAAAACATGTCAAGAATTAAACCAACGAATTGCCATCTCGGCGTTTGTCTGCAAATTCGAAACAACGACTGAATGAATGAGCGAGCGAACGTTCGAATGCATGTAAATATGAACACTCTTGAGTAATTATTATGGCCGTGTAAAATATGTATCTGCTGCTCTGATGTAAACAATGTAAAAGTGTGTATGTAAATTGTGTCTAAATGTCTGGTATTTAAGTTTTTTTTTTTATGAAATTATTAGCCAACAACGTGTTGTATAAACAAATTAAATCTTCTCAAGATATGAGAAGGCATCGTATTGCGTAATAGCAAAAAAAAAAAACGACAACACCAACAACATCTTGAGACATTTACAACAAGATGTTGGGGAAAAAAATCATATCGCATACAAAAGAGAAAAAAAGGAATTATAAAATACCACAAATTACCTGAAGAAATGCAAGAAGATTCCAGACACTAAACACACACTCCACGGAGAGCTGCTTTGATGGCTGCTAATGGTGTTTAACTTAAGGAACAGTGGGACAATGCATATGATGTGTTTGATAAAAAGTGATTGGACTGGGGTAAAGTGAAGGAGCAAAATTCATAAATCTCTGGGAATCCTTCTCACATATAAACGATGTTTCAGTTGTATTTTCAAATAGTTCGTTACACTTGGGAACAAGAAACAGTGCAATCGATTGCTAAAAGAGAACAGGTTTGTTCAACTGGGGGAATCCCTTTTTTCCTCCAGCAATTTCCGCGAATACTTTCGAATCCATTGGCAACATAAATTTTTTTGCAATCAAACAACTCACGATTCAACTGGTTAAATTTTCTGCCAGAAAATATATTTGCTTAAAATAAATTTTTATATATAATTTTTATATAATATATTTTTTTGTGGTACACTTTGAAGCATCTTAAGGTAATCAGATATTGATGAATAATACATCGTTTGAAAGGTACTGTTGTGTAAATACGCAAAACATAAATATTTTTATCTAACTGCTTGACTTCATATTGATGAAAAGAGTTGAGCACCAACTATAAGAAATTCTTGAAATGTTTTATTTTTAAAGAAAAGATTTTTAATAACGAGCTAATAAGCAATTTGGTTTGATATAAAACATTTAGCGAAAGAGATGTTAAAATTTTCTCGCGGGAATATATTAATTTAAATTAAATTTTTTTTTATATATGATTTTGTGGTACACTTTGCAGTATCTTATCGAGCACAGATATTGATGAATTTGACATGCTTTGAAAGGCATTTTTATCTAGATATGCACAATATAAATGTATTAAAAAATATTTTAGTTTTTAGTAAGATATTGTGGAAAAAAGGTTCAGAAAATAAATAATTAAAATTAAAAAAGTTTCAACAACATTAATAAGAAATTCTTAATCAGTCTCTTTTATTGAAGAAATATTTCTCTTTAAGTCCGTGGTGTTATAAAATGTTGTTGTAATCAAGCCATTAACGACAAAAGTGTCTTATTCCTGAAAAATATTTGGTTGCGTAAAATTTCTTTAGAAAAATATCTTTCAAATTTACACAATAATTGACCAAAAGCAGTGATATTTTTAATATCACTGAGCCCTTCTGAATTCCAAGAAAGAAACTAGAAAAATAAGCGATCACTACGAACATCGTTTGTGAAATAACAACATCAAAAATTCATTAATACAATCAAATAATTAAAAGACGAATTCGTTTTATAATAAAAATTATCTCTATAAATATCCCTCCCCAACGCCACAAGAACATGAAATTCATTTTACACTCTTCTAACCCACCATGTGCAACCAGCTTTTGTTGTTTCTAATCAAGATACTGCCAACTTCTAACATATTTTCCTCCTTATAAATTTATCGCAAAAAAAAATAATAAGAAATAAAAAATAAAGTGAAAAAGCATAAAATAAATTAAAATGTAGAAAAAAAATATGTAGAATACACGTTTCTGGTACAATAAACTGTAACAATATTTAAGAACACTGCGAGTATAGTTTTTAATTGCGGCAACACCACCGGAATACTACGCATTTTAGTTATTAAAACCAAAGTAATCCGTCAGACAACTTGCAAATATGTGTGGAAGTGTGTGTGTCTCTGTGTGTCTCTGTGTGTGTATGTGTGCATGTGTGTGCATTGTAGTATAATGAAAATAATAGTAGTTGTTGAACTGTCTATGTCTCAAAAAGTTTGGATTCGAACAACAACAACAACAACAACAGCAGCAATAACAAAAAGACAGGAACACAGAAACAAAGACAGAAATGAAGTCTGCTTTAGAATTACGAGTGTGAGTAGAGGATGCAGCAGCAGCGTTTAAAAAAGGTGTTGACGAAGTGCTGTTTTCTTTTAATGGAAAAATTAAAGAAACCTCATTGAAAATCACGCAAACAACTTAGACACAAAGAAAGCCACAGTCGCACGTAGGGATGCATGTGTGTGTGCATGCATGTGTGTTGTATATTCATATAAAAAAAATTGCATGCCAGTGGACAGACAAGACGTATGAGTTACATATTTTTTTAACCCAAGGCAAATTATAAATTGCGTATACGTCATGATGGCAACAACAATAATGACGATGATGATGATGTTGATGACGATGATGATGATGATGATGATGATGATGATGAAGAAGACGACGTTGGTGGTACCGGTGTCTCGAGTGTTGTTTTTATTTATTTCTTTTATTAATTTTTTTTCTCTGACGTTCTTCTCGTATCATTTTATATTTAGATTTCAAGAAGCAAATGAATTGAACACAAAAGCAAACCAGCAGAAAAAAATTATCACAATTTAAATGAATTCACTTCACATGCGTTCGTTATTCTGCCCTACACAATATTTATTTATTAAAGAGCAGGAAAGAAAAAGAAATAGACATGCAAAGAAAAGTAAATAAGATGCAAGTCGCTACACCTATTGGATCTGTGCTAATATTCAAATACACGACACAACAACAACAACAACAACAATAAAGAACATCATAGCCTACAACAGCAAACAGCAGCGAAGAAAACAATGACAACTGGCGGTGGTACAGAATCGTAGTCGAACAAACCAGAAACAGAAGAGTGGAGAAAAGAATTTCTAGAAATTATTTACAAATAAAAAATAAAAGAAATGAAACCAAACCCACTTCGATGTGTCTGAAGCTGTTTTCTTTGATTTTTTTTTTTGCATTTTTCCTTTCATTCTCAGTTTGTTGTTACTGCCGTTGGAAAAGCAAGAAAAGGAATAACAAATCAAATGAAAACCCAACTAAAATATCACTCTTTACCTGTCAAAAAGTACGCCTCTGAAATATTTTAAAATCGGAAAATTTTGTAAGAACTCGTACAATAATCTGGAGGAAATAAATAACATTTAAATTATCACAATCTTGAAGGTTTAACTAAAGTTTTAAAATGACGATAAAAATCATAATTTGAAGCAAAAAAAAAAAAAAATTTAATCCAGTTTTACTTCTCAGCAAATTCGTTAACACTTTTCTGCCACTACGAGCAGTAGTTTAATTCTTCTCGAGGATTTCTGCGAAATAGCTTATGCAGTTCCAAAATATTCTTATTCCAGCCCACTGTACAGTGCCATATAAGACGATCTAACTTTAACATTTTAAGCAACTATTTGACTAAATGCAGCCCAGCCATGTGAAGTCATTATGAAACCTGAAAATCAGTTTTCCGTAGTCCATTTTATTTGGGAATAATATCAATTGTTCTGCCTTCATCGTCTTTGAAAGAGAACGATCCAGTAATGCCACCAGCCCAGAAGCCACACCAAACAGTGCATTTTCCGGAATACAGTGGAAGTTTTTGCAATGCTCTTGACTGCTCTTCGCACCGAGTACGGCAATTTCACTTGTTCACGTAGCCATTCCACTAGAAATGAGCTTCGTCGCCGATCACAAATTTTCCGCACGATGCTAGTCCTAAATCGATCATAAGTTTTAATAACAGAATTCAATAATCGTTCGTAAGTCGATTCATAGTTAAATAATAGACCAAAATTAACATGTTCAAGAGTTAAGCTTTAAACACAATAACAACAACAAGACTACAAAAGCCGTTGGCTACAATCGTTGCCTCGTAGTCAGCTACTTAATTATTTTTAGAACGACACCACCAAATCAATAACCATGAGTTGTTGTTTGTAGTAGAATTCTCTTCAAACGCCAGTGTAGCCGCTTTCACATATTTAAAATAGTGTTATTCCATTAAAATATATTTAAAGTCCACAGTATATGACAAGAAATCATTTGATTAGCTTGGAAATATAGTTTGTTGTTTCTTTTTGTATAATAAAACAGCATATTTTCAAGTTTACAATAATCGAATTTATTTATATTACACTGGCAACATTTCATCTACTTATTGTAGCTCACCAAAATAGAAATTAGTTTAATTTAGCTACAACTACAAAAACAGCAGAAACAACAACCCGCAGCCGTGTTGCCTGTAGTAGTAAAAATAATCATTCTCATATACGCACATGGATTCTATTTTTGACAAGTTGTAGTCTGTAGCCTGCTGTCGTTATTGTGTTTAATGCTGAACATGTAACACAAAAAAAGCTGAGCTGTCAGAAGCAGTGTTGCCATAAAGAAAGTAGCGCAAAAATCACTCTTCAGTTTTGTAATAAAAGAGAAACTGGTAGTTATCGGGTGTCAATTTGTGTCACAGTGTTATGAAGCCATTAAATAAACTGACACTGTGTTGTCCTGCAGGTGGCTGTTGTAATAAAAATTAAACTGCAGGAATATGTTTGCGAGATCGTTATCGGTAAAATCGATTTGAAATAATTTCTATATTCTCACTTATTAAAGCTTTTGCAAGGCGAGATTGTTAAAAGTTAACAAATAATTTCTTGACAAACACACACACACATTCAAAAGTAAATATTTATTTCCAGCCACATAAAAAATCTATTCATCTAAAGAATTGACTGACGTACTTTTTGCCTGCGGCAGTTGGAGTTAGACGTTGTACGAGTAGATATTTACGTGAGTTTTGTTGTTTTAGCCAACGTCTATTCAGTTTGCTGTTGATGACGACGATGCCGATATAGTTGTTGACGATAACTACCAACACACACACGCATGCACTTGTTTGTGTTTATTGTATTTATCTGGGCTTGTACATAAAACAACAGCAACAACACATTATTTTTATATTGTGAATAAATATAAACTTGAACAAAAGATTATTGATGAAAAAATGTCTGTTTTCTTTTTCAATAAGAAAAAAATATCAGACACTGCGTCAATATCGTAAAGTGTTGTCTCTATATATATATATATATATATATATAGTGAAATCGTTAGATGGAACACCAACAGCTACAGCAACAATAGCAAAAGAATAATTGTACAAAAAAAAGCAACGATGATGATACAACAACACTAAATATCAATGCAGATGCTTAAGCATTTTGTATCTACACACTCACAAAATGACAAAACATTTTATTCTTCTAAATAGTACATTTGGCCAAGCGTGTTGTGTATCTTGCAGTAGCCAGACGGCACAAAACATGTACTCGTACCACAAACACACGCACACACACATGCACAAAACACATGCATGTGTGTCAGAAAGCTGTTAAATATGTTTTACAAACAAAAAAGTATCTTTAGCCGCAAATGAAAGCGTCATTTCTTTTTTTGTAGCGCAGATATTCAGATACTGTGAAAATTCTCTTGCCTGCCTGCCTGCCAGTCAGTCACGCAGTCAGTCTTTCTTGTGTGTTATTTTTTCTAGAGTTTTCAGTCTGGACCAGCGAGCGGTTTATTTGTATAAAAATTTTCAAACATCTGCGTTGTCTCCCTGACGATGGTTTCATTAACTTCCACTTGACTTGTGAAACACAGACAGTTCAATCGAGACAAAAAGAGTGAAAAAAACGAAAAAAAATAGAAAATAAAAATGTATGACGAACAATACACTCGCATTAATATGCTAAATATAAAGAATCATATTGTGTCATCTTGTAGTTGTTTTTTTTTTTTCTTTTACTTTTCACAACAAAAACAGTTTAAAGTTTTCTAGTTGTTGTAAACACAACAGAATATATCCCAGTAAAAAATATGTTTATTTTTAAAGAATTTATAATCCACTGAGTCTACAACTAAAATAGAAATCAATTTTAAAAATAAAACAGTTGGCAGGTGCTCATTCGATATCGTGGTTGTATTTGTTTGATGTACATTAACTTCGTGTGCGTTGTCTTATCGTATTATTATACGACATTGAATTTTTCTCCTTGCAAAAACTAAACAATTATTTCGAATCGACTTTTCAGATAACGATCTCGCAAACATTTCCGGCAGCATTATTTTTATTGCAACACCCTCCCGCAGAACAACAGTGTCAATTCATTTAATGGCTTCATATCACAGTGACACAAAATGACACCCGATAACTATCAGCTTCTCTTTTATTACAAAAGTGAAGAGTGATTTTTGCGCTACTTTCTTTACGGCAACACTGTTTCTGACAGTTCAGCTGTTTTCGTGTCACATGTTACTGCTGAACATGTTCGTTTTGGTCTATAATTTAACTACGAATCGACTTACGAACTATTATTGAATTCTGTTATTAAAACTTGTGATCGGTTAAGGAAATGAATCGTGCAGAAAATTGTGTTCAACGACGAAGCTCATTTCTAGTTGAATGAATGAACACGCGAACTTGTCATATTTTTTGTGAAGAGCAGCCAGAAGCATTTAAGAACTACCACTGTATCTAGAAAAATCTACAGTTTGGTGTGGTTTACGGTAGGGTGGCATCACTGGATCGTACTTTTTCAAAGGCGATGAAGGCAGATACGTTAATACATGGACTAACTTTAAATGAATTAATTTTTTTTCTTTGAGTTTTATTATAAAAATCAACCGATTGTTTCCTAAGTTGTATTTATTCCTCAGAAAGTAAAAGTTATTTCTGGAATTCTATTTTGTCCTCAGCAAATAAAACATATTTTTTTATTTTTATGAATTCTTCAGAAAAGCAAATAGTTTTTTTCTTGGCTTCTTATTTCGATCAGGAAATAAAAATTATATCTTGATTTTTATTTATTCGTCATAAGATATTTCTGGAATAAACTAAATATTTTTAAGATCGCATATTCGCCATGTTTCATGCAAACACTATTAAATGACAAATAAAATATATATATATATATATATATATATATATATTTTTTTTTTTTTAGTTTAAAAACAACTCGTTTTCTAATCGAAAATGAAGGATCAAAAAATAACTATTATTTTGTGATAATTAAATGAAAATCAAGAAACAACTTTTGGCTTTTGATTGAAAAATAAGTTGAGAAACAACTTTTATATTCTGATGAATTAATAAGAATTGGGAAATTATTTTAATTTGCAAATCGAAAAATATAGTGTGTTTTTTATAAAGTGATACAACTTTGAGTTGGCATCACTGCTTTATTTGACCACCCATTTAACAGCTGATGGTTGCTTTTTGTTTAGTTTGCTTTGACATTTCATTATGGATCGACTTACAGCAGAGCAACGCGTGCAAATTGTGGAAATTTTTAATCAAAATATTGGTTCTGTTCGTCAAACTTATCGTGCACTTCGTCTATTCATAATTTTATTTTCCGCTGAAGCCCATTTTTGGTTGAATGGGTGCGTAAATAAACAGAATTGTTGCACTTGGAATGAGGAGAATCCACAAGCTTTTTACATCCACAGAAAATTACTGTTTGGTGCGCTTTATGGGCTGGCGGAGTCTTCAAAAATGATGATGGTCGGAATGTTACCATTTGTGAAAATTTGTGTTCCAGATTGTGCCTTGTACGCGCCAGCCATGGCGGCCACATGACCAAAATCATATTAAAACATTAATTTCATCAAATTTTCTATCCAATAAAGACCGTTTTATTGATATCAAAAATATATTACTATGTTTTATTATGATTTAAACTTGTATCACTCTATAAAAAACACCCATTATAAGCCAAGAAATAGTTTTTACTTTTGAGTTGCTATTTTCCCAAAATTACTTTAAGTGTAAACTGTTTATTGAGGCTATTAAATAGGAGTATCTGTGGGAAGTATCCTAATAATAATATATTGAATTAAAAATACACCTTTTTGTTGTGTTACCACAAGGAATATTGATTCAGCAAATCCAAATATTTATGCACACCCGTTTGTTATATTCGCATATACGTAAATTGTTATTTATATATTCAAACAAAATATTTGACTACTTAAAATTTAAATATTTAGACAAAGTGTGTGCAGGTATGTGTTTGCATGTATATTAACATGCAAAATAGGTTATTTGTGTTCGGAGCAGCCTAAATGTATGCTGCACATTTATTGAGATATTTTATTGTTAACGCAGCCTAGATGTATGCTATACAATTTGCACAACCAAATTGTAATTGAAGTTATAGAACTTAATTCTCAATGAATATAACAAATAATAATAATAATAATACCTCTTCTATTTTCGCTTCTGTGCAAACTGTTTGTGGAAATTTTGAAGATTTATTTGCATGCATGAACACAAGCATTTGCATTTACATTGACAAAAATCCTAACTGCACATGCACACACACACACACACGTGTATGAGAATAAATATTTATACATGCATTCACTGCAAACAGATCCTTCTGGATAAACAAGTAAAATATTATTATCTGCATGAAAAATATTATCACAAAAACTCTTTTGCAGTAATAATTTTTACTTAACTATCGTGTATATTTACACCCGATACACACACACACACATACACACACTTGGATACGTTTATGATTTATTTGGTTGTGACACTGTAGTCACACTCTTGCATGTCCATAAATATCTTATTTGTAAAGTGTGTGTGTGTCTGTGTGTGTAAACCTAAGATTATTGTATTAGTATTTGCTGGAGAAGATTAAACTGAAATTTATGTATAATTATCGATTTGAAAGTGTTACGTAAAAAAATTTCCTTTCAAACTCCTTCAGTTGTTGTTGTAGTGCATGTAACTAAACTATCAACCTCATATTTATTTTGTTCAGGTTTATTTTAAGTTAAAGTTTATTTATTATACGACCTCGTCTGTTGGGATTTCAATTTTTTTTTTTTTATTTTCATTTATTTTGAAATTGATAATGTTGCATACCTTAAGGCTTAAGGCACATGTGAGTTATTTTATTTATATCGAGCTAAATATGTTAACAGTTTTTGGCGCTCAGAAGTTTAGGAAGAAGTTTAAGTGTCATTAAGTTCCATTTTATGTGCAGTGCTGCCATCCTGTCAGCTATTAAACAAAAATAATATGGGGATTTTAACGATCTCCGGATACGGTGTTGGTTTGCTTTTAATCTAATAAAAACTATTTCTCTTAAAGAAAATTTATTCGTTGAAAATGTTTCACTTTTGAAAACTTTCTTAATAAATTATTATTTAAATTCTTTTTTTTTACACAATCCCTGTGTTAAAATAAATATTGTACTTTTCAAAAAATATATTGTTTTCTTAAATTTAATTTCTGGAAATATTTTTACATCCTAAACTAAAAAGAATACCTATTCAATATACATAGTTTATTTCCTACAAAAATTGTATTTCTTAAAAATATTTTCTATATAAAAAAATATTTGATTTCTTAAAAATATTTCAGTGCAACAAGGAATGCATGTCGAACTTTCCTAATAAATTATTATTTTAGGATTTTTATTTTACACACAATTTCTGTGTTAAAACAAACATAAAATATTTCCCTGCTCTTCCTCCTTTAAGGAGTAAATGTACTCATCCATTTTATTTATTGGCTGCCTTAAGCAGCTTAACGTATTTAAACTCCTGCAAATATTGATACTTTTATTGTTAAATAAAATTCTAAAATATTTTCTTCTAATAGAATTTTCCTTAAAGAGTTTAAGGTTGTGGAATTCCTCTTGTGTACAGGAGTGAAATTTGCATAATCATGAATACATGCACACAAAATGCTTTGAGAGAATTGAGGAGAAAAAAAGGAATCTGGAAAAACATTAAATAAACAGTTTCCTCTACGAAACATAAAAGCTGCTGCCAACCCAGCAAAAAATTGAGGGCGGGACGGGGGAAAAAAGTAACAATTCATGTCAAACGGCTTAAAAGAAAAGTGTGCAACACACAGTGAAGTGAAGTAAATAATCTCGGCTGAGGCCATGTTAATCCGTAAATGGTAAATATTTATTGACGTCATACACCAACCTCATGCGGATTAATTTGCTTGTGATTCTCGTTCTCAGAAACGTTGGTTTGTTAATTCTTGTGTGAAGATTTAGGAAAATATTAAATTGATATTTTTGTTAAGAGCGTCTTCCTTCCTGTTGGCGGGTTATATTATCGGTGTGTTGTTGTTACTTAAGGATTTAATATGTTGCTCCTGTTTATGTTTACGACTTGTGAAGGATTTAGAAAAATTATTAGGCAACATGTTTTGCAAGTTGAAACGTGTCAAGCCATCAAACTTCATTATGTCACTTAACATGCCGCATTCGAAAAGTCAAGCGTATCTCATGTCTTCTAATGCAACACAAACGTTCTATCAGAGTGTCAGATTGATTAATAAAATATAAATTTGTATTCAATTCCATTTATTCATGCAAAATATTTACTATGTAATTTATTTCTTAAATTCTTCTTAATAAATCGTACCATTTCAATTCACATTTACATAATGATTTTATTTGAAACAACAGAAATAAAAATCTAGTCTGATTCGCATATTGTCTTCGTGTAAATGAATTAATAATTTAATTAATTTCAAATCAGTAAGAAGACTTTTCTTAAAAAGTGCATTTAACACAAAAATATATTTTTTTAAATTAAAAATATTATATTTTGACACAAAATCCCGCTTGAAAATAGTTCGGGAATTGAAATTTAATTATCATGTGAAAAAATTATTTTGTGAATGAAAGCAAAAATGAAAGCGAAAGAGCGAGTGAGATAGAGAGAGAGCAAACTTAACATCGAAAATAAGCAAAATCTGTAAATTCGATATGCAATTATGATGGACAGTTTGTACTAACTTCTAAAATTTAGTTTTGGATATAAAATATAATTTAGTACTAAAATTTTAAACGAATTTGTTTTTCAAAAGTTGTAAAATGCAAATCATAAATAACAAGTCAAAATTTCCTTGTGTTGTTCTAAAAACTCCTGTCACATATGCCTGATTTAATAATAAAATAATATTGTGCTAAAAAATTTTTTTCTTTTAGTAAAATTTTTATTATAATTTTTTTTTAATTGTCGATACTTCGTACAGTTTCAAGCATGCAAGATTTTTATTGAAATCTTGTGTACTAAAAATTTTGTTTCAGATATAAAACACAATATTGTACTAGAATTTAAGGCGAATTTGCTTTCCAAAATTTTAAAATGCAAATCATAAATAAGACGTAAATCAAAATTTCTTAGTTTTGTTCTAAAAAACTCCTGTCACACATGCCTGATTTAGTAATAAAATAATATTGTACTAAGAAGTTTGTTATATTAGTAAAATTTTTATTATAATTTTTTTAACTGTAGTTAATTTGTACAGTTTCAAGCAAGCAAGGTTTTAATAAAAATCTTGTGTACTAAAAATTTAGTTTCCGTTATAAAAAATAATGTTGTACCAAAATTTCAAACGAATTTGTTTTTTCGAAATTTCCTAAACAGCTAGAAACTTAAAATGTCCTTTTTCATGTGCTAAAAAAAATTGTCTGACAATAGAAAGTGCTAAAAGTTTTATAGTAAAACAATTTTATATATATTTTTATAGATATTATGTTTTTTATTTATGTGGTTAAGTCTTGAATGTTGTTTTCGTTAGCAGGTTTTGGACAAAAGCTAACCTTGAGCTATAATGTTTTCTATACATATAATGCCTGATTATGTTCTAAATATTTGGATTTTGACTAAAACCTACTATTTTTGGATAAATTTTTGTCACAAACTATATTTTACTTGGAAATAAATTGTGCACTAAAAGATATTTTTTTGTACTAAAAAATGTAATAAGTACTAAAAAGTTGATTGGTACTAAAAATGGTATTTGTACTAAAAACTTAATTTGTAATAAAAATTCAATTTGTACTAAAAATTTGCACCGAAAATTTTAGCATGCCAAGAAAAACTTGTTGCTATACTTGAATTTATTGAATTAAATTTCTTAAATTTTTACTTAGGTTTTCAGCTACCTAAATTATGCTGCTTCTTCCTTTGAGATTTGTATACGAATACCTTGTAAAAATTAGTTCAAACAAAAAACTTAATTTAAATTGAAATTTGTCATGTTTCAGATTTCTTACTATTAAAATAAATGACGTTTAGTTTTGTAAAAGGAGATGCTTTCATTGTTTAAACAGAAGCTGTTCATTTCGTTGTTTGCATTTAAAATTACACATAATTAGGGCAGCCCTAAATAATATTTATATTTTGCGTTCATATTTCAATAGCAAATATTTTATATTCTTGCCCACAGTAAAATAACGTTTTCTGCAAAATTTAAGATCTGCCGTAGATTTGCTAAATAAATATAATTTCAAGTCAAGTGCACAGATTACGTACCGCCCTAATATTATTTCATACTACACATATCTGGGTTCCATCTTCCGCTCCCGTTTGTTTGTAAGAGCATTGTTTCCTTGCAGAGATGTACACCCTTGTGTACATATATTTTTTCTAAGCATTTCTTCATTCATGTGGGGATGTGTTCAGCTGGTTGTGTAATAGTTTTCATGTGTATGTGTGTGCGTGCGTATGTATATGTATTAATGCTATATGAAATGCTCGTAAATAAATGAGAGTATTTAAAAAGAAATTTTGTTGGCACATACTTTTTACTTATTTTAAACACACACAAAAAATGGAAATATTAAAGCTTCGTTAAATCACAAACGAGATAAAATACACACACACACACACACACAAATTCACATGTACGTACATCTGTATATATGCCTGAGTGTATAAGTGTGTTCATCATTTTGAAATTTTGCGAGAAACAAATGTTGTGCTACTTTTCATGAATATCTAACAGAACACTTTAAGGAATCAAGTCGCTTTTCGTATCCATATAAAACATATTTCAGATGGATGGCAGGCAGATGGTTAGAAAAACATAATTAGGAACAGAACTAAAATGAAATAGAAAATAATCTTTAGCAAGAAATCTGCAAGCAGCGCATATAATTTTATTTCGTAAAGCGTACTTTTTAGGTGATGCCATGTCTGTGCATCCTGCAATGAGAATCTAATATTATTATGGGATGAATGTGCCACTTGGGGTTGGGCAGCAAAATCTTAAATGCAGTAGGAAAGTAAAAAATAAAATGGAATTTATTAAGTTTTTTTTTCATTTCTTTTTTGCATGCACTGGAAACTTGGCAATTAAAGCTTCAATTAAATGAAGACTTAGAAGTTTTGATATGAAGAAGACAGGGAAATACTTAAAGGATAGTTTATATCAATTGAATTGTGTTTAGATTTGAGGAGATTAAATTTAAACATATAGCATTAAACACAATAACGACAGCAGACTACAGGCTACAACTTCTCAAAAATAGAATCCGTCTGCGTACATGAGAATGATTATTTTTACTACTACAGACAACACGGCTACGGGTTGTTGTCCATGCTGTTTTTATGGTTGTAGCCCAATTAAACTGATTTCTATTTTGGTGAGCGACAAAGAGTAGATGCAATGTTGCCAGTATAATATAAGTAAATTCAATCAGTGTAAACTTGAAAACATACTGTTTTATTATACAAAAAGAAACAACAAACTTTATTTCCAAGCTAATGAAATGACAATATACATGTACTGTGGACTTTAAATATATTTTATTGGAATAACACTATTTAAGAGTATTACATACATGAAGGCGGCTACACTGGTGTAAAAAGAGAATTCTACTATGAACAACAACTCAGTGTTATTGATTTCGTGGTGTCGTTCTAAAAATAATTAAGTAGCTGACTGCGAGGCGACAATTGTAGCCAACGACTTTTGTAGTTGGTGTTCGTGTAGCCTGCTGTCGTTATTGTGTTTAATGCTTATGCCGCCTTGTTTGTTGTGAACTAAGTACGTCTATGTAAAGGGTTCTTCATAAAGTGCTTCCCATCGCCTTATGAAACTTTCAACTTTTCGTTTATAAATTAAAAAACAATCTTCTCTACTTTTGCAAATGATATATGTTGGAAACTATTGGCCAAAAGTAGGGTTCTACCAAAATAAATAAAACAAAGTGTCGCCAAAATTATTATTAATTTGAAAGTTCTAGTGTTGAAAAATAATAATTATTTATTGAAATCTCTCTCTCTCTCTTTCTCTTTTTGAAAAGAATTATAACAACGATTTTGTCTCTTCATTTGAAATTTTTAATCCTCTTGCAGGATTAAAGTTCTTACAAGATGCGCATATTCTCATTCCAATTAATAATTTATTTTGTGCTGATTTATTGAACCCATTCCACATTTACAATTAATTGTAAATTTAAATTTTATAAATCCTTCACAACTTTAAAATAAAATCCAAAATAACGCAGCATTATTTTCCAAAAGTTCTGAGGAGAAGCCAAAAATTTTATAAAATGGCCACTAAATGGAATATTGAAACAAAACTTTAAAGTCTACATTAAAACCAGACGGTTTCATTGTTAATCTAGAGTTGAGGATTTTGCTTTAATATTCCAAGTATAGGGCGTTTTTTATAGGGTGATACAGCTTTGAGTTGGCATCACTGCTTCAGTTGACCACCCATTTAACAGCTGATAGTAGCTTTTTGTTTAGTTTGTTTTGACATTTCATTATCGATCGACTTACACCAGAGCAACGCGTGCAAATTTTGGAAATTTTTAATCAAAATAATGGTTCTGTTCGTCAAACTTATCGTGCACTTCGTCCATTCAAAATTTTTTGGTTGAATGGGTACGTAAATAAATAGAATTGTCGCATTCGGAGTGAGGAGAATCCACAAGCTTTTGCCGGAACACCAGTACATCCACAGAAAATTACTGTTTGGTACGTTTTATGGGTTGGCGGAGTCATCGAGCCATGTGTCTTCAAAAACGATGATGGTCAGACTGTTACTGTTTGTGAAAATCGGTGTTCCAGATTGCGCCTTGTACGCGCCAGCCGTGGCGGCCACATGGCCGAAATTATATTTAAACATTAATGTCATAAAATTTTCTATCCAATAAAGAGCGTTTCATTGATATCAAAAATATATTACTTTATTTTATTATGATTTAAACTTGTATCACTCTATAAAAAACAACCTATAGTTACTGCTATAAATTTTTTAAAAATATTGAAACGTTATTTTGCATTTGAGGTAGCGATAAATTGTGTCCAAATTGTATTGAAATTTTTGGCTAAAACGAAGAATTTGATACTTAAATTCACATTGAAACTGTTTCTAGTGCTTTGTCGTGGCTGGGTATTTTTAATGGTTCAATGGACATTTTTTTTTATTCTAAAGGGGAGGGAAATTCACTTTTTGGATGGCATTGCCAACCTGCATAACGACATTTCCACGCCTGTGAGCACCTGCATCCCAAACACATGAATAATGCAAATTCGTTTGAGCTGACATAATACGGATGTACATAATTAACTAATTGTGTTTTGTATAGTATACTTATAGGAGTTAAGCTGACAAGCAAATGATTGCACATGGGTAGGCTGATTTAATTCACGCCTTAACATATTTAAAGTTTAAATGTTTTCGAAACATGTTTTGAATGTAATCAAATCGAAATCGAGGTGTTTTCCTCAAAATTGCATTCAACTGAAACTAAATTTGTGCACAAAAAAAACACCATAAATATTTCAAAATATTTAGCCGCGTGTGTGAAACACGAGCATTTATTTTCAATCTATTTTCTTATACAATTTGCTGTGCCTATTTTTATTTCTCTTCAAAATGTATTGTTGTCAGGTTGAACGGCTTAAGCAAACCCAATAAAATAGACTGAAAACTAAAACAAACAAAAAAAAAAGAAAACTATGGAGATGCTAAGAAATGTATGAATTGGGCGGCCACGAGTTACCAAAAAGCACATGTTTTATTCTGCATCAGATATGTATTATTTATCTGTGTACTATTTATGTCTCTTTTTTATTTTATTTTTTCCTCACGCATCCTTAATTCAACACAGTATTCCTATGTCATGAAAGTTTTTCTTTTAAATTCCAATAATATCATTAAACCCTTATAGCCAAATTATCTTAAAATATAAAAAAAGTTGTTTGAAGAGAAATATTCAGCAATTTTGAAATATACAATTTATTTAATAAATATTATTTGGCTATAGTAATACTAGTGTTGGCAAGTGTCACTTATGACAATTTGGCGGTAAGGGATCATATACATTTATGAAGAAAGTTTTGTAATATGGAGCGATAAAATTTTTAGTACTTTTAGTTTAACGACACTTTCGTTGTTCATGTCCATGCATGAGAATATGGCATTAGCGAAAACGGCAGAAAATTTTGAAATTGAAATTGTGAGGAATTTTTGTAGAAAAATCTTGATCTTATAAAGAAATTTTCCAAGTTCTGAATATGTTCTTAGAAAGGAAAATAAATACAATCAAAGTGTAGAGCATTTTTTTAAAAAGAATATATTATTTATTGGCTTTAAAGAATCGCGTACTCTACTTACCGGACTCTTGCAGTTGTTTCTAGAATCGGGAGATTTCATTACATGGAGAGGAGAATTTAGGGTTAAACATATTTGAAGGAAAAACCTGCCAAATAAAATGTAAAAAATTCGAAACTTTTTTTCACATATTTGCTATTTTTTCAACCTTCCTTTTTTTAAATAAAAAAGCAGTTCGCCAAAGATTAACGATATATCGAAAATAGAAAAATATAATATAGGGTGTTTTTTACAGATTGATGCAAGTTTAAATCATAATAAAACATAGTAATATATTTTTGATATCAATGACACGCTCTTTATTGGATAGAAAATTTTATGACATTAATGTTTAAATATGATTTCGGCCATGTGGCCGCCACGGCTGGCGCGTGAAAGGCGCAATCTGGAAGACCAACTTCCACAAACAGTAACATTCCAACCATCATCGTTTTTGAAGACATACAATGACTCCGCCAGCCCATAAAGCGCACCAAACAATAATTTTCTGTGGATTCTCCTGACTCCAAATGCGACAATTCTGTTTACTTACGTACCCATTCAACCAAAAATGGGCTTCATCGGAAAATAAAATTTTGAATGGGCGAAGTGCACGATAAGTTTGACGAACAGAACCATTATTTTGATTAAAAATTTCCACAATTTGCACGCGTTGCTCTGGTGTAAGTCTCTCCATAATAAAAGGTCAAAGCAAACTAAACAAAAAGCAACTATCAGCTGTTAAATGGGTGGTCAAATAAAGCAGTGATGCCAACTCAAAGTTGTATCACTCTATAAAAAACACCCTATACAACGTTAAAATAAAAAAGAGCTATTTTCATTAGAAAGATTTTTAACTCGAACAGTTTTTACTTGGGACCTTTTTTTACTCCGAAAGGAGAATTTCAAGAGACATTTTCAAAAGTAGAATCCATTGAATGAAAAATAAATACTTGGAAAGTTTTTTAACTCCATTTAACAGTTCGCCCACACTGACTGTATTACGATGTCTACAATTTATGTCAATTTATTTTGCAAGGTAACTCCTGGAAGTAACCATTGGCCGATGCCGTGTTTTATAAGTTTGCGTGGATTCACTCCCACAAAATTTGTTGTTGGAAATATTTAGAAAATTTTATAGTTTTTTCAGAAGAAGATTGGTTGGCGATAGGGACAACTATTTATCTTACTGAATAACTTAAATATAAATTTTGTACATGATTGTGAGTGTTGAATAAATTCTTAAGAATTTTAAATTTATTTTAAACATTTTTATTTGAATAAAAATTAAACACCAGAGCAGTTTTATCTTAACTTTCAAACTTAACACAACTGCCATCAACCCAGAATTTCCCACCAGAAAAAACCCATCGTTCGAAAATTATAAGAACTCATATAAGATTGAACAAGAGAATTTATAAGCAGACAAGAAATGAAATATAATAAAATAAAATACAACAGAAACAAACAAACAAAAATAAAAAAATAAAAAAGGCAGAAGAAAACAAGACGCCATAAAGTCGGCACTTTTAGTTATATTTTATAAATTTAATAGATAAACACAAACATACTCAAACATCTATAAACCAAAATGAAAGATATTCTATAATCACACAATCGGAAGAAAGAAAGAAAAAGAAGAAGAAGAAAAACCTTAAAGCTTAAAAGCTTTATATGATTTTTTTCTTCTTCGTCTTCTTCTTCTTCTAGCCCATAAGCACACGTCCTTGTTTTCGTGTATTAAAATGTTTGGAATGTTCTCTTTGTCTTGTTGCAGGTCCTACAACCGTACAAATGGTTTCACAAAATCGTCCGCCACCACCACCAATGCCGGTACCAGTGCAGGTACCCCAGGGGCAGGTAATGCAGCCATATGTCAATGAAAGTGGCACATTGACACATGTGGTATTGTCGCCGCAACAATATCAGCAACTACATGCCGGCCAAGGACACATGCATCCGCCATTTGTAAGTTTTAATTTGATGTGTTTCTAATTTATTTCATTTTATTATTATTTTTTTTTTTTTTTCTTAAATATATTTCTTCTGAAATTTAAATTTTTATACGCACACAAAACGAGTACATATTTCTTTCTTATTTATTTCACATAAAAGAGCCGAAAGTTGTCCACTCTTGTGTTAGACAAAGGAAACATTCATAGAATTTTATTTATTATTGTTTGTTTTTGTTGTTGGTCAGTTTCGACTGCCAATTATTTCTGTATGAATCATATCCACACAAAGGAGCAGGACATTTTCTTTTTTCTCTTTATATGTAAAAGGTTTTTAACCTTTTTTTTATTAGATACTCGTATAATAAATAATAAAAAGTTTGCTGGAATAGTCATTTATATTGAATAATGAAAATTAAGCGAAGAAGGAGTTCGAAGGAATCGTTTGTTGTGGGCAAAGAGTGTGATTAATATTATTTTAAGCTCAATGTCCTGTTTTTAATTGCACGTCGTTTAGTGTTATTTATTAAAGGCTTTTAATTGTTAATATGATTTATTTTATAAATTAATGTGTGAAAAATTTTGTCTAACCGATAGTATATATTTATCGATAAAAATGTCTGCTCTAAAATCGATCACTTTTCTTTAGGTAAATCAATCAGCCAGCTTCAGTAGTAGTTAATTTTTCTTTAAATCGTTTAACCGCTGTCGACAAGACTTATAAGATGAAAATAAATTGTTTTTAAAAAAGCTTTGAGCTTAACATTAACATTCAGTCCATTCAATTGTGAAATACGCATCAATATAATTCCAATAACTAACCAAAGGGCGCTACTATTTTCCTCAGAATTTATATTATCTATTATGGAATTGACTCACAATGAATTTTGGCCAAATAATGGCTTAAATAAATAATTTATGCAAATCTTTCATTAAGCTAATCCAAACTTGTATTTGCATGCACCCGTTTAGCGCATGACAATTATTTTGCACAAATTTAATGCCAGCCAGAATGGTCGTTAGCACATTGTATTTATCGTAACCAGGGGACGTGAATAACAATTATTTTGCAAATCGATGGAAGATCGAAAAGAGTTTTATTCAATATATTCAATAAATTAGATATAATTTTTTAAATCTTTTAAGTTTAAAAATTACTTGTTTCTTAAGCAAAAAATAAACATCAAGAAATAACTTGTTAATAAACTAATTTTTTGACATATTGTCATTGTACTATTATAATATGAAATTTATTTGTTGGGTGGTTAAGCAATGTCTATATGCATTTCATTGGCGCTTCTTACCAAATCGTCAGTAGACTTCAACCACAGTTTTGCAAAGTTTCAAACTTCTCAACTTATTAAAAGACTTCCAAAAACCATCTGAGAATTATGTTAAATAAATTAACTATAAAAATACTATAAAAAAACTATAAAAAAAATGTGATTTTTTGAAATTGTTTGTGAATTTTTATAGTTAATTTATTTAACATAATTCTCAGATGGTTTTTGGAAGTCTTTTAATAAGTTGAGAAGTTTGAAACTTTGCAAAACTGTGGTTGAAGTCTACTGACGATTTGGTAAGAAGCGCCAATGAAATGCATATAGACATTGCTTAACCACCCAACAAATAAATTTCATATTATCAAGAAATAACTTTTATATTCCGATAAATAAATTAAAATCAGGAAATAACTTTTATATGTTGATGGAAAAATAAAAGTCAAGAAATGAAAAACAAATAAAAATAAAAAAATAACTTTTATTTTCCCGAGGAGTTAATACAACTCAGAAAATAATTTTAGTTTTCAAACGAAAAATAAAACTCAGAAAATATAATGACTGAAATTGAATTTTTAAAATTAAACTTATAAACTCTACGATCCCTGATTGTAACAATTATTAAACACATAATTAGAATTATTGAAACAAAATAAATCTAAATAATATTCTGTTTAATAATGCGGTTTTTTTTATTTTTATTTTTATTATTTATTTCAATAGAATTTTCGAAATGAAATGCCATAAATATAATTTGAGAGAAAATATTAAACAAAACATAATTAAATAGTACAATTTGGTTTTCAATATAAAAGCTAAAAATAATTTTGAATTAATTATATATTTTAAATGGAATCAATAAAATCCTAACACGCAGAAGTTTTTATAAAAATTAGTGTCGTTTAATTTTAATATAATTTTTAATATGTTGCAAATTCTACCGTTCAAATTCGACAATTTATAAAAGATTTAAGAAAACTGTCTATTGTGAATTGTCGAATTTGAATGAGAAAAGCGCCAACCGTAATTGGGCTGAATTAATATTAAGTTTAGCGGTGACTATTTAATAGGGCAGCAGACGCTGGCATGTCAAGTGATTGGCCGCTTAAGCTCGAATTTCTTTATGTTGTTGTTTAGGTCGCAGGAAAGCTGACAAACTTTATTTTAAACTTAGAAGAGAAAGGTTTTCCACTCTCGCTGGTTCTCAAGGCCCTTTGGAAAGATATGGAATACTGGCGAAATATTAATTATTCCGGGTTTTTTGAATTCTTTTTTTTTTCAAATCTAGTAAACGCGTATAAATTTGATTAAAAGTTTCTTAAATTTTTAATATTTCTTCTCTCTTTCGCTTTTTACATTCACTGAGAACTGATAGAGTAGAGGCAAGAATCAGGGTTGCATTTTCCCCTTCACGGGGAATAAAAATTTCGTGCGAAAAAAATACCACTTGTTATTCACAATAGAGATGATTAATAGAGAAATTAATTAAGTGATAAATTCTTTTTTTTCAAAAAAACGTTTTTGAATTTTCTTATCGTTTCAAAAAAGTAAAAATTAAAATAGAACAATTAACTTTAAATTCATGGGTAAAACCCATCGTATAAATTAAATATGACGTTAAATCATCGTATGAATTGATTGTGCCTCTTTGAAATTAATTAAGAAATTTTCGTTAATATAAATTAAAACATATTTGGCGGCTGTCAGCTTAAAATAAAACAAAATTGCACATTTTCTTAGTCTCTCTTTGCCGAAAGCTGAAAGATGATATCAACGTTCTGGCAGACCAATTCACAAGATTATCTGAAAATATTTAACTTATTTACAACTGTT
Source organism: Linnaemya vulpina (assembly GCA_963675445.1). Taxonomy (NCBI): domain Eukaryota; kingdom Metazoa; phylum Arthropoda; class Insecta; order Diptera; family Tachinidae; genus Linnaemya; species Linnaemya vulpina. Next base: position 104,584,835 of record OY776276.1, read on the forward strand.
TGTTCGCTACGTTTGTTTTCTTAACTTAATTACATTTCAAATTTATGTTAACATGTCTTAATACTATTTACAAGTCTTAAGACTTGTGCAATTATCCTAGTCTTTGTTTAATGAATTCAAATTTCTAAGGAATTAAACTGTTACATAATGAGGGAAAGTTTTTGTTGGCTCTCATATCAATTATTTAATATTGTTAAGATAAATAGAGTATTTTTGGGGCTTTTCTTTCTTTGGTTAGTGCATTTAAATTTGCTAAGCACTTTATAAACTGGTCAGGTTTGTGAAAATGTTCTTTATTCAAGGTAGACTCACACACACATGCGTGTTTGCTTTTCTACCTTTTAATTGAATTGTATTCACAAAATTTTTACTTTCGTACAATTTACGTTGTTGCATAAAATCCAATAAACCGCAAAATTACCTTTATAAATAATAAAATAAAATTGAAACTTGCACTCACTCATACACACTCACACATGCACACATTCGCAAACAAACAAAAAAAAATAAATAAAAATATGATTGCAAATGATTTACCACAACCTGGTTGAATGTAAAATTTTGATAACCCGTCTTAAAAACAAAACACAACAAAATTCGCACACACACATAAATAATAATTAAATTTTCAAAACATAAATCAAGTAAGATTTTTTTCATAAGGCGGTAACGAATCTTATATACCCTTTTCATAGGAATAGAAAGTTAAAGTTTTGTAAAAGAGATCTTCAAAAAAAAACTCCGTGTAGGGTGTTGCTTTTCTGTAAATATTTGAATTCTTAATCAGGTTTAGGGTTTTTGTGACTTTCAAAGCAATTTAAAAGAAACATTTTTTCAGACAATATCCCAAATAAATAGATATTTAATTTTGTATAATTTTATCAGCATATATTTTGGCTGCAAGCAAGTCAAATAATAAGGAGTTTATTGTATTTATCAAATAAAAAGGAGTAGTGAGCTGTTGCAATTTAATATCGCATGCTCGTCCATTTACTTGTCCAATTTAAGCATTAAACACAATAACGACAGCAGGCTACACGAACACTGACTACAAAAGTCCTTGGCTACAATCGTCGCCTCGTAGTCAGCTACTTAATTAATTTTAGAACGACACCACAAATCAATAACCCTGAGTTGTTGTTTGTAGTAGAATTCTCTTCTTACGCCAGTGTAGCCGCTTTCATGTATGTTATACTCTTAAATAGTGTTATTCCATTAAAATATATTTAAAGTCAACAATATATGTCAAGAAATTATTTGATTAGCTTGGAAATATAGTTTGTTGTTTTTTTTTTTTGTAAAATAAAATAATATATTTTTAGGTTTACAATAATTGAATTCATTTATGTTATACTGGCAACATTGCATTTATTCACTGTAGCTCACCGAAATAGAAATTAGTTTAATTTGACTTAAACCACAAAAACAGCCTGGACAACAACCCGTAGCCGTGTTGCCTGTAGTAGTAAAAATAATCTTTTTCATATACGCACATGTATTCTATTTTTGACAAGTTGTAGTCTGTAGCCTGCTGTCGTTATTTTGTTTAATGCCTGAGTAGAGGTATTATTCACAAACCATTATTAAATTTAAAGTTTTATTAAAGTATGAATTTTGTACTGCCAAAACTTCTTTGAAATGTCCGAGTTGGTTGTGTTTCTACCGAAAAGTTTGAAGTTGGTAGGGTACTCACACTGTTGTTGAACGAGTGCGATATGAAAATTTATGCTGGCGCTAAGATATTTAAGAGTTCGGTTATGGCACAGGAAAATGTATGAAATTGAATTATTTATAGCCGAGTTGATAGTAGGGAAGTATAATTTTTTTTTTTCGTACTCAAATTAAAGCTAAAACAAGAAGAAGTCAGCTCGTTAACAAAAGATTATCTAACTCCCAGTTAGAGTTATTTATGCTGCCCTTCTACTCTGAAGTATAAATAAAACTGATTTTCTAAAAGCTCTTTTGTAATATTATCTCAATGGGTCGTAATAGCAACAGGTTACTGTAGCAACCAACCAATTTAACAAGCATATTAACAATTAAATCACTCGAAGTGAATTATGAATTTTTGAAGAGCGTCGTAACCCGTAATAAAACACAAACTCTCTTTTTAGCAATTTACATACTAGCGTATAATTGTGTATGAGTGTTAGTGCAGACATGTTAATGTGCTTGTAATTTGTCATAAAATCCATTGTATTCATGACACCTTTTTTTCAACAGACCAATTAAATGTGTATTTAACCCATTTTATAATAAAATCCTTTAAAATATGTTTGGATTGTGTTTATGCGGAAATTACGCAACTCACTTGTACAAGAAAACAGATGCAACATGTTGTATTCTTGTATTTCAATTATTTTTTATTCGTTGTGTTGTGTTGTGTTGTTTTTTTTTATTTATTTTATTTTTTCAAACCGCGAAATCTGTGTTACGTACAATTTGCGGTAGACTTAATAATTTAAATAATAATTAATGAATGGCAGCAACAACCAAACAGAATTAACAATATGGCTTTGGCACATGCACACACACATACACACATACATGCACATACATGTATGCAATTTACTATACATATAATTATTTTCGTCAAATAATAACGAAAACACTAGCAGAAAAATTATTACAACTTGAAACTCTTTCCATCAACTTTATGAGTACGTACGATTTTTTTCATTAAACAAAATAATTAATTATTATCATAATTACGCTGCTAATAACACACAATGCAGCAAACAACCACAGTCACTGAGGAGGCCTGGAGGAAAACACAAGAGTTAAACAAACGAAATTTAATTAATCCTGCTAATACGGGAAGTGTTGTTTCATATAAAGAGTTTTTCATTAAACGTTTGCTATTTTCAAATACGAATAAAATAAATAGAGTGTGAGACATCATGGAAATATTCTGTTGGTGGGAGAGACTTATTGAAGTTATTGTGGGTGGAAAATAACACTCGTATAAAATAAATATTTGCTTCAACTGGTGGCACTTTAACAACCCATCGATCTTAGTAACTATCAATAGGTTACAGTCTTTTAAAAAAAAAAGTTCCTTCCCAAAAAATATTTCGAAGTTCTTTAAAAATATTTCGAATATCCAAAACCCATTAACATGAATAAATTGGAAAATCTTACTCCGTACACTGTCATCTCAACTGGGAAAAAAGATAGATTATTTTTTAAAATCTGGGTCAAAGTTAATGAAGTTTGCTGCTTCTTTTAGTTTCATATGATTACAAAAAAAAAAGACTACCAAAAGCAGTTTCACCTCCAGTTTTAATAACCTTTTCCACATGACTTCACGGGTTTTGTTCGTCAAGCACTTCTCACTTTTATTTGGTGTATTCGTTTGTACGGCAAAAAGTAAAAAACGAAATCATAACAAAATTAAAATAAAACTTTAATGGAATTTGTCATTAAAAAGGGTTATAAAGTCGGCAATAAAAAAAAAAGAACGCAACGCATTGTATTCTTTTGAATGTTTTAATAAAATTTGCATTTTACGGTTTATGGAAAGTGTGATGGACATGGCAGTTGACCCTCAAGCATGGAAAGTTTTTCATCCCAGAGTTTTCAGTTTCCATATTAAATACAGCAGAATAAAAAGCCCGACTTAATTCTTTTTTTATAACACATATTTTTTATTTTAATACTTTTGGGTGTTAATATGAAAAATGTAAATGTTTTTATGTGCTGTTTTCGTTTATTTTTGTTGTGCTTTTTTTTATTTAATTTTTTCGTAAAGAAATTTTTAAGCCCGTAATAAAAGCCATTTTGGGAATAAGTGAAATTGACCTTCATAAATATTCCACTGAGCCTGTAGCGTAATAATTCCGAATTGGAAATTATTTGTGTCTACTTGAGCGCCGTAAACCAGCATCCAGTAGAGGAAAAAGAGTTTCAAAAAGTCCTTCACGCGAAACTAAATTTTTTTAATGGAAACATTTTAGTGCAGGTTATTGTCCACTGAAATTTTGATATCACAATGAGAACACACTTTAAAGTAGAAATAATTCACAATAGCACTTTTAGAAAAATTATTGATGCCAGAGCTGGACATCACTACTCTTTTCTACTGCAGAGCAGTACTTCATTTATGAAGGCAACAACTCTGGAATGCTGAAGAAAATCACTGGCTTTGATGTGCAATAAATTTGCCTTTAATTTCACACTGGAACCAAAAATTCGTTGGAAATTAGAAATAATTTCTTTTTCGCTAATTTGTTTGTTTGTATTTGTGCAAATCTTTCTTTAAAACTATAATTAAAGGGTGTTTTTTATAGAGTGATACAAGTTTAAATCATAATAAAACATAGTAATATATATTTGAAATTAATAAAACGGTGTTTATTGGATAGAAAATTTTATGACATTAATGTTTAAATATGATTTCGGCCATGTGGGCCCGCCACCAATTTCCACAAACAGTAACATTCCGACCATCATCGTTTTTGAAGACATAAGGGCCAATGACTCCGCCAGCCATAAAGAGCATCAAACAGTAATTTTCTGTGGATGTACTGGTGTTTCGACAAAAGCTTGTGGATTCTCCTCACTCCAAATGCGACAATTATGCTTATTTACGTACCCATTCAACCAAAAATGGGCTTCAGCGGAAAATGAAATTTTAAATGGACGAAGTGCACGATAAGTTTGACAAACAGAAAAAAATTAAAAATTTCCACAATTTGCACGCGTTGCTCTGGTGTAAGTCGATCCATAATGAAATGTCAAAGCAAACTAAACAAAAAGCAACTACCAGCTGTTAAATGGATGGTCAAATAAAGCAGTGATGCCAACTCAAAGTTGTATCACTCTATAAAAAACACCCTACATATTGAGACTACCAGTTTAAAAAAAAATACAATTTTTAATTTAATTAACTATTCATTGCAATTCCGTTATTCAAATGAGTTGAATTAATCATGGCAAAATAGTTATTAAATTTTCATATAAAACAGGCAATTTTATTCTTTTTATTAGAGTTGAAATAATAATTGGAAATTATTTTAATACAAAAAGATTTTTATGCAAATGCTGATTCCAACGAATGTGGATCATTTGACGCGATAACTTAACGATAAACTCTATACAAATCGTGTTATTTAAGTAATTTTATACAATTTCAATATATTAATTAAGTTGTTGCATGGCAAGTGGAGCTTAATTAAGGCTTTCCTAAATTTGCACAGTCCCTGCAAAGCTGCGCAATCAAAATGCATGCCTAAAATGGAAAGTATGAAGATTTGGCCAACTGGGTGGGTTGTTAACTCTTTTGTACATATATTTTTCTGAGGCTTTTGTTAGTGTCACGCTCGAGGTAAGAAATGAAAGTGTTGTTCACAAAACTTTTTTTTTTGTTTTGTTTTGTTTATTGTGTTGTTAATTTAATACTAACAAATCAAAAAGAATCATATTTTTATTTTGTTTTGATTGCGTGTAATCAGATTTTCCGTGTTTTTCTTTGCGATTGTTACGAGTATCATCATACTTTTCAATTTCCTGAAAATTAAAAAAAAATAAAATTAAACCACAAACGTTTCTGCACATGTTTGTTAACAAAACCATTTGCCATGCATCGCTCTCTCTCTCTCTCTCTCTCTCTCTCTCTCTAAGAAGACGTGTTTTTTTCACTGTACATTTTTGCAAGATTGTGTGACTGCGAAATTTTTCAAAGGCTTATTCAGATGGTTGGTAATTTAAGTGGAATGTTTTTTTTAAATGTATTTTGTCCATTAAAATCACATTGTATGCTAATTATGTTTGTCTTTTTTTATTTGAATACTACATGTGCAGTGGAGTTTTTGTTTTACTGCCTGTTGTGTGATGTAATAAAAAAAAGTGGTGTTAAACATGTTTAAATTTATTCCAGTGTTGTTCTTGTTTGTGTATATGTGGTGCTACATATACATGTGTAAATATATACATGCATACATTATGTACAAGTGCACATAGTTTGCGTTATTTTGCACAGAATTGCATTTTCAAATAAATAATTATTAAAAAATATTAAATTTAGTTGTGAATAAAATGTTGGACCATCTCTTATTGTGTTATTTAATTTTTGTTGCTGACATGCATGTGCATGCACTCATAATTTTGACAGGTCAACACATTAATTTATAATAATATGTCTCACAATTTTTTTTTAAACGTAACCAATTTTTTAAATTGAATCTATAAACTAACATTGAATCAAAATATATCTTAAAATAAATATCTTGATCTTGATTTTCCATTATTTTATAGTAATCGAAAACTACACAATCAAAAGCATAGAAGCATAGAATAGGACATTTATTTATTTTATTATAATAATTATTATTATTATTATTATTATTATTATTATTATTATTATTATTATTATTATTATTATTATTATTATTATTATTTTATATTTTTTTTTTCATCAAATTATGAAAAATATTTTGGAATTATTTTAATAAAAGAAAACCACAAAATTAAGTTATTTGTAGCTGTGTGATTATAAACAGATTAGCAGACTGTGTTAACAGGTCTGAAATTGGTCAGCAGACATGCACTAAACAGCTCTTGAATCCTAACCAGGAATCTTTTGCCTGTTAATTGTACAATAATTTCATGTCTGTAAATGCAGGGCCCAAATCGCGGCACTCGTTATCGAATGAGCATTCGTACCGAGTGAAATTTCGTTACATATCGAATAACCAAATTATGTCACTCGATAGCTATCGAATCGAAATTTAGAAGTAAAATGTAAATGATTTTTTGTTTTGTAATAGAATCAAAAATAGAATCATTTCTACAAATGAAAACAAAACTAATTTTTTTAAACAAAAAACTAGTAAGTAAAATCACAGTAGAATATTTAGATTAATTTTAATGTAATTTGATTATTTAGGAAATGGATCCATCATATTTATATATCTAATCCTCTTCTGAGGAAGAAGAAGAACACTGCGTGCAAAGAGACAAATGCGAGCCTTTGTCATTAACAGACACAGCGTAAGCGGGAAAATTTTGATACGATTATACAGAAACGGTTTAGATTGTCCAAGGAAGCTTTTAATTTTGTGCTTTCCCAAATTAACTTTTCCGGTAGCACGTCAACATCAGTGCCAGCGGAATTGCAATTAGATGCAACATCGTCCCTTTTAGCCAGATAATCAATTTACTTTTATTTTGAATTTAAAAATTCATTTGGTGCCTACATTTTAGTCGATTCTATTGAATGAATAATAAAATGTTTCTTTTATAATATTCAAATACGTAAGGAGCATACAATTTCGATTGCTTATGTTGTGTCGAGTGAGATCTCTAAAGATGGCATTCGATCGAGTACTCGTTATCGAATGCCATAATCTCAAATTTCGATACACCTTACTCGTTATCGAGTGCGGTGATCTGAAAAGCAAAAATTTTGATCAAATTCATGCAATAACGACTGCCGCGATTCGGGTCCAGCAGTTCAAATAAACTAAATCACAAAGAATTGATATAAGTCTCCGTTTACAAGTAAGAAATTAAAAGACAGAACGGGTTTCTTTACTTGGTGTTTGTGTTTTTATAGCAAAAAGTAAAACAGATAAACCAAAAAATGTCCAGTACAGAGAATTGTGTACTACACGCACGGTTGCCACTCTAAACTTTTCTTCGGGACCAAAATCCATAAAAAAAAGAACCAAAATAAAAAGAGGGAACCAATTTTTTCAATTTTATTTGCATACCAGCATAATACAATACCTTTTTACACTGAAGTCAAATTGTCAATTTCTGACTTGTAAACAAAAGTAACAATCGATCAGTGTTGCCAATATAGCTTTTTGATTTACTACTGCGGGTAGGTAAACGAATCAAATCTTTTACTTTATGTGAAGAGTAATAATTTTCGTAAATACATTTTTACAGGCATGATAAAACTTTCAAAATTTATTTATATTATAACCGTTAACTTTTCATAAAGGAAAAAAAATAAACCAGCGAACCAAACGTAAAAACAACAACAATTTTTTGTTCAATTGTACCACAGTGGCAACTGAGACTACACGCTCCACCTCTTCAACAACTTACCGACCAACTTCGTCTATACGAGTATATGTGCCCATCAATTTCGTTCTAGTTCATTATGACTCGATGTGTGCCTAAAAAAAAGTACAATTGCAGCACTGTTACGCAGACTTCTGTAAAATATCCTTATTCGTGGTATTTAATCGTATAAATATTTTCGGCGCATAATTTCCCGAAAACATTGCGATTTCGGGCGAGGTAATTACGCCAGGAATACTGTAGGAAGATCCTGTGCCAAAACTGTCTCTTTTGTTTAACATTTTTTGTGAATGGGCCCACTGTGCAGTCAGCCAAATTGTTGCGCCCGTTTTTTTTTTCTGTTAACCGTTAATTTGATTGAGGCAACATTTAATATTGTTGCATATCGAAAAAGCAACAACGACCTTCTTGTTAACGTAAGAAAAAGCACTTTTGCTGTCGTGATAAGTGGGCAGGGAGGGAAATAGGAAATTAAGCAGAAAATCACATGATTGTGATACAAGCGAGTTGTTTGTTTTATAAGATATTTAATTACACGTCAAAATGCGAGAAAAAAAATCGAATATAAAATGAAAAGAGTTTTTAGTTTATGTGTGAGCACACCTTAATATTTTAGCGAAAGATAAAAAACGGCCTTGAAATAATCATAAATAGTTACCTCTAGAACGAGTTTATATTTTTGCATTCAAGAAAAATACAATTTTAAATCATGCCATTTTGACAACGTTGCAACGAGATAGACAAGCAAAAATTTTAACATGTACTACAGTGTTCATATGTATGTATGTGTTAGATATGTATGCACGTATATGCCTGAGTATGTATGAGGGTATTTACTCACATATAAATAAATACAGATGTATGTCTGTCTGTATGGATACACAGAGATGAAAAAGGATTTCCAAATAAGTTTTTAATGCATATAATCTTAAAAAGCCAGTCAAGGGTTTATTCCAAAGTTGGCAACATTTATGGTTTTTGGAGGAAAAAAAAAACTTAACAAACCATAATTCAAAGGAATAAAAAATGTCTAAGCACAAATTGGCATTAGTTGTCTCTTTAGATAGCCTTTTTATAATATGCTTTTTTAATATAAATTTTCTTTTTTTTTTTAATTTTCGCTAGACTAAAAATTTATATTGAAATATAAAATAACGCTGGCCCATTATCTTTCCTTTGAGAGAATAACTAGCGTTTTTTTTTCTTCAACGCAAATGTATTACGAATATCTGCAGCAATCTATAATTTTTAACAATTCAAAAAATAAAAAACAAAGTTAAAAAAGCAGTCAGATCTCTAAGCATTTTATGCCGCATTTTAATGGCGCCTTATATGCAATTTTCAATTTATTGTATAACAATTCAAATAAAGTTTAAGATATGTGTCTCAAATGCATTTTGTCTATGTTTTGTTTATCCAAGCACACACACACACACACACGCACATCTGTACATATGTACATATATACATACATTCACATAGATAATAATATGAATCATATTTATGAATGTAAGCATGTAGTATAACCAACTCCTTAATATGAAGAATGTGCATAACTGTAACAATGGATAAAGAGCAATAAAATTTCCCAGCCTCCAAATAGCGGATTCATAATGGTTTCAGGCATTCATATATCCTTTAACTACTATGTGGACATATTTAAAAGTTGTTTCAATGGCCAAGAATTGTTTGTAGTGAAAACTAAATCATATTGCATACTTAAAATGCCAATATGTTAGCTGTCATCATAAAATTTATAAATACCCATTCATACTTAATCACATACACACATGCATTCATATCCATGTTCATACTTACATAACTAATGTTAATTGAAAATCGTTTATGTAGTAGTGAGAGTTGTTTTCTGCAGTCTCCCTCGTGCATACAAACTTACATATATCAGATTAATAATTGCAAGTTTTATATTCCTACAACTCATATTCACGTCATTGTACATATCTATACAGCACACATGTGCAAAGACAAATATTCGATATCCTTAGAGTTATTTAAATACGTTACCACTTACTTTGTTAATGCTAAATATTGTATATGTAAGCTTAACAATCAAATCCGAAAAGCTTGGCTGCTGCCTTTCCCATAAAATGTCAAAATGTGATAATAATTAATGTAGTTTTGAGTAAACCATTAAAAATATACGAATGAATCAATTACGTTCACTTGACATTAACGGTTGGATAACTGCACTTGAATATTATTATTGGGCGACTAGTTTACAGTGAATGATCATTAAGAACTAGCAACCAAAAAAGAGAAGATAATTGTTTACTTTTTTTTTGTGTATCGCAGAGAGTGCATCAATACTTCGTCTTGGGATCAATCAGATGGAAACGAACCATATATTGTCATATACACATGCATACATATGTAGATACATATGATGTGTACATATTCATACCTATAAATAAGAAACAAGTATTTGGTTGATAAGAAACACAAGAATTAAAGAACAGTTTTTATAAATACGTGTACAAAGAATGTACGTTCTTTTGCTACATCGAAAATTATTTTTAGTGTTAGAATATTATATGAAAGCAAACACGTCAGCATAAACGATGGATAGTAAAATGAAGTGCAATGGATCATCGTCAATTCCAATAAAAGTAGAAATACACAACATCCATACATATATATATACATATGTTTATTAGTTTATCATAAATATTAAGAGAAAAATCATAACGTATACAATTTTTTAATGCAATTTCAGCTAACTAATGGCACATCACACTTCTATACACCAATACCAGGGGGATTTCCTCCCGGCTCGGCCGGTCAAGGTCCTGGACCATATCAGGTACCTCCACCGCATGGTCATATGGCACCGCCGCCGCAGTCGGGCACACCACAACCTCAGCAACAATCTTCGACAACAGGAACTAACTCTTCTCAACAGCAACAACATTCACCAGCATCGCATTCCGCAAATCATTCACCATCACCACCAAATAATAGTTATCACAAGGATGAAAGAACTCAAAGGCAGCATACCAAATTGTTACGGAAATTGGACAAACAACGTAAGCTCATAATATTATAAATTAATGTCTTTGTAGAAATAGTCTTAATATTAGCACAAACAGCATAAATTCTTCTATATTTTGGGCAGGCCTACCTATTTGCTAATCTTAGGAACAGAACAAGCTCAAAAGAAGTAAAATAAGTTCGAAAGTTATAAGAAACTCATACACATTTGAATAGAATTATTAGAATCAAAGTTTTGTATTCACTTCAAGATGTATAGCTTTTGCGTTTTCAGCGGGATCGCTAAATCTACCTTTCTTTTATAAATGTAGCATCTGCAACCTTTAGACATTTATTAATTTGTTTATATCGATTAATATATGATTCAAAGTAAAATTTAAATTTTTAAAAATATAATTTAAAAAATTGTTGCTAAATGCAAAAATAAATCAAGGTATAGTTTTTTTACATCTATTATATTCTTCGGTGCTATTTTTCAACTTTAGATTCGGAAGTTAAAGTTCTATCATAACAATTTTTGTAAAACTCAAAAACGAATCTTAATTAACATTAAGAAAATTAAACAAATCCATTTTCTTTAAGGCTCTGTTGTTTCATCGCCAACACATTCGCCGTCTCCCCGTCGTCAAGAACTACAAATGAATGGTCACAATACTAATAATAATGGGTCTTTAAGGTCACAACAAAATAACAGCAACAGTCATCATCAGCGCAAGCAACTGCAACAAAATCGTAATGGTAACGTTTCAAATTATAATAGACAAGGTGCCTCTTCAGTTGCCTCATCTGAAGAAGGCGATGATAATGTTTCTATAGGTGCTGCAAATGGTGCCGACGGAGATGAAGAAGAAGATTATCAAGCCTCTATAGTCGAACAGTTGTCGACTATACAAAAGCCAGAAGTAACCGATATAACAGCAAGATCAGCCAAAATTATATGGGAGGCACCGCAGTGCATCAGTGAGTCTGCCATACAGTTAATAAATATGCGAGAATTGCGTTACAACGTTTTATTAAGCGATCGAGCAAAAGAATGCAAATATAAAAGTTTGTATAAAGGTTCCTCATATGACTGCATTGTACAAGACTTAAAACCAGGCCAAGAGTATGTTGTTCGTTTACAGGTGCACTATGAACATTTGCATGGCACAGCATCAGAACCAACTGAATTTACAACACCAGCATGTGAACCAGATCGTCCTGTTGCGCCGCGTATGGTTATGTGCACGAAGAACTCCTTGCATTTACGTTGGAATAATCCTTTATGCAATGGCTCTGCCATTCAGCATTACCTTTTGGAATATGACGAGGGTAAAACTGGTGCCAGGGTGGTTGACGATTCATCTTGTAAATTTGTAGAAGCCGTTAAAGCTAAAGGAAAACAATACATTATGACCAAGTTACAGCCGTCAACCATTTATAATTTTCGTTTGGCAGCAGTAAATGAAGTAGGCCCTTCCGCCTTCTCTCCTGTATGCTCTTTCAGTACTCAAGGAAATCCTCCGTCAGCTCCAAAACCTCCTACTCTTCAAGCATTTAATTCTTCTTCATTAAGGCTGGTTTGGGAAAGACGTCAGTCAGATGGTGCTACTTGTATTTATGTTTTACAAATGTTAGACCGAGCCTCTGGTCATGGCTATTTGAATATGTACAATGGGCAGGATTGTTCTTACGAGTGTTGCCAATTGCGGAGAGCGACATTATACTATTTCCGTTTGAGAGCAGAAAATGAAGCAGGTGCTTCAGCTTGGTCGAATGAAGTGGCCTACAAGACAGCACCAGAACGTCCTGGCCGTCCCGGTAAACCCTATGCTAAAGGTAAAATCCATGGAACACACTTTCGAGTACGTTGGGAACCACCAACTGACAATGGTGGCACAGAAATACAACGGTATTATTTAGAAATAAATGCTGGCGGCCAAAAATTCGATCGTGTTTACACCGGCGTTGAATGTGAATCAACATGCGATCGTTTACAACCTGGAACTACCTATCAGTTGAGAGCTTGTTGTGAGGGACCTGGAGGTCTTAGCCCTTATTCGGAGATTAGTCACATCACCTCCGAAGCTGTTGTACCTGCTGCGCCACCTTCGCCCTACTATGACAATCCGCCTGGTCCTTATGCGGCGGTATTAAGGCTTGATAAACCTGATTATACTGGCGGGGCTCCGATACTAGAGTTTGAATTGCAATTACGTAAGCTTGCCGAACAAGAATCTCCTCGTACTGTATATCGTGGCAAGGATGCATACTGTGTGATTAAAGATCTTCAACCAGGTAATCAATATGAGGTGCAAGTAAGAGCTATTAACCGCATTGGCGCAGGTCCCTGGTCTCCCTGGTTTAAGTTTGGTTCAGCGGCTGCTGCACCCAACTATCCAGAATCTTTAAAAGTGATTATTAAGTCAGCTACACAACTACATGTTTCGTGGCAAGAGCCTTCAAATAAAGGAGGAGCTGCTATTGCAGAATACAGATTAGAAAGCGCCACTGCTTCAAACATGTCAAACGCCAACGAGTCAACTTCACCACAACCCCCACCCTCATCAGCATTTCACACTTGCTATCAGGGATTACAAACAAGTGCGGATATCCGAAATTTGTTGCCTTTTACTTATTACTATTTTCGGGTTAACGCGTGCAACATAGCCGGTGTAAGCAAATGGTCACCTTTAGTTAATTGTCAAACACCAGCTGCTGTGCCATCTGCTCCTCAAGTTAAAGATTTTGAATTTACATCTAACGAGGCCACACTGCGTTGGTCTGCCCCCGAATGCAATGGCTCAGATATTACAAACTACAACATTGAATATGCAGAACGCACCATCATGACTCCGGACAATACCACTGAATACACTGTCACTAATTTACAACCAGAAACATCATATAAATTTCGTGTACAAGCCATAAATGCCATTGGCAATGGCCCCTTTTCTCTGTATGCCAAATTGACAACACTGCCTTCACCTCCATCACCGCCCAAACTGGAGTGTTCTGGTGTGGGTCATAATTTCATCAAGCTCAAATGGGGTGATGGCAAAAATTTAGACTTTACTAAGTTCTATGTGGAAATGTTTGTTCAGAGAGCAAAAGAATTTCAAGTAGTATACTCTGGCACAAACTGCATGTGCAAAGTCAATAAACTGCAAGAACGCACTGCTTATACATTCCGCATTTGTGCCGGCAATGATCGTGCTGGTATAGGCGAGTATTCCGAAGAATTTGTGTTTTCTACCTCTGCCTGTCTGCCAAACAGCATCAAAGCTCCTCGTATTGCTCAAAATCTACCAACAGCTGCCTCCTCCACATCATCTGCCTCTAATGCAAACAATGGTAGCACGCCTTCTGCATCATCATCGACTGGTGTAATACCGTCAGGACTACTGCCTGAAACTCCAAGTTTTCTAACGGGCTTAGGTAACTTAATGTTAGGTGTGCCTCTGACATTGGAATGGCAGCACTCAAAAAATTCATTCTCAGATCGTGTGGAATATATGCTACAGTATGCCATAGGCAAGGATGGTGAATTTAAAAAGGTACATAATTTGTAATATTTAAAAAATAAAACAATTATATATACTAAACGTAAAATATCATAATTGATCTCTTATATTTTAGATATACCGTGGCAGTGAGACCAAATTTACAATTGAAAATTTAGAACCTGGCGGTCTATACCAATTCCGTGTTTGTCCTATAAGAGTTACAAATAATGGGGAAGATTTGCAAGGCGCTTTTACATCATCATTTCGTCATCAGGTGCCACTTATACCTTCACTAGATGAGATTGATGGTAATTTATTGGGCAATGCAGCGGCCCAAATGTTTGCCGGCCTTAACGCAGCCTCTGGCAACAGCAGCCATGCAGCGGGCTCATGTCATGGTCACTCTCATCACCACGCGCATCATTCCCATATGAGTGGACATAGTCATCATCATAATCCCCTACATTCCCATCACAACAGTAGACACAGTGGCCATCATAACAACGGCGGTGGAAATAACGACTCCAACTCTAATTCAAATCTTCATCATCGTTCCGTATCTGCTTCGGCGGGCAGTTCGAGTAGCAGTTCACACAGCAGTAGTAGTAAAAATCAAAATCCCAATACCAACAATACACCGAGCAACAACACTTTATTGATAGGCAGCAATGCCATCGGCTTCATTCCCATTGGCAGTATGGCCAGTGAATTGGCTGCTAGTTTTGCCGGTTGTGATGATCCCAACCACCACCATCATCATCATCATGCTTTTCCTGATGTAGCTAATCAACTTAATGCTAGCGCCTCCTCCAGCACTGGCAGTAGTAATAGTTCCAACAATCCACAATCAGCTGCATCTCTGCTGGCTGCCAGCGCTAATCAATTATTTGCCAACAACCCAATCCTACTACAGGCTGCAACAGCTGCTATAAGCCATCATCAACATGTTTTGAGCCATCATCACGGCGGTGGTGCTCACAATCAAAATGCCGGTGCTTTAAGACGGTTTGTAACCAAACTTAGTTCAGTTTATTCCAATCGCAAACGTTTTTCAGATCAAGAAAAGGCTGTAATTTTCATGGTTTCATTCTTATTTTTCACTTTCCTCTTCGCCACGTTAGTTAAAATGTTTATGCGTTAAATTTCTAAAAGCGAATTTATTCTTTTGGGATTCAATAACTGCATGGATATTCTTTTCAAGAAAGAAAAGAAAATCTATACGAAAAATATACAGTTTCCAAAGAGACTCTTCTGAATTCAAGGTCCCTCGGAAAATTTTGTATTGAACAATAACAGGCATACATATAAACGATGAATTGGGGTTAATTTTATTTAATAAACAAGGGTTTCAGTATCTTACATATACATACACATATTTACATACATAATCCATGACTACCTAATCAAAACTAAAACATTCCAAAATAAGTGTTTCAATTGCAAGAAATAAATCTACAGTATTTTTTTTAATAATACATATTATTTTTATAATACTTTGCTAAATGCTATGTTTTTACTCACTACATGGCTAAACGTATAACTTGTTTGTTTCTAATATTATATTGCGTTATTTGTATAGATATTTGCTTTTATTTGTTGTAAGAGGCTTAAAGTAAATTTTTAATTTCAAAGAAAACATCCCTTCCCTAAATTAAATAAATGTAATAAATCCTAGTTTCAGAGTTGAGAAATAATTTACAGTAGTTGAAGGCTAAAAGTTGGAGTTAACGAATTTCCACATGTTTTATCGGTTATCGGACGGAAAAGAAAATTTTGTAACACAAATATTTAAGCTGTAATTAGTCTTTGCATTATTTGCATTATAAATTATGTGCAACCAAAATATAAAATAAACTCAAAACTTCATTCAAAATGTGATATTGAAATTTCGCTATTATTTCGCACGTATGAGGCAATGGAATCGAAATGTTGTAGTACAATATCGTGGATTCATTCTTTTAAAACAGTTCACGATGTCGTTCAATTATATCAATTAAAATAGTTTGAATTTTAAAAGTACATAATTTTAATGTTTGATTCGCACTGAAAGAAAAAAAACCCATTCGTTTAGCGCGACGAGTAAACATTTGGCGATATACTATGCATCTAAATAAATAATTTAAAGTGTCGTCTTAACATATAGAAACTATGTCGCTGTAAAGTCGAAACATAAAACAAGTGAAATATCAAGAAATCGAAACAGAAACTAAATTCGAACGATTTTGTCTTAAAATGTGTGACATTACAATATAAGAATTGACACTCTTGGTCTTTTTAAAGTTTTTCAAAAACACCATTGAAAAATACTTTGAAAAAGTAATACATATTCTTTTTCGAACGTAAACAACTGTTGTATTTAAAACTCTTATAACGAATAAAAAAAGTCTGCATTCGCTATAAAAATACAAAATATTTAGTTAACCAAAAGAAAAAACTTAAATACTTTTCTTAAACTCAAAAGCCTTAACCTCTTAAACCCCTTTCTATCTCCCTCTATTTTTAAATATTTATACATCTTATATTTCTTTTAACTTTCCATTTATACTTAAACGAGAAAACAACAAAGGAAAATTGTTAATAACAAAATGCATAAGAAGTAATTTCAAATAATATGACATTAAACACTGCTCAACAATAATAATGAAATAAGTATTTAGAAAAGAAATACGTAAAGAATTGTATTCGGGCTATTTGGAAAGAATCTCTTTAGATTCTTTTACAACAGTTCGTTAATACGAAAGTTTGTGGCTGTCGCTTCAATTTAAACTCCAATATTCATTTTTATTTGTGTCCGGGACTCAAATAAACAAAGATTTTCATTCTATATAAAAAAATCGAGAATCCAAAAAAATATGAATAAGAAGGGAAAAAGGGATTAAAATCTCCCCCACATCATAGGATCCACTGCTGCATATTAGTGCTCATGTATTTTGCAACTTTTCAACAGAAATGTAATAGTCGAACTAGTTATTTATTGTTCTAATGCAAACAATTCCCCAAATGATCGGTTAGCTTTAATTAATAATTTTAATCAGAGGTACGGGGTATTGCTCTGCTGAGAATATTTATTTTATATCAAATTAGTTGAGTAGTGCTTAGTAAAAAAAAAGTTATTTAAAACCGAACTAAAAACAAACTAAATAATATAAAGCATAAATTCTAATTTGTTCCATTAAGTATTGGAAAAAAAACATTTTGATTATAGTTGCAAAACGTTTTTTCACTTTTAAATGTGTAAAAAATTAAGCGTAATATAAAAATAAGCTACATATTAATAACGAAATCTAGAGAAAAAGTAACACTATTAAATCTGTCCATTATTTAAAAGATAAATAAAACTAATCTAACGAATTTCTATATATATAGATATCTCTTTTCTATTTAAAAAATGTATGTAACTGTTAAAAGATAAATAAACAATTCATATGAATTTCAAGCTTTTTTTTTCAATAATAAAAAAGTTATTTTACTTTTTGTAAATCTTAAAGAACACAAAAAGTTTTTATATAAAACAGTGATAAATTATATTAAAAATTAATTCCGTATTTTTATTTTTCCATATTTGATTCCCTTCCAAAATGTAAAAAAACAATAATATAATATACTATATACATAAATATAAAACATGTAATATTAAATAATTTATAGAAATTTAGATATAGTTAAAAGTCTAAATAAGTGTATGTATAACTATTTTATTGGTCTAATAACTGTTGAAACGTTTATACAAATTTATGTTTATATATAGTTAAACTATGACAAGTATGAGTGGTTAAAGGGCTTTTTATGTTTTTATTTAACGCAGTTTTGTTTATTCGTTTAAGTATATAAATATTTTAAATAATTTTTTAATTAAATAGCGAAAATTTCAAAAACTTCAAGCCTATAAGCATAACAAAAACATGGCATGAAATTACCATAGATTATGTAATTGAACTGGATCTTGAAAGAATTTTCGCACCTAATTTGATATTGAAAGTAAAACACAATAATTAGTTGCGATTAAATCGTAGAGTGGTTTTCATTTCAAATTCTGTGCAAAGACCCTATTAACGCAAATGAAATTCCAATTCTTAAGCTAATTTTGATTTATGGAAAAATTTGGTAAAAAAAAAAGCAAAATACAAAAAATTAAAAGATCTGCCATACAACATCAACTTTCCGCACTGAATTTTTTTCAGATCATATTAGCGACATTAAACACGACTTTTTCAAAAATCCAAAAACTATATTCTAAAAAACAAGCTTTAAAATCGAATTGATTTACAAAATCTCATGTGTGATTTTTTTCGTTTCTGTAATATATCCACCACATGAAACTATCAAATATGCAAATTGGTATTTTTCAGAAACATGGTAGGGACGATATGTAAAACGATTAATCGAAAGTGGTGTCAATGCCGAAAGTTAGGTCTTTAGAAAACGAAAAGTGTATTCGAAATCAAACCACTTCAAATGTTAATAGTGGAAATGTTATATTTAAGGATTTATAAAAACATCAATAAAACTAAGTCAAAATTATAAATTAAACAGTATGCTTAATTATTAAATGATTTGTTGAGCGCATAGTTAAAATTTATCAAAATCATTTTGAATTTTTAAACTTGTGAGAAAAAAAAAGAATTTGATAACAGTTCAAAGAATAATAGCAAATCATTCTTAATTAAAATATTCAGTTTCCTGATTAATCACTTATATTGTTCAATATTGAATTATTTGAATGATAAAAGAACAAAAAATCCTTAATCGCCAATATAAAATTTATATAATTTGGAAATGTAAGAATTGGAAGCGTTGATATATAAATCGGTTATCGTTGCATCTCTGCATTTTAATATATCAAAAAGTCAAATTTTGAATTTAATTTTCTTACATTTGTCACACGCCTGATGCTTTAAGTATGTGAAATAATATATGTACGAAAAAGAAATTTTAAAGGCATACTCATAAAGTACATGTGTATATATATCCAACGGTGAACTCCAGCGAAATCGCTTTGATATTGATTGTCGAACCATGTACAAAAAATGTTTGCCCATGCTTGCACCCAATTAATTTGCCTTGCAGAAGCTTACAGAGCCACTTATATAATAAAGTAAATTAGAAACTCATAAAGTTTTGCAAAATGAAGAAAATTATAAATAAATCATTTGGCTTATTTCCTCTCCTAACAGCTTAAATTAATTTAAGTAAAAAAATAATTAAAAAATCAAAATAATTATAAATAAAATTTATATACGAATGAAAATATGTTTATATGATGCTACAGAAAACTTTCGATGTTTTAAACTCTAAAACTATAAAATAAAAAAGAGTGTTAATATGTTTATATTTCTACATATATTTATAAAATTAGAAAAAATCCTTAAGAAAATATTGAAAAAAGTAAATTTTTGTTATATGTTTATATTTATATATTATATTACATTTTAATTATATTCTCTTTACATAAAACATAATAAATATATATATATTTTTTTGCTATATCATTTAGAATTACATATTATATATACAAGTAATAAAATAATAATAAATAAATATTTAATGAATATTATGATTATTAAATAAATTTAAAACCAATTGAACTTATGTGCATTATTTAGTGGTATGCGGTGTATTTGTAAAACAATTATATTAATTAAAATAAAATAATTATAATTATAATAATAACTAAACAAACAAAACAAGAATATTAAACTCTACTATATAAAATTATATTCATCTACATCTACATACATATTATTATATATATTTACTAAAAAACCTTATAATTATTTACTTTTTTATGTTTGTCTATTACTATACATAATTATAAAAATTATGATTATTATGTGCATTATTCAAAATAAAAATACAAAACAAAAACAAAAATAAAATAATAACGCGAATTAAATATAAAAACATTAAAAAACGATAAAACAGCAAAAATTGCAATTATACAATAAACATTTATTTCATTAAAAAATAATAATAATTAAAAAATCAATAAAAGTATATATGAACAATTTATGATAAATAAATGAACATGGAAATATTATGAATAAACACTTGATTTCAATTAAAAGTCTTAAAATTATAGTTAATTACGGTTTATACAAAAAAATTTAAAATGCAGATTTTTTTGCAAAGAGGTACTTTTCGAATTTTAAGAAAATTTCAAAAAGTATTGAAGATATCATGATAAAATTTAGCAGGCTTGTAGAGGAGAATATACTGAATTGTTACCCATTTCTTACTCTATCATACGACTTTTACTTACGGAGCTATAACGAAAACAACTATAAATATTAGTTTTTAAGTATTCAGGCGGGCCGCTAGGCGGGCCAAAGGTTAACCATCTGGTAGCCCTTTTCCAACGCTATCATATGGCACAAGAATCATTCGAATATCTGTAAGGGTTGCTGAGCTACAGCAGTTTGAAAAAAAATATTTCGCCGAAATCCACCTACTGCACGATTTTGGGGGCCTGGTGTTTCACAAAAAAAACTGGATTTTTTCGACAGTTTTTGGCCACAAAAACATGTTTTAGATTTTTTTCAATATCTCGGCCGTTGTGAGAGGCAATAGAATGAAACTTGGACGGTAGATACTTTCCATAATTGTTTACAATATAAAATAAAAATGGTTGTGACACGCCCACTTTTGAGCAACAAAAATGGGCGTTTAAGTTTTAAAACGATTTCTTAACATTTCGCGTTGCTTTTTAAGGATAAAAAACTTATGTGGACTACAGCTAACCTCGAGATCTATCACCTGGTGTATCTTTCATCAAAAAATTCCAAGTGGTTCCAGAAATATTGAAGATAGAAGTTTGGCCAAAATATGCCATTTTGCGCATTTTTGTGTAAATTAAGTTCTTGGAATTTTTACGAAAACTTCAAAAGTATTAAAGGTAGCTTAATGAAATTTGGCAGGCTTATGGAGTAGAGTGTTGCGCGTCGCTGAAGATTTATTTGTGCACGGTACGACCGTTGCCAGCGGAGATATAGGAAAACTAACGCAAATAGGCGTTTAATTTTAAATTTGATTTTTCAGAACTTTCCTTAATTTTTTTAATCAAAAACAAATATGCGTTTGGTAGCTTATTTCAAGACCTATTACACGCCACAAGTTTTACCAAAAACTATCAAAGGGTTACTAAGATATTGAAGGACGAAATTTGGCCAAAATATGCAATTTTGTGCATTTTTGCGTAAATGAAGCTTTTCGAATTTTAAGAAAATTTCAAAAAGTATTGAAGATATCATGATAAAATTTAGCAGGCTTGTAGAGGAGAATATACTGAATTGTTACCCATTTCTTACTCTATCATACGACTTTTACTTACGGAGCTATAACGACAACAACTATAAATATCAGTTTTTAAGTGTTCAGGCGGGCCGCTAGGCGGGCCAAAGGTTAACCATCTGGTAGCCCTTTTCCAACGCTATCATATGGCACAAGAATCATTCGAATATCTGTAAGGGTTGCTGAGCTACAGCAGTTTGAAAAAAAATATTTCGCCGAAATCCACCTACTGCACGATTTTGGGGGCCTGGTGTTTCACAAAAAAACTGGATTTTTTTCGACAGTTTTTGGCCACAAAAACATGTTTTAGATTTTTTTCAATATCTCGGCCGTTGTGAGAGGCAATAGAATGAAACTTGGACGGTAGATACTTTCCATAATTGTTTACAATATAAAATAAAAATGGTTGTGACACGCCCACTTTTGAGCAACAAAAATGGGCGTTTAAGTTTTAAAACGATTTCTTAACATTTCGCGTTGCTTTTTAAGGATAAAAAACTTATGTGGACTACAGCTAACCTCGAGATCTATCACCTGGTGTATCTTTCATCAAAAAATTCCAAGTGGTTCCAGAAATATTGAAGATAGAAGTTTGGCCAAAATATGCCATTTTGCGCATTTTTGTGTAAATTAAGTTCTTGGAATTTTTACGAAAACTTCAAAAGTATTAAAGGTAGCTTAATGAAATTTGGCAGGCTTATGGAGTAGAGTGTTGCGCGTCGCTGAAGATTTATTTGTGCACGGTACGACCGTTGCCAGCGGAGATATAGGAAAACTAACGCAAATAGGCGTTTAATTTTAAATTTGATTTTTCAGAACTTTCCTTAATTTTTTTAATCAAAAACAAATATGCGTTTGGTAGCTTATTTCAAGACCTATTACACGCCACAAGTTTTACCAAAAACTATCAAAGGGTTACTGAGATATTGAAGGACGAAATTTGGCCAAAATATGCAATTTTGTGCATTTTTGCGTAAATGAAGCTTTTCGAATTTTAAGAAAATTTCAAAAAGTATTGAAGATATCATGATAAAATTTAGCAGGCTTGTAGAGGAGAATATACTGAATTGTTACCCATTTCTTACTCTATCATACGACTTTTACTTACGGAGCTATAACGACAACAACTATAAATATCAGTTTTTAAGTGTTCAGGCGGGCCGCTAGGCGGGCCAAAGGTTAACCATCTGGTAGCCCTTTTCCAACGCTATCATATGGCACAAGAATCATTCGAATATCTGTAAGGGTTGCTGAGCTACAGCAGTTTGAAAAAAAATATTTCGCCGAAATCCACCTACTGCACGATTTTGGGGGCCTGGTGTTTCACAAAAAAAACTGGATTTTTTCGACAGTTTTTGGCCACAAAAACATGTTTTAGATTTTTTTCAATATCTCGGCCGTTGTGAGAGGCAATAGAATGAAACTTGGACGGTAGATACTTTTCATAATTGTTAACAATATAAAATAAAAATTGTTGGGGCACGCCCACTTTTAAGCAACAAAAATGGGCGTTTAAATTTTAAAACGATTTCTTAACATTTCGCGTTGCCATTTAAGGATAAAAAAGTTATGTGGACTACAGCTAACCTCGAGATCTATCACCTGGTGTATCTTTCATCAAAAAATTCCAAGTGGTTCCAGAAATATTGAAGATAGAAGTTTGGCCAAAATATGCTATTTTGCGCATTTTTGTGTAAATTAAGTTCTTGGAATTTTAACGAAAACTTCAAAAGTATTAAAGGTAGCTTAATGAAATTTGGCAGGCTTATGGAGTAGACTGTTGCGCGTCGCTGAAGATTTATTTGTGCACGGTACGACCGTTGCCAGCGGAGATATAGGAAAACTAACGCAAATAGGCATTTAATTTTAAATTTGATTTTTCAGAACTTTCCTTAATTTTTTTAATCAAAAACAAATATGCGTTTGGTAGCTTATTTCAAGACCTATTATACGCCACAAGTTTTACCAAAAACTATCAAAGGGTTACTGAGATATTGAAGGACGAAATTTGGCCAAAATATGCAATTTTGTGCATTTTTGCGTAAATGAAGCTTTTCGAATTTTAAGAAAATTTCAAAAAGTATTGAAGATATCGTGATAAAATTTCGCAGGCTTGTAGAGGAGAATATACTGAATTGTTGCCCATTTCTTACTCTATCATACGACTTTTACTTACGGAGCTATAACGACAACAACTATAAACACAAGTTTTTAAGTGTTCAGGCGGGCCGCTAGGCGGGCCAAAGGTTAACCATCTGGTAGCCCTTTTCCAACGCTATCATATGGCACAAGAATCATTCGAATATCTGTAAGGGTTGCTGAGCTACAGCAGTTTGAAAAAAAATATTTCGCCGAAATCCACCTACTGCACGATTTTGGGGGCCTGGTGTTTCACAAAAAAAACTGGATTTTTTTCGACAGTTTTTGGCCACAAAAACATGTTTTAGATTTTTTTCAATATCTCGGCCGTTGTGAGAGGCAATAGAATGAAACTTGGACGGTAGATACTTTTCATAATTGTTAACAATATAAAATAAAAATTGTTGGGGCACGCCCACTTTTAAGCAACAAAAATGGGCGTTTAAATTTTAAAACGATTTCTTAACATTTCGCGTTGCCATTTAAGGATAAAAAAGTTATGTGGACTACAGCTAACCTCGAGATCTATCACCTGGTGTATCTTTCATCAAAAAATTCCAAGTGGTTCCAGAAATATTGAAGATAGAAGTTTGGCCAAAATATGCTATTTTGCGCATTTTTGTGTAAATTAAGTTCTTGGAATTTTAACGAAAACTTCAAAAGTATTAAAGGTAGCTTAATGAAATTTGGCAGGCTTATGGAGTAGACTGTTGCGCGTCGCTGAAGATTTATTTGTGCACGGTACGACCGTTGCCAGCGGAGATATAGGAAAACTAACGCAAATAGGCATTTAATTTTAAATTTGATTTTTCAGAACTTTCCTTAATTTTTTTAATCAAAAACAAATATGCGTTTGGTAGCTTATTTCAAGACCTATTATACGCCACAAGTTTTACCAAAAACTATCAAAGGGTTACTGAGATATTGAAGGACGAAATTTGGCCAAAATATGCAATTTTGTGCATTTTTGCGTAAATGAAGCTTTTCGAATTTTAAGAAAATTTCAAAAAGTATTGAAGATATCGTGATAAAATTTCGCAGGCTTGTAGAGGAGAATATACTGAATTGTTGCCCATTTCTTACTCTATCATACGACTTTTACTTACGGAGCTATAACGACAACAACTATAAACACAAGTTTTTAAGTGTTCAGGCGGGCCGCTAGGCGGGCCAAAGGTTAACCATCTGGTAGCCCTTTTCCAACGCTATCATATGGCACAAGAATCATTCGAATATCTGTAAGGGTTGCTGAGCTACAGCAGTTTGAAAAAAAATATTTCGCCGAAATCCACCTACTGCACGATTTTGGGGGCCTGGTGTTTCACAAAAAAAACTGGATTTTTTTCGACAGTTTTTGGCCACAAAAACATGTTTTAGATTTTTTTCAATATCTCGGCCGTTGTGAGAGGCAATAGAATGAAACTTGGACGGTAGATACTTTTCATAATTGTTAACAATATAAAATAAAAATTGTTGGGGCACGCCCACTTTTAAGCAACAAAAATGGGCGTTTAAATTTTAAAACGATTTCTTAACATTTCGCGTTGCCATTTAAGGATAAAAAAGTTATGTGGACTACAGCTAACCTCGAGATCTATCACCTGGTGTATCTTTCATCAAAAAATTCCAAGTGGTTCCAGAAATATTGAAGATAGAAGTTTGGCCAAAATATGCTATTTTGCGCATTTTTGTGTAAATTAAGTTCTTGGAATTTTAACGAAAACTTCAAAAGTATTAAAGGTAGCTTAATGAAATTTGGCAGGCTTATGGAGTAGACTGTTGCGCGTCGCTGAAGATTTATTTGTGCACGGTACGACCGTTGCCAGCGGAGATATAGGAAAACTAACGCAAATAGGCATTTAATTTTAAATTTGATTTTTCAGAACTTTCCTTAATTTTTTTAATCAAAAACAAATATGCGTTTGGTAGCTTATTTCAAGACCTATTATACGCCACAAGTTTTACCAAAAACTATCAAAGGGTTACTGAGATATTGAAGGACGAAATTTGGCCAAAATATGCAATTTTGTGCATTTTTGCGTAAATGAAGCTTTTCGAATTTTAAGAAAATTTCAAAAAGTATTGAAGATATCGTGATAAAATTTCGCAGGCTTGTAGAGGAGAATATACTGAATTGTTGCCCATTTCTTACTCTATCATACGACTTTTACTTACGGAGCTATAACGACAACAACTATAAACACAAGTTTTTAAGTGTTCAGGCGGGCCGCTAGGCGGGCCAAAGGTTAACCATCTGGTAGCCCTTTTCCAACGCTATCATATGGCACAAGAATCATTCGAATATCTGTAAGGGTTGCTGAGCTACAGCAGTTTGAAAAAAAATATTTCGCCGAAATCCACCTACTGCACGATTTTGGGGGCCTGGTGTTTCACAAAAAAAACTGGATTTTTTTCGACAGTTTTTGGCCACAAAAACATGTTTTAGATTTTTTTCAATATCTCGGCCGTTGTGAGAGGCAATAGAATGAAACTTGGACGGTAGATACTTTTCACAATTGTTAACAATATAAAATAAAAATTGTTGGGGCACGCCCACTTTTAAGCAACAAAAATGGGCGTTTAAATTTTAAAACGATTTCTTAACATTTCGCGTTGCCATTTAAGGATAAAAAAGTTATGTGGACTACAGCTAACCTCGAGATCTATCACCTGGTGTATCTTTCATCAAAAAATTCCAAGTGGTTCCAGAAATATTGAAGATAGAAGTTTGGCCAAAATATGCTATTTTGCGCATTTTTGTGTAAATTAAGTTCTTGGAATTTTAACGAAAACTTCAAAAGTATTAAAGGTAGCTTAATGAAATTTGGCAGGCTTATGGAGTAGACTGTTGCGCGTCGCTGAAGATTTATTTGTGCACGGTACGACCGTTGCCAGCGGAGATATAGGAAAACTAACGCAAATAGGCATTTAATTTTAAATTTGATTTTTCAGAACTTTCCTTAATTTTTTTAATCAAAAACAAATATGCGTTTGGTAGCTTATTTCAAGACCTATTATACGCCACAAGTTTTACCAAAAACTATCAAAGGGTTACTGAGATATTGAAGGACGAAATTTGGCCAAAATATGCAATTTTGTGCATTTTTGCGTAAATGAAGCTTTTCGAATTTTAAGAAAATTTCAAAAAGTATTGAAGATATCGTGATAAAATTTCGCAGGCTTGTAGAGGAGAATATACTGAATTGTTGCCCATTTCTTACTCTATCATACGACTTTTACTTACGGAGCTATAACGACAACAACTATAAACACAAGTTTTTAAGTGTTCAGGCGGGCCGCTAGGCGGGCCAAAGGTTAACCATCTGGTAGCCCTTTTCCAACGCTATCATATGGCACAAGAATCATTCGAATATCTGTAAGGGTTGCTGAGCTACAGCAGTTTGAAAAAAAATATTTCGCCGAAATCCACCTACTGCACGATTTTGGGGGCCTGGTGTTTCACAAAAAAAACTGGATTTTTTTCGACAGTTTTTGGCCACAAAAACATGTTTTAGATTTTTTTCAATATCTCGGCCGTTGTGAGAGGCAATAGAATGAAACTTGGACGGTAGATACTTTTCATAATTGTTAACAATATAAAATAAAAATTGTTGGGGCACGCCCACTTTTAAGCAACAAAAATGGGCGTTTAAATTTTAAAACGATTTCTTAACATTTCGCGTTGCCATTTAAGGATAAAAAAGTTATGTGGACTACAGCTAACCTCGAGATCTATCACCTGGTGTATCTTTCATCAAAAAATTCCAAGTGGTTCCAGAAATATTGAAGATAGAAGTTTGGCCAAAATATGCTATTTTGCGCATTTTTGTGTAAATTAAGTTCTTGGAATTTTAACGAAAACTTCAAAAGTATTAAAGGTAGCTTAATGAAATTTGGCAGGCTTATGGAGTAGACTGTTGCGCGTCGCTGAAGATTTATTTGTGCACGGTACGACCGTTGCCAGCGGAGATATAGGAAAACTAACGCAAATAGGCATTTAATTTTAAATTTGATTTTTCAGAACTTTCCTTAATTTTTTTAATCAAAAACAAATATGCGTTTGGTAGCTTATTTCAAGACCTATTATACGCCACAAGTTTTACCAAAAACTATCAAAGGGTTACTGAGATATTGAAGGACGAAATTTGGCCAAAATATGCAATTTTGTGCATTTTTGCGTAAATGAAGCTTTTCGAATTTTAAGAAAATTTCAAAAAGTATTGAAGATATCGTGATAAAATTTCGCAGGCTTGTAGAGGAGAATATACTGAATTGTTGCCCATTTCTTACTCTATCATACGACTTTTACTTACGGAGCTATAACGACAACAACTATAAACACAAGTTTTTAAGTGTTCAGGCGGGCCGCTAGGCGGGCCAAAGGTTAACCATCTGGTAGCCCTTTTCCAACGCTATCATATGGCACAAGAATCATTCGAATATCTGTAAGGGTTGCTGAGCTACAGCAGTTTGAAAAAAAATATTTCGCCGAAATCCACCTACTGCACGATTTTGGGGGCCTGGTGTTTCACAAAAAAAACTGGATTTTTTTCGACAGTTTTTGGCCACAAAAACATGTTTTAGATTTTTTTCAATATCTCGGCCGTTGTGAGAGGCAATAGAATGAAACTTGGACGGTAGATACTTTTCATAATTGTTAACAATATAAAATAAAAATTGTTGGGGCACGCCCACTTTTAAGCAACAAAAATGGGCGTTTAAATTTTAAAACGATTTCTTAACATTTCGCGTTGCCATTTAAGGATAAAAAAGTTATGTGGACTACAGCTAACCTCGAGATCTATCACCTGGTGTATCTTTCATCAAAAAATTCCAAGTGGTTCCAGAAATATTGAAGATAGAAGTTTGGCCAAAATATGCTATTTTGCGCATTTTTGTGTAAATTAAGTTCTTGGAATTTTAACGAAAACTTCAAAAGTATTAAAGGTAGCTTAATGAAATTTGGCAGGCTTATGGAGTAGACTGTTGCGCGTCGCTGAAGATTTATTTGTGCACGGTACGACCGTTGCCAGCGGAGATATAGGAAAACTAACGCAAATAGGCATTTAATTTTAAATTTGATTTTTCAGAACTTTCCTTAATTTTTTTAATCAAAAACAAATATGCGTTTGGTAGCTTATTTCAAGACCTATTATACGCCACAAGTTTTACCAAAAACTATCAAAGGGTTACTGAGATATTGAAGGACGAAATTTGGCCAAAATATGCAATTTTGTGCATTTTTGCGTAAATGAAGCTTTTCGAATTTTAAGAAAATTTCAAAAAGTATTGAAGATATCGTGATAAAATTTCGCAGGCTTGTAGAGGAGAATATACTGAATTGTTGCCCATTTCTTACTCTATCATACGACTTTTACTTACGGAGCTATAACGACAACAACTATAAACACAAGTTTTTAAGTGTTCAGGCGGGCCGCTAGGCGGGCCAAAGGTTAACCATCTGGTAGCCCTTTTCCAACGCTATCATATGGCACAAGAATCATTCGAATATCTGTAAGGGTTGCTGAGCTACAGCAGTTTGAAAAAAAATATTTCGCCGAAATCCACCTACTGCACGATTTTGGGGGCCTGGTGTTTCACAAAAAAAACTGGATTTTTTTCGACAGTTTTTGGCCACAAAAACATGTTTTAGATTTTTTTCAATATCTCGGCCGTTGTGAGAGGCAATAGAATGAAACTTGGACGGTAGATACTTTTCACAATTGTTAACAATATAAAATAAAAATTGTTGGGGCACGCCCACTTTTAAGCAACAAAAATGGGCGTTTAAATTTTAAAACGATTTCTTAACATTTCGCGTTGCCATTTAAGGATAAAAAAGTTATGTGGACTACAGCTAACCTCGAGATCTATCACCTGGTGTATCTTTCATCAAAAAATTCCAAGTGGTTCCAGAAATATTGAAGATAGAAGTTTGGCCAAAATATGCTATTTTGCGCATTTTTGTGTAAATTAAGTTCTTGGAATTTTAACGAAAACTTCAAAAGTATTAAAGGTAGCTTAATGAAATTTGGCAGGCTTATGGAGTAGACTGTTGCGCGTCGCTGAAGATTTATTTGTGCACGGTACGACCGTTGCCAGCGGAGATATAGGAAAACTAACGCAAATAGGCATTTAATTTTAAATTTGATTTTTCAGAACTTTCCTTAATTTTTTTAATCAAAAACAAATATGCGTTTGGTAGCTTATTTCAAGACCTATTATACGCCACAAGTTTTACCAAAAACTATCAAAGGGTTACTGAGATATTGAAGGACGAAATTTGGCCAAAATATGCAATTTTGTGCATTTTTGCGTAAATGAAGCTTTTCGAATTTTAAGAAAATTTCAAAAAGTATTGAAGATATCGTGATAAAATTTCGCAGGCTTGTAGAGGAGAATATACTGAATTGTTGCCCATTTCTTACTCTATCATACGACTTTTACTTACGGAGCTATAACGACAACAACTATAAACACAAGTTTTTAAGTGTTCAGGCGGGCCGCTAGGCGGGCCAAAGGTTAACCATCTGGTAGCCCTTTTCCAACGCTATCATATGGCACAAGAATCATTCGAATATCTGTAAGGGTTGCTGAGCTACAGCAGTTTGAAAAAAAATATTTCGCCGAAATCCACCTACTGCACGATTTTGGGGGCCTGGTGTTTCACAAAAAAAACTGGATTTTTTTCGACAGTTTTTGGCCACAAAAACATGTTTTAGATTTTTTTCAATATCTCGGCCGTTGTGAGAGGCAATAGAATGAAACTTGGACGGTAGATACTTTTCATAATTGTTAACAATATAAAATAAAAATTGTTGGGGCACGCCCACTTTTAAGCAACAAAAATGGGCGTTTAAATTTTAAAACGATTTCTTAACATTTCGCGTTGCCATTTAAGGATAAAAAAGTTATGTGGACTACAGCTAACCTCGAGATCTATCACCTGGTGTATCTTTCATCAAAAAATTCCAAGTGGTTCCAGAAATATTGAAGATAGAAGTTTGGCCAAAATATGCTATTTTGCGCATTTTTGTGTAAATTAAGTTCTTGGAATTTTAACGAAAACTTCAAAAGTATTAAAGGTAGCTTAATGAAATTTGGCAGGCTTATGGAGTAGACTGTTGCGCGTCGCTGAAGATTTATTTGTGCACGGTACGACCGTTGCCAGCGGAGATATAGGAAAACTAACGCAAATAGGCATTTAATTTTAAATTTGATTTTTCAGAACTTTCCTTAATTTTTTTAATCAAAAACAAATATGCGTTTGGTAGCTTATTTCAAGACCTATTATACGCCACAAGTTTTACCAAAAACTATCAAAGGGTTACTGAGATATTGAAGGACGAAATTTGGCCAAAATATGCAATTTTGTGCATTTTTGCGTAAATGAAGCTTTTCGAATTTTAAGAAAATTTCAAAAAGTATTGAAGATATCGTGATAAAATTTCGCAGGCTTGTAGAGGAGAATATACTGAATTGTTGCCCATTTCTTACTCTATCATACGACTTTTACTTACGGAGCTATAACGACAACAACTATAAACACAAGTTTTTAAGTGTTCAGGCGGGCCGCTAGGCGGGCCAAAGGTTAACCATCTGGTAGCCCTTTTCCAACGCTATCATATGGCACAAGAATCATTCGAATATCTGTAAGGGTTGCTGAGCTACAGCAGTTTGAAAAAAAATATTTCGCCGAAATCCACCTACTGCACGATTTTGGGGGCCTGGTGTTTCACAAAAAAAACTGGATTTTTTCGACAGTTTTTGGCCACAAAAACATGTTTTAGATTTTTTTCAATATCTCGGCCGTTGTGAGAGGCAATAGAATGAAACTTGGACGGTAGATACTTTTCATAATTGTTAACAATATAAAATAAAAATTGTTGGGGCACGCCCACTTTTAAGCAACAAAAATGGGCGTTTAAATTTTAAAACGATTTCTTAACATTTCGCGTTGCCATTTAAGGATAAAAAAGTTATGTGGACTACAGCTAACCTCGAGATCTATCACCTGGTGTATCTTTCATCAAAAAATTCCAAGTGGTTCCAGAAATATTGAAGATAGAAGTTTGGCCAAAATATGCTATTTTGCGCATTTTTGTGTAAATTAAGTTCTTGGAATTTTAACGAAAACTTCAAAAGTATTAAAGGTAGCTTAATGAAATTTGGCAGGCTTATGGAGTAGACTGTTGCGCGTCGCTGAAGATTTATTTGTGCACGGTACGACCGTTGCCAGCGGAGATATAGGAAAACTAACGCAAATAGGCGTTTAATTTTAAATTTGATTTTTCAGAACTTTCCTTAATTTTTTTAATCAAAAACAAATATGCGTTTGGTAGCTTATTTCAAGACCTATTACACGCCACAAGTTTTACCAAAAACTACCAAAGGGTTACTGAGATATTGAAGGACGAAATTTGGCCAAAATATGCAATTTTGTGCATTTTTGCGTAAATGAAGCTTTTCGAATTTTAAGAAAATTTCAAAAAGTATTGAAGAT